>JANJGK010000005.1:61679662-61722162 GCA_039081455.1 Macrobrachium rosenbergii
GAGATAAATGGGCAAAGGATTCGGCAATTAATAGATTACGGTAATGGGAAATCTCGAAAGGATTCGGTGATTGGGTTTGGTTTATATTAGATTGGGAATGTTCATGTCGAACTGGTGCCGGAGCTTGATGGCTTGTGCTACGCTGCGCGGGGCAGTAGAGTGGATGCATTATGTCTCCCCTACCCTTCCGATCCCCTACCTATCTCTCCCCCACCCGGGCCGGACAAACAGGTTTGCAAGATGTGTCATGTCTCTCCCTACCCTCACGAACCCCTACCTACCCAGCCCCCACCCGGGTTGGACAAATAAGATCCACTCGGATTTCATTATTGTAGATTACCTACAGGCGATTATTTTTTAATTATAATTATTTTTTTTATAAATGGGGCATACAAGATTATTTTTTTCTTTCCGTGTTTCGTTTTGCATTTTGATCGATTTGCTCTGTTTAAAGAAAAACAAGGTATGTGATATCACCCTCCTACCGTGAAATGTTAGTTTTGATTACACGCATGTGGTAGGTGAAACCCACGCTATGATCATTTTGCTGGGACTCCTAGTTAGTAGAAAGAAGAGCTCCTCTCAGCGCCATAGTTACGATTTCAGTAGCCCGAGTTACATCTGTTATGCCATTTCTGCCATAAGTCTCACTTCCCCATCGGTTCATCTCAATTCAGAGAGAGGTCAAGGTTCAAATGTGAAATTTTTGGAATCTCTTTCGTAGTTGTCAGTGATTTCATGACTGACGGTACAAGTACCGGTAAGTGAGATAATGAGGTGGAAATTCATATCTGGCCTTACCTTGGTAGCATGAGTGGTCGTTAATAGTACAGTGATAGAGAAACTGATGTCGCATCAGCTTCAGGTCGAGATATTGGTTAAAATGTCTATGACATTTATGAAACATTGTGGCCTTCAACATATTCTAGCACACATGTAAGACAGTAAAATACATCATTAAAAGAGCCATCAGATCTAAGTTAATTATTGAAGTTGCTTGTAACCATTTCACTTCCTAATGTTTATTGATATTATTGCCTGTGTGGAAAAATATTGATAACATTTTACCGCACATTTTTCTATCAAGACAGTTTAAAATCAGCAGTTACCAATTCCTTTTCAGGGGAATTTCTTATTCTTGCAGTTAGATCTACAGCATTATTCAAACAAGTATCAATATGTTTAGGTTTTGATTTACATGATAAATACATAAAATGAATTTTATGGGAAAGAAATGCAAAGCAAAGAACGATTTTATTGTTCAAATTTTAGGCTAGCCCATGCTTGTGCTAGCACGTGCTATTATTCCTTGAGGAGCTCGTATTTGGAATTATAATTTCCTCTGCTACGGAGTCTATCAGTTAGTTTCCATTTTACAATAATATTCTTAGTATCTGCCTATGTAGATATAGGTAGAAGATAGTGAAAACAAAATCCTAGTTAAAAACTGGCAAATTGAAAGATGGAAGGAGAGCCTCGAAAATATTTAGAAGAGTGGCTTCAGTCAATAAAATAATTGTGAACGATAAGTTTGCTTTCATTTGGCTTTTACTGCAGAGCATTGGGAGATGAGGGCAGATCTACCTATAGACTTAGCTTCGACCTCCTTTGATAGAACTGCTGGACCTGTATTCACTGCTTAACATAATTATGAAATCTGTATTTGAGAGAGAAGGAGCGAAATTAGAGAAACGGATCGCCAAGTACTCTTTCCAGGGACCAAGTGGTCGGACTCAAGCTCCAGATAATGTTTCAGCAGGAACCAAAAAGTCAGTGCAGTTATCAGGGATTTATCTAGGATTTGAGCAGCTAGACTAGATCAGAAAGTGAACTGTATAATGCAAAAAAACGAGAGATGACACTCGTTAAAGAGGGCGAAAGCGGGAAACGAAGAAAGTGTATTTCAAAGGACAGAAAAATTGCAATGTTTTTTAGATACCGTAAGAACGAGTTCTTACACAGCGAGCAGTCCAAGTGGTTGTTGACAGTTTGTTTGTTTCGTGCACCATTGTCTTGTAAGCACTTGCATATAGACAGATTGATAAATTATATTATATATGATGCAGGAATTCTTTCCCCATGTGGTAATGATGACTTTTATTTTTCAGTGACGAAATACAAAGATGATATTAGCAGTGACGTGAACTTACGTTCTCGTATCGATGCCGTTTTTTTTTATATTATGTGGCAGATTTTGTCATACAGAATTACAAATGGCATGTATTTCTTCTCTCTGTTTAATTTCTTTTTATCGAAAGTAATTCTTACCTCATACAAATCACATGTATTTCTTCTGGAGAGATGAATACCGAAAATTGTAAACTATCAGTACTCTAGAATTAAAAAAAGTAAGTCAGTCAATTGAATCCGGCAGTGTTTGCCTCCGCATTCCAACACATATGCGATATCATTGATAAATTTCCATTTTCTTAGTTCTCTCTGGTACGATAGACTCAAATTATCCTTCGTTTGGTTCAGTTTTAACAGAGATCTCCCATTAATGTATTTATTTATTCATAGATTCACTATCCTTAAGGAAATCAAATAAGAATAAAACTTTAACGTTGATATTTTCCTCGTAACTCTGTATCGATCTAATTAACAAATAGACTTTTAATTAGGATTATTGGCACTTTAGTCGTAATTTACATATTCAGTGCAGAATTTTTATGTAATGTATTCGCATTATAAGCATGGTAATTTTGTCAGTCTGCCTTATCCCCACATATTTTCCATTTTTTTTTATTTTTTGGCTAAAATGTAGGATTTTAGGAACAACGAAAACAAGTAAAAATTGTGCCAAATTTTCTTCGGCGCAATCGAGTTTTCTGTACAGCCTATAATCAAGGCCACCGAAAATAGATCTGTTTTTCGGTGGTCTCAGTATAATGCTGTATAAGCCGCGGCCCATGAATATTTAACTACGGCTCGGTGATGGCCTGTCCAACATAATTACCAGACGCATGATTATGGCTAAATTTAACCGTAAATAAAATAAAAATTACTAAGGCTAGAAGGCTGCAATTTCATATGTTTGATGATTAGAGCGTGAATGATCAACTTACCAATTTGCAGTCCTCTAGCCTCAGTAGTTTTTAAGATCTGAAGGCGGACAGAAAAAGCGCGGACAGACAGACAGTAGTTTTCTTTTACAGAAAACTAAAACGTAGGAAATTCGAATTGTAAATAGACGATGACCGGACAGTAGAGAAAGAACAACAGAACAAAGAGTCTATTTTTACTAAGAAATTGTAAGATGTACCCACAATGAACAGATCAACAATTAAAACGGAAAAAAATTGCAGTGACTTTATAAATCAGTTGATGTAATTTACAATCCTGAGTTAGATACAATTAGAAAACTTAATTTGGAAATAAACCAGGGGAAACAGCGCTTAAACATCAAACGTTCTGTGATAGTACGGTGATCGGGAGGCAGTCATTCCAATTAGACCAAATCACTTTACAGTTAGGTCCTTCGCTGTGAGGCGAATGTGGCCATGCCCTGACTGAAACGAAATGTATGAAATTATATATATATATATATATATATATATATATATATATATATATATATATATATATATATATATGTGTGTGTGTGTGTGTGTGTGTGTGTGTGTGTGTGTGTGTGTAAATTATTTGGACATATTTAAGGAAGAATGTATAATTTAAGCACACCAACAATTAAAAGAAAAGTTAAACATTTCAGTGTATACAATGATTCAACAATATAAATAATAAGCCTAAAGACACCTTTACATAAACCAATAATCACTCCCCCACAAGTATGTTGTATGCGTTTGTGTGTGCGTGTGTGTGTATGTGTGTGTGTGAGAGAGAGAGAGAGAGAGAGAGAGAGAGAGAGAGAGAGAGAGAGAGAGAGAGAGAGAGTGAGAGAGAAAGTTATTTTACCCTTCCTGTCAAGTGGTGTATACAATTTGCATTCTGTATTGTAAGGTGTGATGTTGCCTTCGTTTTTGTCATTGGAAATTTATAGATAATATTTATACTGATGTGATTTAAAAGTTGTCTAATCGCTGGCAAAGAATTTAGAATGACTTTCTGAAAATTTACCATCAACTTTAAATGTCTAAAGTGGCACTTCAATCTAGAGCGAGCGCTGCTGTCAGCGAGCAATTTCCTGGTAGTCTCGATTCTGACAAAATCCAAATGAAAGACTTAAATAGTATTTAATTATTTCTGGGTATTGTATAGATTTTAGTGAATATTGGCCACTGAGTATTCTTTGCTAACCGATATTGGCTGGTTTGAGATGGAAATGGAAATTTAGGATTAACCATTTTCATTCAGTTCATGTGACGAACTCTAAGACACCTGAGTATTTATCAGGAATGGTTTAATTCAGCTGTATTCTGATCTGCCCGAGATTTTAAGAGCATACTCAGTATCCATATTGGTGACACTTTTTTACTGTGCCTGTCATGAATGGAATTTTTATATTAATATTTTTGTACCAAGAAATGGTTTATTTGAAGCAAGATAACAGAGTCAGGTTAATATTCGAGACCGGTGATATGTCGGAATGTTTGAAACTTCAGCTACATTTTAAGCATGGCATCGTCACTTACATTAGTTCTCGAGTTATTTTTTGTTGTTTGCTCTTTGTTCTGCTGCCGCTCGTTTCGTTTTCTTCTTACACTTGGACAGGGACAACTATTATTGTTATTATTATTAGACATCCACGCCACACAAGTTGTAATGTCAGAATTGTATTGATTTTATCTTATCCTTCTTTAGATTTGTTATTATTATTATTGGTAATTCCAAGCACTAGCTCCGCGCCTGTTTTTACCTGGGAAACTGTTTTTTTTCTACACTTTTAGGGCTTCTGATACTGGCGGTGAGTTTGATTGTTGTCGGCCAACTGTTATTTGCCCCCCAAACTCTACTCAGCAATAAAGGGGGACTGTGGGAATTCCGGGTTTTGGGTGGGGGGAGAACACAGAAATGGAGCGGACATGTTTACGTAGAGGCGAAAAATGAGAGGGAGCCATTCGCCAACAGGAGGTAGTTAAATACATTTTGCTGTGTTTAGTACTGGCATCGGGGGATGGAATGTCCCTTCGCCGTGTATAGTACTGGCCTTGGGGGAGGGGGGGAGGTTACCCATACGTTAACAAGTTATTGCACTTGCCAGACGGGATATGAACCGTTCCAAACAGACGTACCCGTGCTCTGTCTTGTGACGATCGCGTATGGAAACCCCTTGTTGGATGGACTTCAGGGGTTAATTACAGGTTAATTACATTCGTGCGACAAAACTTGAAGATAAATCCATAATTAGCAACCAAAAAACTGTAGAAAAGGTCAAGTTAGAAGGAAATCTACTAGTTAGATCTACCTTATTATTTTATTATTATTATTATTATTATTATTATTATTATTATTATTATTATTATTATGCAATACGAACGTACTGATGAAAAATATTACTCCGTTGTCACGTTATCGTTCCGCGACGGGTTTTTCTCATACTTAGATTTGGTTTATGAAAAGTAGACTATCAAATCAAGAACTGAGGCACTTTCAGCCATTCAGTGGAGAAGACTGAAAAGAGGGAGTTGGACAGCAAAATGGAAAAAAGAAAGCAGGAATATAGGTAAAAGCTAGGGAGTGGGTGCAACTAGGGGCCAAAGGAACACTGCAAAGAACTTTTAGTAATAATGCCTACAGTGTACCATGTGAGGTACTGTGACGGAACTACCTCTCAACGTAAGGGGGAGGCGGGCGGGGGGGGGGTTCCATCAAAGCTGTTTTTATTTTGAATTTCACTTCGGTTTGTGTCGTCAGACATGTCTTCATGTGGTTAAATTTATTGCATTTCTTTTTTAATAAATTTATTTTATCATACTTCAGTTTCCTTTGGTACACTTTTATGCTGGTTCCTAGTATTTTTATTTGTATGTTTGTACATTTCATCTGAGTATCTTCTTGACATTGGAAAAATTTCTGCTTTTATGAACTCATTTTCAATTGGCGTCTCGTCCCTTTCATCTCGTATCTTTTTCCTTTTAATTTCCATCGGACCCGAGTTTTTTTGTTTCACTCTTTTTTGTCATTTTGTTTGATGGTTTGCCTTTTCATTGCAGAAACCTTGTTATATTTGACTGGTGAAATACAAAAACAAAGAAAAATATCTGGAATTTAAAGACTTGCATGCTTCTGAAAGTTGACGAATAAAAGTTTGAAGCGTTAAAAAAAATCCTCAGAAATATAAGTTATATTGGGATTGCTGTGCAGGGTGTTTTCAGCACGGAATGCGAAACTATAACTTTTTGTATTAATGTAAAAGTAAGTCTACTCGAATTTGAAATATGAAAGCAAGAATTGTAGTATTGAATGCGAATGAATTGTGTAATGGCATTTTTCAACCACTACACGCTTTATACTGTCAAAACACCTTTCAATATTCGTTTACCTGCGATGAAGTCCACAATGGGTGGAATCATAAGCCAACTACAACCTTATAATGTGCAAGACTATTCACGGTGGACAAATAAACACTGACAAAAATAACACTTAATATTTAATACATAAACATCAGACACCTGAACCTCGTAAAATACATAAAGTATATGAGCAGCAAACATCCTTAATTTTAACAGAACCAAAATACACTCACACTACTAGGACAGAGGCCAAACACATACGCAATAAGAGGGGGTCCCAGAAAGAAAGAGCAGGTCAAAAAGAAAGAATATCCTAACCAATTACGCACTAAATTAGTATATAAATAAGGACTTTTTGGTATCAGTGATTTCCTGAAAGGGAGAATAATCAAGATCCCCACCTCACGCCCGAGCTATCTCGGATTAAAAGGGCACAAACGAGCAGCGGTGGTGCTAAATGGACGGTAATCCACTAAAGGGAAAGGCAAAAATAAACCTTACCGTAGGACAGAGAGTTCCCCCAAGTAGTATAACTGAACTCGAGACGTAGATGCATGACACATCAATCCTTGAAGTATCCAGCAGGAGGGATTAATCCGCAGAGTTTGCTGCACACCAAAAGGGCAGGTAATCCAAAATCCAAAATTAATGGCAAAGTGCAAAAGCAGCAGAGTGCAATAGCAGCAGCAGGTCATCAACAGCCTCACAACACGGTTGAGGAGCAGTTCCTTGTCCGTCTCCATCCTTTCCGGGACCAGATGTAAACTCCCAGAGGAGGTGGGAAGAAGTGTGTTGCTAAGGCGCCGAAACTCGAAAAGAGAAAAGAAAAATGTAACTGCTTGTTTAAATATAACAGGCCGGTGAGGAGGATAAACAACGTCCTTATTAAACACTGCCCAAATGGCTTTAATATTAAAATTACAAAATAACACAATACTAAGGTATTATAATTAAGGTAAAACGAGCAACATACTGACAGTTGCATTAGGTGTTTTTGAACAGGGAAACCATCATTGGCATGGAAATTGTAGTAGTTTCTCCTGTTCATTAGAATTGAGTGAAGTATATAAGAATAGGTCTTGTTTTTTTCACAATGTAGGAAAGTGTTAGATTTCACTGATATAAAATGACAAGTATTGTTTCGACTGAACGAGGAAAACTAGAGTCAGGGAACTTAATGTGATTTATTTAAATTCTGTATTTTCTCCTAAATAGAAAGCTCTTCGTTGGGCGAGTCGGTAGAGCTGTGGATTAGCACTCGCTAGGCCCAAGTTCGGGTCTCCGGCCGGCTGATGAAGAGTTAGAGGAATTTATTTCTGGTGATAGAAATTCATTTCTCGCTATAATGTGGTTCGGATTCCACAATAAGCTGTAGGTCCCGTTGCTAAGTAACCAATTGGTCCTTAGCCACGTAAAATAAGTCTAATCCTTCGGGCCAGCCCTAGGAGAGCTGTTAATCAGCTCAGTGGTCTGGTAAAACTAAGGTATACTTTCTCCTAAAAATTAATTTAGAAATACCTTTGTGACGTACAGTAGAATGATAAACACATTGACCGGTCTGTATTTTCAGAGGGAGGCAACAAAAACCGCATTTAATGGATTCGATTAAGAGAAATTGACTTGACGCAACATGAAATATTGTTAAATTGGTGATTGGATTATACTTAACCGTTACCAAGTGGATTATACATAACCGTTACCAACTTTAAACTGCACACATCATACAAACCACATCTTGCCATTACATACTGTACATTCCTTAATTTTTATGGCCAAATGATCTAAGAAAAAAAAAACATGAAATAGTGGAGCTCGATCACGGAAATACAGAGTAAGAAGTTTCAAAGTAAATGCTTGGGCAATATCTCGAGCATATCATTTCTTATGGCTCAAGCTTCCAGTAATTGAATATATCGGATGTATTCTGAAAATTGCATCGTGTCTCATAGGAAAAATGTTTTATGGAGTATTTCTTGTCATAGGTTCCAGGAAAGCGCTTAACCACATTTTTCAGTCCGACAGTTCATCGATGTGTAAGGGATCTTATGAAACCCATTCAAGCAGATGATATTACTGGTATGTTCATTCATTGACGCTGAATTTAATTGATTTGCCATTGTGTAAGTTTATATCTCTCGATGGTGGGGTATTTGTAGGTTGGTAATTAGAGTAGGGAAGGAAAGTCTGAAATTGATCAATTACTGATGTCCTTCTCTTGGTCCAGGATTGAGTTGCCATCCTGTAGATGCGGGCCCAAAGCTCAATGCTATGAGTGTGAATTAACAAGTAAAACATGCGCCGAAGTTTCTTCGGCGCAATCGAGTTTTCTGTACAGCGTATAATGGTATATGAAACTCTCAGCCAAGGCCCTTGAAACTCTCAGCTGCGGCCCATGAAACTTTCAGCCACAGCCCGGTGGTGGCCTCTGTTGTTGGCACCTATAACGGTGCCAGACTCACAATCATGGCTAAATTTAACCTTAAATGAAATAAAAACTCCTCAGGCTAGAGGGCTGCAATTTGGGATGTTTGATGATTGAAGGGTAGATGATCAAAATACCAATGCGCAGCCCTCTAGCCTCAGTAGTTTTTATGATATAAGGGCGGACAGATAAAGTGAGGACGGACAGACAAATAGCCGTCTCAATAGTTTTCTTTTACAGAAAACTAAAAAGGTTATTTAATAGCACAGTTTGAGGATGGCATATAAAGAAGCAACTGATAACGGGTGTGAGAGCGTCTGATGTTGGTTTGACGTGAGAGGATATACTTTTGGAATTTTCGTATCATCCTTGCGGCAAGCAGACAAAATTTCGTTCAAATAATCTTATTTCTTATTTCTCGTAGAAGTTGGTGTCGGGTGTACCCTTTATTGAGGGTCCTTATACTGTAGTTACAATTTTTGTAGTTCATTGATGCCTAACCCGTTGTGGACAGGGACTTGAGTGATTTCCATACCCAAAGGAGACAGAAATGAAACTAATTCGCCAAGTCTTAAAGTAACTTTGAGGCATTAATATTCACAATTTAAACAAGCTGTTTCTATCCTACTTTAAGCACATAACAAGAAAATCTAGTCAGCCATCCGTACGAAAGCCCCTCACAAAAGCGCTTGTCTCCACGGGAGGAGTGAATGCCGTCGACTCAAACCCTAAAGTAATGACTCCTGAGAAGATTGAACAATCCCCGCTAAATGAATTCTCCAAGGAGCCAACTAAAAACTTGGGAGACATTCATGCCAGTGAAACCTTATGATATCGACTGTTATCATCCAAATTGGCCCTAAATAAATAAGACAATAAAAAGGCAATTGTGTCGAAGCCTTGGTGACTGGAAACCCCTTAAGGATATCCAGAGGGCAAAGCTCAAACAACAAGAGTACTAATGGAATGATTAAATTGGGACAATGTAAGAAAACGGGAGAAGATCGATATTATCGCATGGAACGGAACTTTTCTTTCGGGTAGTGCATAATTTGATTCCTATAAATAGCTAAAAAAAAAAAAATCCTCCGGAACTAACAGCATGTATGATATCGCTGTTTGAGTGAGATGATGAAAAACTCGCAAGTACAACCTTTAAAGGTAATGGGAGTGAACAGTCCCAGTCGTATGTAAAATATTAGACTGAGTCAGTGAGTTCATCTTTTTTTTTTCTCTTTTTTGATAGACAGCACAAAGATAAAAATAACAAATTTCCACTTATCATCAAAAATTAAAAAGATGTTGGGCATGATTGCATGAAAGATCAAGTGTTTTTATTCTGCCTATTAATTTACTTTATATATTCCTGATAACCTTTCAAATGTTATTGATAAACATCCAATGACCTGTCTTTACATTCTGCTTATTAACAGTCTAGTCAAGTCTCTGTTGTATGTTTGAATTAGACCAAATTTTAACTGTAAATTTAAGTAATTTTATATTTCACTGAAAAGGTCCTATAACATGTAACTGTAGAGGAAAAACGCACAAAACCTATTCGTAGTAGAAAAATAATTATCTACAATGAAAATGACTAAGATTTCCATTTTTTCTTGCCCCCAATAACTAGTTTTCAGATTTTATTCTCATTTTTGTTAAATAACCTTTTGCCAATTACCCTGTCTCGTAACAGGAAAAAATGTCGACCTTACCCGCTGTATCTCTCTCTCTCTCTAAAGCCCACAAAGACTCATATTTCAGTTGTGCCGATGGAGTTTTGTCAGAGAAGAAAAGAAGAGAACCAATACGACAAAAGCTGCCGTGTTTGTCAGGTTGAGGACTCAATCTTCGCCAGGGATAAATGGGTCTGAGGGTTGGGGCGTGGGCAATAGATGGCACCATTCACGCAAGTGGTCGAAAGGCCACTATGGATGGAAAAATAGAACGACTATCCCTTCAGAGGGGCAGACAAGTGCTAGGATGGGGAGAGAGAACATTTCCTTTTTGGAGCAATCCTTTTTGAAGAATTGGCTATTTTTTTTAATCTTTCGGGCTACTTGGATCCTTTTTTTTTTTTAATTTTCCTTAAATTGTAAGGGTGAAGGAATTATTTTGTTTTGCTCATGTTCATACCTTTGAATATGTATTTCTTTTTTTGTGCATTTACTAGGAGCCAGTTTATTGAATTAGTTATAATTTTCGTATTTTCTAGATGACCGGAGAACTGTATATCTCGTTGTATTCAACAGAGTCAGTTCCCATGTTGTTGAAGGAACTGATAATTTTAAGGGGCATTTAGTTGAATTATTTTTTTGTGCGATTATAGATATACTGGGCGTCGGGACAATGTATAATAAAGTTATCTGGAAAAATATGAAGAGTAAAACATTTATATGAAAAAATACACGAATAAACTACTGTAATTATACGGCTAGAAATCTTGCCTTTCATAACTTGGTGCATGCTAAACCACAAGCCCTCTATTTATAGAAATTTTAATATACCTTCACAATTATAAATTTTCACGTTTGATAATGCTAATAGTATCAGTAAATAAAGGTAATGTCACGTCAAGTAACTTCACTCTGAAAATATCGTAATTTTAATACTTTATCTTGCCAGTTTCGTAGCTACAACAAATTCTAAGCATCACTGTACTACCAGAATCTTTTCATTCTTTTGACACTACTTAATTTTCTTACCTCCTCAGCAGTTGCTTCTGCAAGCATTCTCAAACGTAAGGCAACTCTTTCCGCTCTTGCATCTCTCCCCTGTGCCTCTCTTCTGTCTTTCACATTCAGTAATTCTCAAGAATACTAACTCCTTCAACCTGCTTCAGCATCTTTCCAATTGCATCTTTTATTCTCAGAACCATTTGGTCATTAAACTCTCTCTCTGGATTTTCTTCTATGCAGAACAACTTCTTGGTGTCTCTGAAATGTTTTCTTACATTCTTAATTAGTTGAATTTTTTGCCTTCTTCCCTGCAGCACATCTTATTCACTCCTCTGGTATGCCTGTGCATATACACATTTACATATATTCACACTTATCTGCAAACGGTTTATATTGTGTTTAGATAAAAAAGTTGAAAACTAGCGGTTGTATATGTCATTAAAAAATCCTTATTCGGATGATCAGAACTTACTAACAACAGGAAATCAATAGAACTGTTGTTTTTGACTTCCTGCATTTTGTTCAGATATTTATGTTTATATTCTGCTATTTTCTATGCTTGTATATAACAGTTTTTTTTTAATCTCTGAGGAATAATATATATATACAGGGTGTTTCGAAATTAGAGCCCACCCCCCACTCCCACAGAACAAATGGAAAGTTATGAAGTTTTCTGCTCTGACCTATCTCCAAGTACATTATTTTAAGTTTCTATTAAGCTATTTTTCATTTTATATTTCTTGTACTTTCAGACTGAGTGACGGAGTTAGATACAGCCATGGCTAACGACTTGGAGGAAATCAGATGGATTGACCGAATCCGGGCTATAACCTTCAGAGAGGCCAGGAATGCTGTTGCATCCTTCATTTCACGTTCCTGGATAGTTAAATGCATTAAAAGAGATGAATCCTTTGTTAAAAGAAACTGGAACAAAAATCCATATGGCTGTCATCACAAAAAGAGTGAGAATCTTGGAGCCTGAAGTCCTTTCTCAGGAGTCAAAAGACATCATAGCTGAGGCAGTGGGTAGACCAAGAAAGCCTTTACGTAAATTGGCGCTTGAACTAGAAAGAAAAAGGGGAAAGAAGAGGAGTTATATTGCTGTAGATCGTGAGTTGAAAAAATCTGGTATCAAGCCATTTCATGTTACCAGCAAGCCCAACATCACTCAGCAACAGAGAGAAAACTGTGCATGGTTTTGTGGTTCATTCCTTAAAGATTGGGATAAAGCTGACTTTCTCCATGTTGCTGCATCAGATGATTTCTTCATTTACACAGTCAGGAAGCCAAATCATAAAAATGACATCATTTGGGCTGCAAAGTTGAATGATATCAGCGATGACATGCGCTATTGCCAAGTTGTGAAATTTCCTGAATGTTTGGGAATTTTTCTCTGTTTCATAGCCAAACGGTTAATGTTGATCATCAATGAAAAAGAAGTCATGGAATGGCAAATACTTCAGAGAAACTGTGCTTACTGGTGGAGTATTTCCTTTCCTCAAAGATCCTGAAAATGTGTTATCTGTTGAAGAAGTCACATTTTTGCATGATAAGTCACCATGTTTCAAGGCTCTTCAGGCTCAGGAGCTGCTTGGAAACAGTGGTATTGATTTCTTCTCATCAAGTGAATTTCCAGGTAGCTTCCCTGACCTTAACGTGTGTGAAAACATTGGTTGTATCTTAAAGGATCGTGTTGAAGTGCGCACAGCGAACTATGATGGTATACCAAGCCTCGACGACCTGCGAAGAGAGGTGACCGAAGGTCTCAGGGAAATGGAGTTTGAGTCTCAGCTTTTTTGCGATTTGCTGAAATCATACCCCTCAAGAATGCAGGCTGTGGTACAGGCAGATGGAGGCCACACAAAATATTAAAAACTCAGAGAGAAACTTAAATAAATACCTGTTCTGAATTACTTTTGCTTCTGTCCATATCAATTTTAGTTTATGCTGTAGAAGGGGGGCTCTAATTTCGAAATACCCTGTATATATAAATAAATAAATATACATATATATATATATATATATATATATATATATATATATATGCATATATATATATATATATATATATATATATATATATATATATATATATATATATATACACACATACTGTATATACATATGCACACACACACACATATATATATAGTGTGTGTGTGTGCATATGTATATACAGTGTGTATATATACACTGTATATACATATGCACACACACATGTATATGTATATATGTATATATATATATATATATATATATATATATATATATATATATATATATATATATATATATATATTAAGAGTACTCCTATTTCAAAAATTTATTTCCTCCCATTCCGTTTTATTTCTTTTCATGATTAAATCTTCATCCTCAGATTGCATAAATAATACTAATCTTTAATTCTGGGCCAATTTGAGAAACCTTCAGTGATGTGATTATTTGATACACCCATTTCATCCCATGTGACACAGATACCTGTTCACAGATACCTGTTCAGATCGGTAGGATAGGAATCAAAACCGCAACACGAGAGAGAGAGAGAGAAACGATTTAACAGATTTGAGGATTTAAGTGTAACAGATATTATGAAAGGTCAAAAGAATATTTAACACTACTTTCTGAAAATTCGTGCGTGTAGTATGTAAATAGCAAGGGCCCATTTCAACGGTAGGTCAAATGTTAATCAAAATATAGCACGATCCAACACAAAATAACGATATCAATCACAATTTAATAACCGAGTCAAGTTTCATTTCATTTTAATCACATCAGCTGTACTGAAGTTTACTTGTATGAATAATGACATAAAAAAAAAAGCTACTTTGGCTCAAGCTCTTGAATGTTTTAAACCCAAAACGGGTCTAAGGGATATCAGGTGCCCCAACGGTGCCCAAACCCATTTTCTCAAACTTGTAAAAATATATTCATGCGCAGTGTACAACCTGATGTGTGTCAAACATGAAATTGTCAAGAGGAATGTTAGGCGTCTTCTGTATACTGAGTGTTTTAAGTGTGAAGACCCGTGTATGATTCGTCAAATTCAAGCATTTTTATTAGGTGTGGTGTAGAGTCCTTTGCGATCCTTCTCAAATCAGACAAAAAATAAAATGTTACAGAATTTCATAATAAATAACTAGATAACTTTCTTTTAAAATTCGGACTCATTTGGTATAAGAACTTGTGGAATGTCCATAATACAAAGACGGTCAAGACCTTATCCAGATGCTGTATTTAAATACTGGTGCCTTCATTGGTGTTTCAGTGTTAACTCCTGGAAAGATTACTGCAAACTGTAAGATCAACGGGTTTAAACTTGCAAAAATGGCGCAAAGAAATCACCGTGGTACCCATTATAGATGAAGTCTACGTAAGGACTGACTAAATCAAGAAGAGTTTATCCTAACATAGGAGAATGCAAAGCGAATAGTGATGATATTTTGGCGATTATTTTGAACAGGTCAGCCTATGATATTCATATTACGGAGATGTTAATTGTTTTCATTCGACGCGAAACCTGATGACCGAACCCAAGAACATTGATATTTTTTCTTAATCAAACTTAGCCAACCTTGGTCTGGTCTTGGAAAGCCAATTACTTCTCTGAAGGCAAATCGGCTGTTCATAAATGGGTCATCCAGCCTCTGATGGTAAATCATGAGATAACTGGATACAGATTTATGACCCCGCCCCAACATCACAAAAAACACATACTTACTACGTAAGTAATCAGTATTTTCTTTTAAAAGCACCGGGAATAATACCAGACGATCTTTTATTTAATATTAACATTAATAGTATTTTATAGCTGCATAAAGTAGATCACTATGTTTTCAGTCAACATTAATCACACCTCGATGTAGGCAAAATTCTGTATAGAGAAAATGTAATCCACATGGATTCAGTAACATGTTGAATATAGGTGAAAGAGGTAAAATAAAAGAGAAATGGAGAGCAATGGAAAGAAAGATATGTTTGAGACATTGCCATAAATCCCTTTGGGTATAGGCCGGACTTAAGGAGAGCCCATAGCGATATTGCTTCTCTCCCCTAATGCCTCTCCTGCTCAATTTCTCTGCCATCCCTCCCATTCTGTACAGCTTATACCAAACGTTACCATTCATATGTAGATCTAAGGATGAGAAATGAACGGGGAATGTTTGTTACGTTGCGGCTGGGAAAAGAGAAAGTCAAGGGATTTTGCTGGGAACAAAAACTATATTTCGAGATAGCAGGAGGAATTTCTGGTTATGAAAGGAAGACAGACATAGTGATAAACTCTCATCAATATCCTCGGTATTTGAGGATATTGATAGAAAGTGACATTCGTGAATGAGAGAAAGAATGTGGGCCTTGGTTTATTTCAGAGCTGAGATACACGAGGCTATGAGTCAAACAGACGAGGGAAAACTGAGATAACATCTTTTCTGGTATACTGACAAGACGTTGTGAATTAATAGGCAGCTCACTTAGTAATAATAATTGATACATTTTACCTTCCAAAATTTGCCATTTTATCTTCCAGTGGGTGGTTACAGAAAAATTCCGTAACGATGGTCACTGCTTCATTCATACTTTAACTGCGGAATTATGGAAAACCCCCTGAACACACTGTACCTATTGTTTGTAGTATGAGCACACTCGCGCTTCTTGGATATCAAGGTACTTCCTTTTCAGTATCCTTTACACCCTGCCATTAGTTCCTCGTTGGACGAGTCGGTAGAGTTGTGGGCTAGCACTCGCTAGGCCCGAGTTTGAGTCTCTGGCCGGCTAATGAAGAATTAGAGGAATTTATTTCTGGTGACAGAAATTCATTGCTCGCTATAATGTGGTTCGGAATCCACAATAAGCTGTAGGTCCCGTTGCTAAGTATCCAGTTGGCTCTTAGCCATGTAAAATAGGAGAGCTGTTAATCAGCTCAGTGGTCTGGTAAAACTAAGGTATACTTAACTTACACCCTGCCATTTCTTGCCCTTCATCTCCTCCTCCTGCCTAGCACTCCGACATTATAGTTTTTGTTTGCTATAACCAGAACCCACTTAGTGGCTATAACAGCATCTCATCTTCCGTTCTTTCCATATGATCGGATTATGTGAAAACGCTCTGATTCATCTGTCCATCTACGCTATGTATCTCTAAATTCATCACCACCTTTACTACTGTGAATTCAAATTTAAATTAGGAAGCGGTGATGAATGATGATTCCATTATAAGTAGTTGTGTATGTTTGTAGTATATTTTCAAGACAGTAACAGTGAACAGAAAAGCAGTATGTATTTGGAATGAAAATATCAGTAAAAATCAGCTTATCATTCACAAATATTGTTTACAGAAAGAAAATTATGCAAGAAAAATTATATTTTATATTAGTCTATCAACCCATTCACCCCAACTTTTGACTTAAAGGATCGGTATATTCATAATTAGAAATGACTGTTCTATTCATTAAAAAAAAAAAAAAATTGTAAAGCATCAATAGCTACGGATGAGTACTTGAAACGTAAAACATTCCTATTATCCAGTGTTAAAGTATGACTTCAATCAAGAGACAAGAGCTCGCTAAAAGAATTTCATAAACGACACTACTCACAGTGGCTTTCATAATTTCTCTGAACTGCCGTAATTATTCAGTGGGAGCCATCGAAGCTGCATAACCTTTAATGGAGCAAAAAGATAAACAGTCATGGCTATTCGTGCTTTCGGTTCATGTCTAATCAATTGCCTAATCCGTGCACTAGAAATTCTTTAATTTTCCTTACAGATTCAATATCCAACTGATTAATGAGTCGTTTCATCAAGCATATGGCATCTGGCGTTCGAGAGTTTCAACTCTACATAGCGCAATCTAATAATATAATACTTTTATGCTGTTGATAGGAATTCGCCGCTTTGATGTTTACAGTGTACAGTAAGTGTACTCGGCTTATGTCAGACACAGCTGTTGATACCAAGAATCATTCTGCTTTCTAACACAATTATCCGCTGAAAAACTTGCACGGGCCTAAGTACACACAAACAAATATATCGTGCACATTCATATTTGTTAGAATGTTTACATACGTGTTGCCACATGCTAATATTAGTGAATCATATTGCTAAACAGTGTAAGACCATGATCGTGCATCCAAGAAAATAAAAGTAACTTGATCTAATACAAACATTCTGTTGTCGACAATACACTTAGGTTTCGAGTTTAAATTGGTGGCATTTTCTACAAAGTAGCCCAGCTGTTAACCAGACCCCAGTAACTATTCCATGCGCCGTTTGTGTTACTTTTACTCTTCGGAACTAATATATATCTAGTAAGTTTGATTGTGACAGCAAAACACCGGTTTCTTTCATGTATGACAGTGAAATTCAAAATGTGGCTATAGAAGGAAAAAGAACGGAGACGAGATATAAATTATTTTTATTGAATTTCCAAATCATTGCTCTCTGCATTTCCACCCCAGTTCATCTCTGTCTTTTCTAATTCAAAGAATCTTTCTTAGCGATTTAATGAAAAATATTGAAGTAAATTTCACCTCTGGGGCCACTTCGAATTCAGGACCCTCCACATTGCACCATTTGCCTTCACAAATGAGCCCTACTTTGCTGGACCCTTAAGTATCACTGGATTACCACTTTCCTGAAACGCCTTTAGGCGGAAAGATATTGCGCCAAATTTCCCACCCATTAGCATCCTTATTCTCCTTATGTGAGAACTCGAACTGATTTCATGGAATCCACCAGTTATCTATCTTTCCTCAAACTCGTTTCTAGGTAGAGGGACAACTTGCATCACTCATTTATTTTCTTTTCCTATTTATTTGAGTATCAAAACAGTTTGTAAAAGACTCGGGTCTCAAGAGATTTGCAAAAATTAATGGTTGATTTTTAGTTTTCTGTCCGCCCTCAGATCTTAAAAACTACAGAGACTAGAGGGCTTCATATTGGTGTTGACCATCCACCCACCAATCATCAAACACACCAAATTGCAGCCCTCTAGCCTTAGTAGTTTTTAATTTATTTAAGTTAAAGTTAACCATGATCAGCGTCTGACAACGCTATAGAACATGCCACCACCGGGCCGTGGCTGACAGTTTCATAGGCCGCGGCTCATACAGCATTATATGCTGTACAGAAAACTCGATTGCCACGAAGAAACTTCGTCGCGGGTTTTACTCGTATTTCTCAATCTTAGCATTTAAAAGTATTAACTGGAAGACTGTCGCTAGGAACTTGTTTATTTTACTGTTTTAACGTTATTTTGCATACGAGGTGTCATTCAGTTTTGCTAAGTCCATCAAAGTTTCTTGTTGTAAAATGTTTGTTGTTCAACACTTAGTTACATAAAATTGTAGTTTTTGAAACGTTATAAACAGCTCCTTTTTTTCAATAATCATAATCATCATTACACATAACATTAATCACAATCATCATTACGCATACCAATCTGTGATCTTCATTTCACCTAGACATAATGAAAGCTCATGTGCAGGTTCCTCGCATATATATGAAAAAATCAACGTAAATTTAAATGCAAGACTATTTTCATGAATGGCATTATGTAGTTTTGGCCCTGCTATTATTTCAAGTGTTTCTCATGGGGACGCTTCAGACTTCAGAAACTTTTATTTATCACTTATGAATAAAAAAACACAAAGCTTTCTCATCAAGATTTTGGAAAAGAAAACAATTACATTGACCAGTCTTGTCGAGAAAATAGAGATCCGGGATGCTGTTGACATCCAGGCAAGGTAACAAGACTCCAACAATGAGAGCTGATCTGAAGCTTGTGCAATGTCATCATCTCCGAACACAAAAGATGATTTACTGTGATAATAATAATAATAATAATAATAATAATAATAATAATAATAATAATAATAATGTAAAAGATTTATAAAAATCATAACCATAACAATGACATTAATGTAATTATTAGATGCTATGTCCTTAAGGGTAGCCACAAATGAAACCTTACGATTAATGACAACGGTAAATACCGGCAAGTATATGGAATCAAAGAAGCAATATCACAAGTGCTCAGCGGAACTTGGAGTGAAAACAGATAACACTAATCGAAAAATCATGTCTGGATAGAGTTCAGATTAATATAATTTTGGTTTACTTTATAATATATAAGCTATGGAATCCTGGTAAGATATTTCATTATGTGTCATCAGAAATACTGAGCTATTTTGTTTTCAGAGCCAGTCATCATATTAACAATATTAAAAATTACCATACTTTAATTGTCAGATGTGAGAACTCCATAGTCTAAATCTTTTCCTGTTAGATGAAGAACATTAGGCACAATACCAGAGCTACTGATATGAAATATCATTTAGGTTAGTTAATTCAGCAGAGGAAATGAAAGTGAACGTATCTGGAATTGCACCCATGATCGATTACTTCGTTTAAAAGGACTTGGCTATTTTTAATGCACATAGAACAAACGAAGGCAGGTGTTTGGCTTCAGGGTATTAATGCAATCCTTATAGATCAATGTTTTTTTTATCAGCGAACGAAGGCAACAGTGAGAGGACTTGTACTGAGATGCAACGATTTTGAATCTAAATCTAGGAAAAGAAAGGTGGGAAAAATACTCCGATCAAACGATCATCCTACTTTTATTATTTTCCTCTTGTTTTATGGAAAGGCAGACTAGAATACTAATAATTTAACTCTTTCATCTCTCCCAGGGTGTGTGTGTGTGTGTGTGTGTGTGTGTGTGTGTGTATGTGTTTGAGAGAGAGAGAGAGAGAGAGAGGGTTATTGTCATCTCAAGCAATAGATTCCTCTCTTTTAAAACAGTCAGCTGGTTATATTACTACTGCTTGTTATTACATCAGTATTAGTCTTTCTTTTATATTTCACACAACATTCATACATACTACCCATATCAATATCATCGTGACTTTCATAACAAACTTATGAAGTACTTCAGAAATTACGAATGCATTTTTGAAAGCTTTCGTCAAAAGGGAAGATTGCAGGAATTCATATTTTTGTACCCTGGGGAAATAAAACCATTGTCATTTATTAAGTCCGCCTTATATGTATAACCTAGAATGGAATTGACTTCTCTTCTAGCCCAGAACTATATATATTTTCAGATTTTCCGAGAATGCAGGAAATATGATAAAAATGGAAACAGTCTTTGAATTCATAAGCTGACAATTAAAATACGCATCCAGGGAGGAATAATTTTTCATTGTGTATAAAGCTGTAATATGTAAATCCTTCAATCAAAATTCGTGATTTCATTGCTGTCCGAGTTATGCTTCCCTAACAATACTTTTCATCATTTTGTCTCTCGATTTCAGTATATTCCGACAACACATTTGTTTTTTGACGATGGCCATCGAACATTTAAAATGAAATAAAACCTGCTGTATTAACTATTTAACATGAAACATTGACAAAGAGGCAAATTTAAAATGGTAATGTTTCTGGGGTTCCCCAGCAGATGTCCAGTAATTGGTTGTAATAGAGAATCAAACTCCTTCCATATTCTCTTTCTTCCATTTTACTTTCCACCCTCTTCTAATAGTTGTTCCATAGTGCAACCTGCGAGGTTTTCCTTTGGCCTAAATTTCATATTCCAATTCCAATAGAGAACTACACTATCGCAAAGAAATAGATTGGGTGCCTTTATTCAGTTATTAAGGTCAATAATTTTCCAGGTTATATAGTCATTTACTTTTTTTTTTTCATTACTATTTTCCATGAATCCAGGTGCTATGAATTAGAATGGATTGGCATTATTTGGTTATATGTACGTGAAATGCCATGATTTCACAGCTAAAAAGTAATTTAATCTCTCAAATTGTAGCATTATCTACAGTATAATTTCGAAAAACGTATCAAACACTGTGAAACTGTTTTCACGTTGAAAATATGAGGTGAATGTTTTCCGGTGGAATTATTCGATGAGCTTCCGTTTTCTGTTTCTTTGATCATGTTTATTACAGGTCAGAGATCAATATTGATTTATATAACATCAACTACAAAGGTTTTCCGATTAAGGAAATAGGTTGTCGTTACAAACAAGGAAATACTGATTACTTCAGCTTTAATTGAAGCCGTATCATTTACATGGAACTCATTATGGTGTACCTATGTACAAAAGGCAGAACTTCAGGAAAAAAATGCGAAATTACGGGATGTACGCAGAATGGCTACGGGTGCAGTGGTAGGATGATGCTTAATGAGATAATGGCGGATACCCGAATGTAAAGACATGCAAAGTATATACAGTATGTACACATGTACATATTTCATGCATACATCAGGACCTACTACCTTTTACTTTGAAGAACTTGACACGCGCGTGAGCACCCAAACACACCCACACACACACACACATACACAAGCAAATGCATATATATATATATATATATATATATATATATATATATATATATATATATATATATATATATATATATATATATATATATATATATATATATATATATGACTATTTATCACATCACCGTGATTCATATACAATCAGAAAGCTAAAACGTCCTTTAATATCCAATTCACTCTACCTCGGAAATAATATATTTTCATATATGTTACCGAAGGGGAATTTTTAGTTGATAATAAGTCCACCGTCCCGTGGGGTCGAACCAGCGACGGACGAGGAATCAGGACTACAGTGACGCACTAACGAAATCGGCCGATTTCGTTAGTGCGTCACTGTAGTCCTGATTCCTCGTCCGTCGCTGGTTCGACACCACGGGACGGTGGACTTATTATCAACTAAAAATTCCCCTTCGGTAACATATATGAAAATATATTATTTCCGAGGTAGAGTGAATTGGATATTAAAGGACGTTTGTAGCTTTCTGATTATATATATATATATATATATATATATATATATATATATATATATATAATTATATATATATATATATATATATATATATATATATATATATATATATATATATAATTTATATATTTATTTATTTACTTATTTATATATATATATATATATATATATATATATATATATATATATATATATATATAGAGAGAGAGAGAGAGAGAAAGATATATATATATATATATATATATATATATATATATATATATATATATATATATATATATATATATATATATATATATAAAATCCTTAGGAGACACTGGGTTATTTCTTATAGAAAAATACCTGTATTTCAATCATTGCCATATCTGCAAGAGGAAAAAATTAAAACAAAGACTAACAAGATGGGCAGCAGGTGACTATGAATAAGAAGAGTAGAAAGGAGGCAAGGAGGAAGGGGTACGTTTACAAAATAATAGATAAAAGATGTGAGAGAGAGAGTGAGAAAGAGAGGAGTGGATTGAGAAAAAATGGTACAGAATAAATTACATATAAGAAGTGTAAGGATAAAAGGAGGAAAGAAAGATGGATAGTAGAATAATAAGAAGAAAGAACGCAATGGCAGATAAGGAAACGGAGATGGCTGGGGGATGGGCTTCCTTAAGAAAGGAAGGACATGATCATTACGAGAAAGAGTGCGTCCGAAGGATGACGATGAGCTTCCTTTTTTATTATATTCTTTCTTTATAAAATTTTACGCTTAATATGAAGTAAATATTTTCTAAAAGAAAAAAGACCATAACTCACTGAATATTAAGGTCTGTTTTTGTTTTTAAGCTTTCTTAATACTTACGAGTATCGGTAATCACATAAATGTATTTTTATAGAAGATATTTCAACACAAATTGTAATACATTACGGGATAGTTCATTAGATAAAAAATCACAACCAGTTAATTTTATGATTCCTGTGCCAGGTGAGATGCTGCGGCCAGTCCTAGAGTTAGATACATTCAAGAATTCATTGCAATACATGCAAAATATATTTTATATATTTTACTTTTTTTCGTTTGTCATTTATTATTTACAGTAAATGCCGCTTTTACATAAAGTGATATTTTTCCTATATTAGGACTAAATTTTAAAGAAATAACGAAAAATTCTAGCTTGTGATAGTGTAGACACAAAAACAAATGTGAGTAGGTACAGCTGCTATGAATGATTAAGACATTGGGAAGACAGTGTGATAGTTAATGGCGTGGAATGAAGATAAAACAAGTCAAGAAACAGCAGAATCAAGGAAAGGCTGCGGGAACTTTGCAAAGCAGTGAATAGAAAAGTAACAAGGAGCCAAGTTCTGAAGCCTGATATAATAGCTTGCTTCTTGAATATGCATGAAGAACTTTGTGGCAGAGAGAGTGTGAGTTCTCACAGGGTTTGGTAACTTGAGCCCTCAGTATCTGTAAAAATGCTGACTCCACTGTTTCAAACTTTGTTAACTCAGATGAGATAAAATAGAGCAAGAAAAAAAGGTTTTTGATGTGGATTTTTTTCTGTATATACCCGAAGGGATGTTTATCAAATCTTAGTCATAGTATTAAGATACACAAATTCTTTCCACACAACCATCAGATCAAAACTCACAGCTAAGGCTAAACTGCCAAGTAAATACTGTTCACAGTAAAGAATAATTTAAAATGTTTTCACTACCAGGGTGAGACCAGGGCTTCAATTTGAAGAGCATCTGTTAAGTACTGGTGTTTATTAGCGTAGGCTTCGAAGGATAATGAAGCATAAAAGGTGCCAGCCCTAGGAGAGCTGTTAATCAGCTCAGTGGTCTGGTAAAACTAAGGTATACTTAACTTTTTTTCCAGCTACAGCAGTCCAGATTACGTGTCAAATAACAACTCGAGTTTTAGCTGCAGCATATGCAGAAGCTGCAGCTATAATTCTTCATTCTGCTGAAAAGTTTCTAATAATTTTAATATAAGAAAAGTAAGACAGTACTTATGGTAGACAATAATGAAATGAAAATTGTCATTTGTATATACCGTAAAATGAAAAAAGACCAAATGATGCATAATATTTTACCAAATTCATATTTATAGCAATAGACTTTCTCTCTCTCTCTCTCTCTCTCTCTCTCTCTCTCTCTCTCTCTCTCTCTCTCCATGCACCTAGATATCACGATAATCCTCGTGAAATGGGAGGTGCGCATGTTCCAGTTCTATTAATCCTGAATCATTAATGCAATACATTGGGTCGAAGCAGGTGTCTGTCCCGAAACGGTCGTCGCATGTCATCGTGACCGCGAACAAGAAGGCATTCGATCAACTGCTGGCAGAGAGAGAGAGAGAGAGAGAGAGAGAGAGACTAAATGTCTGAGAAACTAAATGATATTGCGACCAGATTGCCACTCCTTCGCCTGTGCGAGTTGAATAAACGGTAACATTTTCTAATAGATAGTTTTCGATTTGTTTTTAAGTAGGTGAGAGGATTGAGACCATAGGAGTATTAAAAAGTTTTCGACTGAAACCAGACCAGATAGAAAAATCACAATTATACCACAATTATTCTTAGAGCAATGATTTGCCGTTGAGTGACAATTCGTGTACATAAAGAAGTATAAACAAGGTACTCATCTATATGACCCAAAGAATTAAACAAAGAAGCTAGGGAACTTTTCGTATGAAACAGTGACGATTAATTACAATGGGGATTTAACTGCCCTTTAACTACCTTTTGTTGTAACTTGGATTCCTTTAATCTCTCCTTTGCTACTTAGCAGGTGGTCGTCCCTATGAAAGGGGGCAACAACTTAAACCAGAAAAGATGAAACAGTACCTCTCACTCAAAATTGTGTATTGGAACACGTTTGCCAAGTAAAAAAAAATGCCTAAATGGCCAAATGTTGATAATATTGACAGATAGAAGCCTGCCAGCCTTAATTACAAAAAATCTTTTACCCTTACACAATGAAACGTATGGATTGCAAGAAATACATAAAAAAAGGCATGATGCAATGCAATTATATACCTTTCACCGTTCTACCAAAGTTATGAATATCATAAACTGTCTTATTGAAAAGATAAAGAATACTGCGTACGTTTGAAACAACCTCATCCTTGTTGATAAGCAACGTAAATATGTCTCCGGTTATGTTGCATCAACAGTCTCTAACATTAATCAGATTACCCGAAAAAATTTAATTATTTCTTTTTCATCTCGTGCACACGGTAATGAAATAAAAAAAATATATTATATATATTATATATCTATATATATACACTGTATGTATATAAATATATATATATATATATATATATATATATATATATATATATATATATACATATATATATATATATATATATATATATATATATATATATATATATATATATATATATATATATATATATATATATATATATATATATATATATATATATATATATAACGGTCACGGCAACATCATCCAAAATCAGGTACAGCGGTTTTCGTTTATGACAAAAGTTCTATGTAAACAAAAAATTTTGGCGACAAAGTTTCAAAATCGAGAAAAAATTAACAAAACTTTCATGTTAAACATTTCACTTAGCAACTTGTTTACATTACTTTTATGGCTGAGGGACTTTTTTTTTTTTTTTACTTTTGCTTGCTCAGTTTTATGTGTTATAAAATATAGCTTTTTCAGACAATTAACATTTTTAGTTTCCTGTAATAGAAAACTATTGAGATGGCTTTGTCTGTCCGCCCGCACTTTTTCTGTCCACTCTCAGATCATAAAAACTACCGAGGCTAGAGGGCTGCAAATTGGTATGTTGATCATCCACCCTCCAATCATCAAACATACCAAATTGCAGCTCTCTAGCTTCAATAGTTTTTATTTTATATAAGGTTAAAGTTAGTCATGATTGTGCGCCTGGCACCGCTTAAGGTGCCAAGAACACATGCCACCACCGGGCCGTGGCTAAAAAATTTCGTGGGCCGCGGCTTAGAGTTTCATACAGCATTATACGCTGCACAGTAAACTCGATTGCGCCGAAGATACTTCGTCGCATATTTTACTTTTTTTTTTTTATTAAAATCTATTCCAGGGACATAACTCTCCATGCTTGTTTGCTTTTGACAACGTAGTAAGTTAGTTCCATATTCTTAATATTCGTACGGCAAGTCTTGAAAACACATATTAGGCATGAAACCAAACATAAAAACCTCTTTTGGCAGCGGTGACATTTACATTAAATTTTTTAATTAATGAAAGGAAAATTAGAAGTGGTATCATTTATTTCTGGTTATTTCTGCATAGTTTGGCAAGGCTTTGGAAAGCATAGTAATCGGTGAACAGACAAGAGACGTTTATATTAGTTCAAGAAAAACAGTAGTACAGTAATTTATAAAACCCAAGTCTTTCAAGGGAAGGTGGAATAAATAGATAATTAACTCATGTCCGCACCTGCCTCGGGAAACTGTTCGTTAAAACTTTTATGTTTATGTATTAGGAACTCTGGCATTGACATTTTATTTTTAAGAAATATTTGCATAAAAACTCGCAGTCCTACTAGTAAAGGCTGCAGTAGACACAATGAATGTTTTTTTTTTTTGATAGGAGAAGAGCAGTAAAAAATGAAAAACCATTAATATAAGAATTACGATGTCCTTAAGACAATGGCAGACCAACTGGACCCCGGAGTACTGACGATATCACAGACAAGATTGAATTCATAATGTAAAGACATCCGGAAACGTTAGTGTTTCCAAAATAATAATAATAATAATAATAATAATAATAATAATAATAATAATAATAATAATAATAATAATAATAAAGATTGTTGGAAATATCGAAGGTATCTGGTAAAAAAAAATGTTCGATTGCAAAGGAACGAAATGAATTTTATTTCCTCCCAAGTAAATAGTTACTTCATTCATGTTATGCAGCATAAACCCACATTTAATAAATATTTTGAAGCATAGAAGAGTAGCTACTGTGTAAAACTATTAACATAAATCTAAAATATGATTATCGATAAACAGAAACTTAAATGATTTTAGATAAATTTAAGAACAAGTGATTTTATTTTCAATAGATATACGGGTTTAGCGGAAGTTTATGTAAATTGAATCGTTATATAAAACGTTATGGTCATTCGCAGAGTGCGTGAATAGGAACATCTTTCATGCCCATGAATAAAAGGAAAGGTAATCAGTAGCCAGATATACAAATTAAACTTTACAGTTATGTGAATAAGACATCGTTACATTTGTAAGATGAATAATGTAATGGTAGGTTATATGAAGACTAAATAATACAGTAGAGAGGTTTGTATAAAATGACGACATTATTTAATAGGTAATGAAACACAATATTCAGATGTTGATGTTCATCAGATAATTATTTACCTTCATTTCATTTTCTATGAAATCTGTACATATTTTCATCCATCAAAACTTTCTCACTCTACAACGCCCTCATCTCTCTCTCTCTCTCTCTCTCTCTCTCTCTCTCTCTCTCTCTCTCTCTCTCTCTCTCTCTCTCTCTCTCTCTCTATCAATGCGTCTGTTGATACAGTGCTATAAAACCTAAGCGTTCTTCTCTTGTCAAACATTTTATGGGACAGTTACATCATCATCGCCCTGACTGGGTTTGGGAAAGATGAATCGTGCTGTAGTTTTCATGAAAGATAACAGTAAAGTCGATATTTGAATTTTTCTGCTGGAAAAATTCTCACCTTAATAGCCTGGTGAGTATATGCTCTCAAAAAACATTACAATAGCGCACAGAATTGAATACACATACACACCTAAGGAATCGCAGAGGCTAATTTCATGCTTCACGACAGGCAGTTTTACAACCACTGTTATAGGATGCAATTACCTTTAATGGTTGTGCTTGTCTCTATCTGTATATGAGAGAGAGAGAGAGAGAGAGAGAGAGAGAGAGAGAGAGAGAGAGAGAGGAGAGAGAGAGAGAGAGAGAAAGAGAGAGAGATGGAATCTTGAAGTAAAGACATTCATAAAACTCTCCCATTTTAGTCTCCATTCAGTTAAACAATAAAGAGTATATATATATATATATATATATATATATATATATATATATATATATATATGTGTGTGTGTGTGTGTATACATACAGATACATATATGTGTATATATATATGTATACATACAGATACATATATGTGTGATATATATATATATATATATATATATATATATATTATATATATATATATATGTATATAATATAAATAAATATATATATATATGTATATAATATATATATACATATATATATATATATATATATATATATATATATATATATATATATATATACTGTATGTATATATATATATATATATATATATATATATACATGTATATAAGTGTGTGTGTGTATGCGCGCCTGTGTGTGAAAAATCAACTCAAGTATATGTACTGCTTATCTGTATGGATATATGCAAAAGCATACATTCCGGACGTATTTTTGGAAATAAAAGCCTTAGTGGTAATAATGAACAATTTCTGTATACAGCCTGTTACTCATACCTTTCCGTAAATGCACATACCTCTATATGTGCATACAGTATGTCGGGAAACAATACAGGAGAAAAAATTTTTTTCCCGAAATTGAGGATCCCGAATCTGGAGCTCACGTACACACACCCACACACACACACACACACACACATATATATATATATATATATATATATATATATATATATATATATATATATATATATATATATATATATACATATACATACATACGCGTATATACATATAATATATATTTGCATATATAAATATGTATATGTATATGTGTATGTATATGTATATGCATGTACATATGTATTTGATCAAATGTGCTTGCGTTCACTATCTTGTAAAATATCATAAGTTAAATAAGCTCTTATTTTTTTCTAGATAATCCAAAGTTCTTTTTTTTTCTCTTGTTACATAAATGCAGTTGCTTTTATTGAAATCGTGTATCTGTCATCTTATTAACAGGAAATAAAGTCTCGTAAAAATATTGATGATAAATGGAAATAAAATAATGTTTAAATGAGATAAAAGAGTTACCAGAGTAAGTTTTACGCATTTTTGAATCTCACTTTATTTTCGTGGATTTCATGTTCCAAACCAGCATTTTGTTTCTGCTGATTCTAACCCGACATTTTGACCTTATATTTTTCATGCTTTGCTTT
Source organism: Macrobrachium rosenbergii (assembly GCA_039081455.1). Classification (NCBI taxonomy): domain Eukaryota; kingdom Metazoa; phylum Arthropoda; class Malacostraca; order Decapoda; family Palaemonidae; genus Macrobrachium; species Macrobrachium rosenbergii. The sequence goes on from JANJGK010000005.1 coordinate 61,709,220, forward strand.
CATCGTCTTACTACAATAATGTCCAAATATCCTACTACACAACGAAGCACAAAACCTGTATCAGAATGGAGGGTAATTTCACAGACTGCAAAATAATGTATCAAACTGGTCACCTAAGTTTCGTTTCGTCCTAGGACTAAACTATTTTGTCAGAGTCTAGCGTGTGATGAATTTAATTATGTACAGCAAATGTAGTTTGAAACATAGTGCCCAGGCAAATGACCGGTATGTATAAAAAAAATGGCTGCATTAATGCCCCATTCTCTTCATATCCATGTACGTCGTATATAAAATAGGTTGCACTGCATTAGACTTCTAAACAAGTTTTCCAAGAATTATTGCATCATAATATAATCGATGTTTTATATTCCCACAGAACAATAAGAATATTTTCACGACAAGAATTTTTCATCAGAATAAAAACAACAAATAAAAAATTTTCATAAAGCAAGATATGTCAAACGCTTAAGAATATACTTCTTCTGAGCTGGTAATTCGTGGCGATTATATTCTTTTCCATAATCCCTTTTGTGGGGATTGGGGAGAAGAATGATGTATTCGCCATGAGAAACCTCCTCTTCATTTCAGCAAAGCTCATATCCTGCACCATCATTCACGTACAGAGAAAAAAAAAGGTATGCCTCATAGACGGCATGAATCAGGATAAAAGTCGTATTTCTATAAGAGAGAGATTACCTGAAAATAAATAAAAGGGAAATCGCGTTATTACTCGTACAGAATATATTCATTATTTGTTTTGTATGATATATGGAAGGGATATTGTGATTACTAATCGCGAGGAAAACCAAAGGTATTGGTCATTAGGAAATAAAAACAAAATAAATTTATGATTTCTTTCAAAGATCAAATGGAGAGAAGTTTTTTCAGATTAGCATATACAGTACATGGGTATTAACTTTATGCCACTGTTGACCGTGCATAAAGTCAAATCCTGCCAGAATTTTATAAATACTTTTTTATAACTGAAATTGTATATATTATATATATATATATACATATATATATATATATATATATATATATATATATATATATATATATATATATATATATATATATATATACATAGAGAGAGAGAGAGAGAGAGAGAGAGAGAGAGAGAGAGAGAGAGAGAGAGAGAGAGAGAGCGAGCTAACCTGGCAGAAATGTGATGGAAAATATACACGTGTGCAGAAGGGACAAGGACAGGGTTTCCTTTAAAAGAAGAAATGTGTACAATTAAGTAAAAATAAATCCAGAGCTAAAACCCCCGCACGTATCTCTCTCTCTCTCTCTCTCTCTCTCTCTCTCTCTCTCTCTCTCTCCAATATATTTATATATAATATATATATATATATATATATATATGTATATATATACATATATATTATATATACATATATAGATATACATTGCATATATATATATATATATATATATATATATATATATATGTATATATACATATATATTATATATACATATATAGATATACATTGCATATATATATATATATAATATTATATATATATATATATATATATATATATATATATATATATACATATATATGGAATCTAAAGGATTATTAGCTGATAGTCAATATGCATATAGGAAGCAGTAAGGTGCCTGCAATGCTCTTTTAGACTTCACATGCAATTTGCAAGGGAACCTTGATAAGGGTTTGTGAGTACAGAGTAATTCAATTAGATTTAATGCTGCTTTTGATTTAGTAAATCACAAGGGACTTATTTATAAACTTAAGAATCTTGGAGTGGGTGAATATGTTTTATGATCACTTCAAGATTTCCTTACTGGTAGGCAGCAGCGTGTTGCTGTGAACGGGATCTTTAGTGAACCAAAACCCTTTGTGAGAGTTCCACAGGGTAGTGTTCTTGGTCCATTATTATTTTTAGTGTATACAAGTGATATGGTTGTTGGCCTGGAAAACAAGATTGTTCAGTATGCCGATGATGCAACACTTGTGGGTAAAGTCTCCACTTATGAGAAATGAAGCTGCCCCCAGCCTCGATCGGGACATGGACCGAATCAAGGAATGGCGTAGTCGGTGGGGTATGAGGCTGAACTCCAGTAAAACAAAAACCCTGTTGATTAGCAGATCTCGTACAGATTTTCCACCACACCCTACCCTTCAGGTGGATGGGACTTTGCTGAATGAGTCCGAAACTTTAACTATTCTAGGTGTAACTTTTGACTCACATCTTATTTTTGAGAAACATCTAAAGAAAGTTTCAGCAAATGCCGCACGAAAGTTAGGTTTTGTTCGCAGGGCCTCATATATTTATAACATTGATAAAATCAGTGCAACCTGTTTTAGGTCACTTGTACTTCCTTTGCAAGAATACTGTTCTTCGGTGTGGATGTCCACTTCTGCCAGAGATTTATTTCTCTAAGATAGAGTGGTTCGTGGCGGTAGTTTCTGTTTCCCAATAGTAGTAGTAATGACCATCGACGGATTGTCTCTTGTTTGTCACTTTTTCATAAGTTGTATTTTAACAGAGATCATTCACTTTCACAATTGATCCCTGATCCCCTTTACCTGCCGAAAGCAACCAGATTCGCTGTACAGCAGCACAAATATGCCGTAAGTGTGCCTCGCTGTCGAACTTCTCAGTCCAGAGGTTATTCCTCAAACCGTTGGACTGTGGAACAGCCTCCCGGAGGATGTCGTGCAGTTGGAACTTCAGAAGTTCAAGCGAAGATCCAATGCACTACTACCCTAATACTATTCTTCTTGCGTTTTAATATAGTTTTATCTGTTTATCGATTTATTAATTTATTTCTTCTTTTGTAATAAGCGAGATCTCCTCTTTCTGTATTTCATTTTGCCTCCTCTTACTTCTTCCTAATGAACACCATATTCTTTGGAAGCTTGAATTCCAAGTCATTGGCCCCTGAAGGATTGTTCCAGATGAATAGGTTTCATCTTCTGAATAATAATAATAATAATAATAATAATAATAATAATAATAATAATAATAATAATAATAATAATAATAATAATAATAATATATTACATATATTATATATATAATATACATATATATATATGTATATAAATATTATATATATATATAATTATATATATAAAATATATATGTATTTACGTATATATACATATCTATTTTATATATATAATTATATATATATATATATATATATATATATATATATATATATATATATGTATATTATATATATACATATCTATACATACATATAGATATGTATATATATATAATTTATATCTATATATATATATATATATATATATATATATATATATATAAATATATATATATATATATATATATATATATATATATATATATATATATATATATATATATATATATATATATATATATATATATACTAGCTTACCAACCCGGCACTTCCCGGAAAACTCTGAAGAACTCAGAAAAATTGTCCTACATCTCCTTTGAATTGTTTTCTCATGTAAAGAAAGTGTACTGTTATTGAAAATGCATTACTTTCCTCTGATCAATAATTCTGTCTTGAATTCATTAAAGATGACTCTGCTCGGGGAAAAGGTGACAGTGTCATACAGGAATCCGCAACGAACAGAAATTCACGTATACCGAAAGGTTAGTGTGTGAAAAAATTCACTCGTGGAACTGAATAATGGATGAATCTCTGTAGAGACTATATAGGAGACCCTTTGACACATTATATATACCTTCCATGAACAAAAGAATGCCACGTCAGTTGTTGTTGTTGTTTAAGACTAAGCCATCCTTGTGCTGGCACGGGCTCTGCTCCTGGGGCAGCCCGTAACCCACGTCAGTGACTGTATCAATTCAAATTTAAATGCGAAAATCACACAGGAACTGTCTTACCGTCAGCGGAAACCTCTACTAACGTTAGCCTTCCTTCCTACCCACTCTCTCTCTCTCTCTCTCTCTCTCTCTCTCTCTCTCTCTCTCTCTCTCTCTCTCTGCCTTTCTGTCAGATCGAATTTAACAGAATAATTTCACAGCAATAACGAAAAAAAACAACCACAACTGATGAAAGACATGCCAGCAGGTCTACGGAGACGAAGTGTAGTTTGTGCATCCACACAACTTCAGTTAACCGGGAACCGTTCAGTCGGCGAATTTATCACCTCGTTTTCAAGACTGGTATTCGATCGTTATCGCATAAAACCTAGATGATAGGTCGTCAGCTTGACAAACATCTTCAGAATATCCATAAGTTATTAAGATGTAGTGTCCCTTGGCTTCATAAATATTAAATTATTATCACGATTTCCCATCGTGATAATAATTTAGACACCGTAAAAAGAGCTGCAGCTGTTTTCGGTTTCCTGTGTATGTTAACGAACGCGCTTCAGTTTCCTTGGCGTTTCTGAGGGAAAGTGTAGGCCGAAGTCTGAATGGTCTAATATAGAAATTGTCGATGTATGGTGATTTTGCAGTGGATTAAGTACTTAGATATGATGATAGTAATACCTCAAGGTACTTAAGAATTTGTATCTTATTGGCAAGGTACAATTAAGATACGTTTTGGCTTAAGATGAACACTGAAAAAAATGTGATTTCGTCGCGAGTAATTTTTTAATGGGGGTAGTTTTGTCAAAAGCATTTAAGCCTGTTAATATGCTTGCGCGGATGGTGATGGCTTTGTTTCGACTCGGAGATGAATTAGTTATTGATTTCCAAAGTTATTCCCGTAACTAACAATTTTTTTCTTAGATTAAGTACTTAGATATGATGATGGTAATAACACAAGGTACGTAAGAATTTGTATTTTATTGACACAGTATGATTAAGATACTTTTGGCTTTAAATGGACACTGAAAAAAATGTGGTAATTTCGACGCGAGTAGTTTTTTAATGAGTGGGTTAGCCTGTCTCAGAAACATTTAGTCTGGTAGGCTACTACTTTTTTCCGTGGCAAGAATTGTGAGGTCTGACTGGTGTGGTGGTAGAAGTTATATTTTGAATTACAGTGCTTTATGATTGAATGAAAGTAATTCTGTTACATTCAAACACATCTGTTTAATTTTTGGGATGTACTAAACTGATTATAGGGTTTGCAGTGGGAAAAGTTGACAATCTTCACGCCGTTGAAACTCGAAAATAATGTCCACCCTTATCGCAAGTCACTCCGATGACAATAAAACAAGAGAATTCAGCAGCAATATACTGTACTTACCTTTACAACTCTGTTCAAAAAATTATTATAATCAGAGTTGTAGAATAAACAAAGTTTCATGGACACTGTATCCTGAATAGATGCTATGTTTTGAATCTTGAAGATCCTATTTTCACGTTAACTAGTAACATCTTATTCCATGGAAATTTATACCACTAATTTTCAGTTGACTGTTCACGCAAAGTATGCGAAAAGTCCAATTATCTGAAAGAGTGGACAAATTTATATCAAGCTTTTAGTCTCATGAACTTGTTCGTTATGCTAGTGTGATAATTGAAAGGGAAAATGAAATTTAGTATACAGTCGATAATCAGTGTCCTTAGCGCAAAAGGCTCTTTGCTATTTACATGCCAGTATTCTGTGATAAGAAAAATATAGATAACACTTTGACGGCACCATTTGTAGTAAATGATAAAACTTTACTGCCTAGGTTATTGTTGTTGCTACTGATGCCTATCATTCCTCTCTTTAACCAGGTAACGTGAATGATATAATTTTTCATTCCAGATACCAACCCGAGGCACATTCGGAATGAAAATGCAATCTCAGTACAAAAAACGAAAAGCTATAAACCACAGTGATTTATTTGGAAATGCTGCCATAACAGTTTTGGAATCGCTCAAAATTTGTTACCTAAATGAGTTTTGCTGTTGATGACAGCAATCGAACAAAATATTAAAGCTATTAATGATTCCCAAAAATTTCTATCATCCAGTGAATTAATCAGTCTAATAAATTTACGTTTACAAATAGCGTTGTATGTGGAATTTATAGATGGAACTGTTCAGTCAGCAATGAATCTTTCTATACTGAACTAACAATGGCATTGACCATAAATTGATACATTAACCTGTATTTCATTTCGCTTTAAAATCCTTTGGGTCCTCATTCCGTATAACTTCGAATCAATCTGTATCCAATACACCATGCAACTCTGATACCATTATGTTTCACCTCGCTTATTGAAATAATTTTTTACCCGTCATTAATTACTTACACGGTATAGTCATTTCTGTGCAATAAGAGAGGAATTCAAAAGCATGCCCGCATACCGAAACTCACTGGCCCCAGTATGATCTCTGCCGGCAAGCGATCATTATTGTCTCGCGAGTTATCGTTACGGAGAGTTGCGTTATTCACGTCATCTGTTGAATTCTTCAGGTTATGAAGAGAGAGAGAGAGAGAGAGAGAGAGAGAGAGAGAGAGCCTTGAAAAATCAATCTCTGATATGGTTAAATGGCATCAATCATAAAGAAATACAAGGGCCAACAAGCACTGCATGTAGTTCTGAATAGATATCCTGATAAATTGATAAAAAAAAATAAACTAAAAAATAAATGTATTAATAAATTAGTAAATAAATAATGCAGTGAAGAAGTGCCGTACTAATGGTACATGATAGCAAATTTAATAAAGAAAAGCACGCGCATGCTCTTAACCTGAATTTCCTGCTCTCTTACAACAACGCTTTCCATGAATGTTTCCGATTGCAATATTCCACTTGTTACATACCTCATACTTTATGAACGATGGCTTCTCCATGCAGAAATAAGATTCTCTTAGTGATGCTAATGGACATTTCTGATCTTGAATATTATTCTTTAGACAAAATTGAGTAATTGAGCTAAGCCTGATAGCTTCACCTTAAAGGCACAATCTCCACGTAATGAAAGCGTTTACGTCTTTCGCAACACTTAAGCATTTTATAACTTAAAACCAGTCTTTTTTGTAACTTTTTTAGTTCTTGGGAGAATTCCCGCATCTTTGTCTCACGAAGTTATCCTTTGTGATAGATGATCAATCCATCAACTTTTGTTTACAGCAGTTAATAGACTATAAACTTCTGAATATTAGCTCCTCACTCTTGTTAAGAGAATAACGAATATAATCAGAGATTTTTTTATTTTTCCCTAAGGCTCGCGCCTCCCCTTTAAATTGCTGACGCCCTCCTAGGAGGGCGCGTCCCCCCTGTTAAGAACCACTGGTTTACAGTTACTAATGGTCCTTAATATTTAAAAGCGATTAACCAAACGGAAAATAGGGAGACTGAGTGATAAAGTTAACATTAGAATGGAAAAACAAAAGTAAATTCATAATATTCCTCAGACGATGATTGTGTAAGTTTATAAAGACATTTTTATGTATATTGATCCTCGAATTTCATAAACAGTTTTCCTATTTAAATTAGACATTCAGTCAGATAAAAAACAATTCCCCTAAGCTTCCGTAGAACAGATCTTCGTTTCTCCTTTCAAAGAGAGAGAAAAACAACCTTTATAAATTAATTATTAGGCCAGTCAAATGAGAAAAAAAAAATACTGAGAAAGGAAAAAATTTAAGGAAAGCTGCAAATTGTGTCATCACCTTCATAATAGCGTACTTTATAAAATGTCAATTTTGCACCCCTCTACGCCCCGCTTTTGGCCGCCATCTTCAAAAAATGGCGGCCAAAAACGGTTTTTTTTATATATCTTTCTTAATACTTACTTTAGAGGAAAAAATAATAATATAACAATTATTCTACAAACAATATTCTACAAAATATGTTCTATACATTTTTTTCGTATGCTGCTCGGTTTTGATGCAAAAGGTGAACAAAAATCGTACAATTTTTAAATTTTGCCTCTAGTTGCGTAATATCGCCCGTAAAGTTATTTTAAACGATATATTCAATCATTTATCAAGTTACTGCATTAATTGTAGTGTTTTTTTTTACAGAGTATGATCGAGGACTGTTAAACCATATATTAGACCTTAATGTTATCTGGAAAATGTCTTCATTAGGGAAATGCCTTATTTGTGAAGGCGTACTTTCTAAGGGAGTCACTCATGAGGTTAAGGAAAAAGGTGTAAGAACACTGATAGACTACAGTATTAAATGGAAAGATGGAAAACATTCTCAGTTAGAAGGACTGAAAAGTGTCAAAGTGCATGAAAAATGTAGGATAGTGTATACAAAAGAAAGAAGTGCTTAAGCTTTTCAGTCAAGACATAAAACCTCTACAGATCCCAAACTATTTCTCAGATATCAAGACTCGGATTTTGATTTTCTTCATGACTGTCTGTTTTGTGGTGAAGATGCATCTGAGTTTTATGAAAATTAAGGCAAAAACCTGTAAGTGATTGTGAGACTGTGCACGTGTAGAGACTCTTCATATTAAGGTCACTATTTTGAAAGTAAGTGAGAAAAGGAATGATGACATATACCCGTATATGTGATATAGTTGATTTAATTGCTGCAGAGGCACGGTATCACTCAAAATGTATGAAGAAATTTTACACCCCGTCCCTTGGAAAACAACGTGGTCGTCCCAAAAGTTCTGCAGTTTCAGAGGCAATAAATCATTCTTTTACTTCTCTTGAGGAAAATCGAGAAGAATGCCAATTTTCTTTCAGTGAAATTTTTGAAGGATATGACGGTGAGCTGCCAAATGAGAAAACAATAAAATATGAACTAATACTTAAGTATGGAGAAGACGTTGTAACTGTAAACAGAGCCAGAAAACCAGTGGTGTGTTTTCTTGACACAGGGAACAAAATTCTGTCTGGCGCATGGTATGCAAATGATAGGAGTAAAGATGAGAAAGAGGAGAGACTTAGGATAGTGAAAACAGCTGCAACCATAATTGCTAAGGATGTTAGGTCACAGATCTGTGAAGCAGATCAGTATCCAACGCCAAATAAATTCCTGACTGATCTGGACTCTCTAATGTCAGATACACTCAATTGCCTTGTTAAAACTGTCATCATGAAGAACAAGAGATGAGATATAAGGAAGTGGGAGATGAAGTTTACAGGTATTTCACATGCTATTCTAACAGCAGCCAGACCAAATCCATTTAAATCCCCCTTACAAGTATGCCTTGCTGCTCATCTTAATCAAAAGTATGGCTCAAAGCATCTACTTAATGTTCTCTCAGCTTTGGGATTGTGTGTTCCCTATTCTGAGGCAGCCCTCTTTCAAGTTTCAGGGTTGCTACATCCAGAGAGCGAGCCTCAAAGTGATACATTTATGCAGTTTGTTTTCGACAATGCTGATGTTAACATCTGCACTATTGATGGGTTAAACACCTTTCACTGTATGAGAGGAATTCAGTGCCTTATTCCTGCTCTGGCTGATTCTAGTTCAGATCAACCTATCAAAAGGTTAGGAAAGATCCCCTCTGCATCCACTGTCAGATAGTTTGGCTATATTCCTATTAAACTCTGTGAAAGGAAAGGTAACACAGGACTGTTGAATGTAACAGTCCAAGATGTATTAAATATCAATCCAATCTCTGCCACAGTTTCAATGTCAACAAGGGAACTCCAGTGGTTGTATGGAAAATGGCAAATGGAGCCTGGATGTCCAGGATGGAATGGTTTCTTGGAGAAATGTACTGCAGACCTGTCTTATGATGTATCTCATATCTCATACCTTCCATTCCTAAATGCTTCATCTAATGAATATAACACAATAGCACAGCTCTTAACCCAGCTGTGGGAAATGCAGAGAGTTTAAACAGCAAACTTGCTTTGCAACATTTGACCAGCCTTTGTATATTTGGGCTCGTGACGTTGTTGCAAGCTGTGGACAAGAATCATCACTAAGTAATGTAATTGTGCGTCTTAGTGGTTTTCACTTGATGTCATTTATGGGCGCCATGGGTTATATAATGAATGGGCGTGGAATTAAAGAACTTTTTAGTACTGCATATGTGAGTGCCTCTGTGGACAAAATGCTGAGTGGTCATGCCTATGCAAGAGCACTCAGAGCACACACACTAGTACATGCTGCCCTGGCTACACTGGTTCTCAATGAAATCAATCTTTCTGCTGAAGAAAGGTCAACAATAGAGACAACTTTACAGAAGACTGACTCTACACTGATTGCTGATGAACAACCATAAAATGTGCTCCATAAGTTCAATGAAATTATTGACAAGATGAAGAGCAAGGCTGACACTGCAAAACTTTGGATCCAGTACTTTGAAATGGTAACACTGATTAAACAATTCATTGAAGCAGAACGTGCAGGAAACTGGCAATTACACCTTGAAACAATCCAAAAGATGCTACCCCATTTCCATGCTAGTAGTCACTTTCTGTATGCAAAGTCTGTGCATCTGTACCTGCAAGACATGTTTGATCTCAAAAAGTGCATCAACCCCCAAGAATATGAGGGTTATGTGCAAAGAGGCTATTTTACGATAAGACGGCCAGAAAAGTTTTGGTCTGGGATCTGGTCCAACATGACCATTGAACAGACACTAATGCGACCTATGAAGAGTTCTGGTGGACTAACATATGGCAGAGGGATGACTGATTCAATGCTTACTAAGTGGGTGATTGGAATGCCTACCACTTTGAAGATCACAGGGAAGATTGAAGAATATTGTGATGTTGCTGACAGTATATCAGAGCAACATGTAGCTGCCAGAAAATCGCGGTATTTCAAGAAACTCTCAAGTTCTTCAGCACATTGTGGAATGGTTTTCATCACACCCACCATTCCATATTTTGATGGCATTATGTCAATAACTACAGGACTAACAGGAGATGAAAGAACTAATCCTCATAATGCTTATGAAGTTGGAGTTGGTTCAATTTCAAATATTGTTGGCGACAATTTTGCTAAAGTCAAGTTTCAAAGAAAGAAAAGACTGAAACCACTAGGAGATACCATGACAGGAGTAAGAACTAAAGATTTTGCATGTTCAGCTGATCCTGAGATGTTTAGAAGAATTTTATATGCTAAGAAACCACAAGAAAAATTCAAACAAAACTATCAGCATGAACTAGCTCCTCATCCCTCACCACTGTTTGATGAATCTAGAATGCGCAAAACCCAGAAATCTTCACTTTATGAAGCATTTTCACCTTTATGTGACATTGTGATTAGAGATACAGTTTATGTTGCTGATGGTGAATTTCTTACTCATTGAGTTGTTTGGCATCAGTGAGAGGTTTTTTTAACAGTTCTGGACAGGTATGCTGAATATGTGAAGAAGCGCCACAAGAAGACTGCCATCGTTGTCTTTGATGGGTATCAAGAAAATTTAGAAGATAAAGGTACAAAAGGTGCTGAACGTGCTCGTCGAATGAGTTGTGCTACCAGAGACACCATATTTGATGAAACTATGCCAGCAACAACAAGTCAGAGTAAACTTCTATCAAACGAACGAAATAAGAGCAAACTTGTTACAAAGTTCATCACAAAGTTGACCTCTGAGGGATATACTGTGAAACAAGCTAATGAAGATGCATTATTGTTAATACAGCTATTGAAGAATCCTCCAAGACTGACTCAGTAACAATAGTTGGAGAAGATGTAGACCTTCTGGTAATCCTGACCGCATTAGCAGGATCAAATAATAACATAAACTTACTGAAACAAGTTAAAGGAAAAACAGAGAACAAACTGTGCACACAAGCCTCCATGAAGTATGGATCAGTCATTAAAGACAGCATTCTTTTCTTGCATGCATTTAATGGGGCTGATACCACCTCTGCCTTTTTCAAACAAGGGAAATTAAGTTTGTAAATCTCCTGGAAAAGTATGAAGAACTCCAGGAACTTGTAGCTGTGTTTAAGAAACCACGTGCAGATCCTGCAAAGATTATTGCAGCATGAAAATCTTTCATCCTTCAGTTGTATGGGAACAAAGAATGTGAATCCCTTAGTGACTTAAGATATCAATGTTTTGCCAAATCACTGAGTAAAATTACATTTACCTTGGCTTCCCTGCCTCCCACAGACGCCGCTCCTCGATTTCACTCTCTACGTACTTATCTCCAAATTCAGAAATGGTTAGGAATTGACTTGCCACCTGCAGATTGGGGTTGGAAGATGACTGGGAATGGACTAGCCCCAATCACCAAAGACAAAGACCCTGCTCCTCTAGATCTTCTAAACATTATACCATGCAAATGTCTCAAAGGATGTATGACAGTCACTTGCAGTTGTAGAAGGGCAGGATTAAAATGACCCGTAATATGTGTCATGTAAAGGGTTATCTTGTACCAGCTGTGATGTAAACATAGACGAGGAGTACTGTGATGACCCCACGAATGAATTGCTAGAAATCTTAGTGCCAGAAGGCGTAACCCATGAAGCAGAGTAAAGATAAGCTCAGATAATTATCATAAATTATGTACTTTGGGTGGATGGTCGGATGTAAGGGCGGTAACTCCGCCAGAGAGTATTCACTGTCTTTCCTAAGCCAGAATAAAGGAGGAAGGAAACCTCTGGAAGAAAATTTTCCTAGGTACTTCAAGTAACGGGGCCCGTGAATAAAAAAGTATGAACTTTAATGTGCATGTGGCATCAAAGCCATGCACTATACAAAAAAAGTGTATAGATAATTTTTTGTAGAGAATTTTACGTAAAATAATTTATTTCGGTATATTTACCTGTAAAACAAATATTAACCGAGAAATTTACAAAACAACTGTATTTGGCAGCCATTTTTTCAAGATGGCGGCCAAAACCGGGGCGATAGAGGGACGCAAAATTAATATGTCATTAAGTACCCTATCATGAAGGTGATAAAACAAATTGCAGCTTTCCGTAAATTTTTTCCTTTACAAATCACGATTTGACTGGCCTATATGGTTATATTCCAGGATAAAGCCTCACTTCCTTAAGAGGAAATAGCATCCCTCAGGTAAGTTACAGCTAATGCTGAATATCCAGATATCTCAAATTCACTTTCTTTCGTCATAGTTGATCCAGTATTGAAGCTGCTATACGCCACCGTCAGTGA
>JANJGK010000005.1:61727162-61760092 GCA_039081455.1 Macrobrachium rosenbergii
TTCCTTGGGTGCAGTTGCTCTCAGGTTCCAACTTCTTTTAGACTTGTATGGCCCAGTGGGTAACGCCCTTGCTTTCCACCTGAGAGACCTGGGTTCGATCCCGACGTGAGTCAGAAATTTATATATATATATATATATATATATATATATATATATATATATATATATATATATATATATATATATATAAATGTGTGTGTGTGTGAATGTATGGAACCTAATTTGCAGGAACTAAATATTAAAAGATATAGATAAGACATAATAATTATTAAATCTAATAATGATACACGCTTGTGTTACATCGTGCCTTGAAGGATATGTTGTTAAAATCTGATAACGTCATCATCCTAAACTGTGAATGGGAGCTGCAGATCTTCCACTGCCGCTGTTTACTTACTGATTAATTTTGCCATGTGTATATAACTATGTACAAAACAGATTTAATTTTGATAAGTTCAGAGATGCCTGCTCTTACAGAGTTTTAGGTATTAAATGTGTATACTGTATTTATAAGAGATGTAATGAGATTAGAACGTGATCTCCATATGATATACTCTATTTCTCAACCTAAAAAGCAACCGACAAGCTCTTTTTCGTTTGTTGCTATTTTGGTGAACTCTAGTTGCTACAGAAATGGTTGATTTGCACAGTATAGTTCATTTTTCCTAATAATTATCTGAAAAGTATATAATCTGATAAAACACACTAAAGACGGAAATTATATTTTAGAGATTTAATTACATAAAAAATTTATTAGACATTTAATGACGTAAATAATTTCAGTAGTGTTTTGGGTTTTGCTCAAGTCCACTTGAACAAGATTTAATCTTTCTCCATTCAAAACAAAATCTTTCCCTTCGAGGAAGAGAATTTCCCACCAAGAAATAAGGAGTTGTGTGGAGTTTGCTCATGTTTGGGGCTGTTTTTTTATGTTAGTCCAATAATGTCCGATATCTCCTGGGATTGTTAGCGTGATTCGATATATATATATATATATATATATATATATATATATATATATATATATATATATATATATATATATATATATATATATATATATATATATATATATATATATATATATATGTGTGTGTGTGTGTGTGTGTATATATAATGTATATATATCTATGTATATATATGTGTATATATATAGTATGTATATAAGTAAATCAATAATTGCATATATATATATATATATATATATATATATATATATATATATATATATATATATATATATATGAATGTTTGTATTTTAGTTTGGCTTCTATGGAAATCCGAGGTGCTTGACAGGCCCAGAAAGGTTTTTATCTCAAAATCAAACCCCCTACCTCGTGACAGATATACAATAACAGACAAAACAAATGAAATTTTCGTTTTTACGTCACCTTTTCCTTCAGTTTTCTGGGTTTATTCTCATTTTTCACCTGACACTTCTCCTTTTCTTTTAGTGCTGCCAGAAACACGATTAACCTACAATAATAAATCCCTTACAACATAAATTTTTTATTATCATTTACGTGAGTTTTGATCATAATTTATGATATTAACTAATATAATAGTTTATTACCTCGATAAAATCTACATTAAAAACCTAAATCGATCATTTCTTTCCGTAGTAAGCGAAGCATAGTTCGCACATGCGTAGTAGTGCCTTAACACAACTTTGGACACTCCAGCTGTTGGAATTTTATTATCGTGTGAATTGGCAAAAAGTTCACTGCATACAGAAGATAAGTTTCTTTTCACGTTGCTTGGTACTGATTACCTGGAGGATAATGACAGAAAATTCTAGATTAAGACATTACATTTGGAAATCATTTCCGAAAGGCACTTGGAGGATAAATGTATTACTGTAGATGCAAATAGTTAAGAAATGGCAATTACTGCACTTCGAGAAACTCTCAGCTTACATAACAGGAATAGTATTCCCATCATTTAGGAAAATAAAGTTATTCTTTATGATTATATATTAGAATGATATACATTCATTTCTATCTTTTATCACTGCGTATTCATCCAAAACAATAAACCTAACATTCCTCCAAGAAAGGAAAGATTTTTTTTTATTCATGATTATGTTATTGTACGAATTGACTAAGTTTATAGATGCTGTGCGTGTGACTTTATACACAATTCTACGTTAAGGAATTTGATGTCATTGTAAAGATAATGAGTTGCAATTTATTATGTTATTTTAAAAACGTCCCTAAAACCAATATAAAAAATACTTATCAGGAGTTGAAGTTAGCCATATAGGAAAGTGTTTTGCCTTCATTTTTCTTAATATGATGAGGGGGTGGAAGGCTAACTCTTGCAACCATTCACTTAATAATAGGAAAGAAGTAAAAAGGCGTAAAGGAGTATAGACTAAATATTTCTTATTATAAAAAGATGTCTATTCTTATACAGTATTAATGAATGAGTTTAAATTAGAACTGAGGGGTTGGTTCAGGTTTTTATGAATTGGACGGTGAAGTTTACTTTCATTACAGTAACACATATCATAAAAAAGACATCATTGGCCTAGGCCTATACCAAATTGTGTGTATCACATGGAAATACTGTTTTAGATTTTTGTAACGACCTACAAATAGCATTGAAGGGTCTAACAGTGAAATGAATAAACCTATACATAATTTATTTATATTCTGATAAGAGCATCTGAGATGCTTCACAGATGAAATACAGTGGCAAACTGTCACGAAATTGGCGCTAACCTGTCCACACTTGCAATCACCTGTCAGCTGGTCAGAAGATATTTAGGTAATACCATCAGTTCATCCGTTCTGGTGAGTGGACGGTCTCTGCCCACAAACTGTTGTCTACACGTAAGTTTTAACTGAAGTTTCGACGAACTGACAGAAGAAATGACAAGTAAATTTAAGGGGTGTTAGGGAGGAGAAAGCGAGAGAGAGAGAGAGAGAGAGAGAGAGAGAGAGAGAGAGAGAGAGAGAGAGAGAGAGAGAGTTTATCAAACGTCATTAAGAGTTTCCCGGCAGCAAAGGGTTGGTCAGCTAGTGTATATATATATATATATATATATATATATATATATATATATATATATATATATATATATATATATATATATATATATATATATATATATATATATATATATATATATATATATATATATATATATATATATATATATATATATATAAATATATATATATATATATATATATATATATATATATATATATATATATATATATATATATATATATATATATATATATATATATATATAAATATATATTTCAGAAAATATGGCTGCTACAATTTTAAAGGACACATATATGCATTTCATAGCTTCAATGCTTTAAGATGTGATGGAAGAATTTATGGAGTCAGATGAAACTAGGTTGAGAGACTCGAGGTAAAATCTTTGTGTTCAACAAATAGTTTGATTCCTCAGCAATATTGCCGGTCAGGTGATCTTCCGAAGTGTTACGTATATTCGTGAGTACGTGCGTTAATTTGATCTAGATTATGCCAAAATCTGCCCTAAAAGTGAGTTTGATCGTTCATTAACGTGATAGAACTGCAGTTGTCTAGACGTAGCTTTGGAGAGGATCCAGGCTTTGAATCGGCAGATAAGGTAGAGTTTGAAATCTCTGTTTTTATGGGAGGAAATTGAACTTGTGATTTTTTACCATGATTTTCTAATCATTATGAACTTTTGAACTGGTGTGGGAGATTTAATATGAATATTCATACCTCTTTTATATTATTGTTTTGTCATGTTACGTTTGCCATATCTTGGCTATGCATTTTACACTTTCCATTATTGTGTTTTGCATTTCATATATTTTTGGGAGTTTTCTATCATGTTTAATTCTTCCGACAGATGTCAGTGGACACTGTGGACAGAGTGGATAGTGTGGACTGTTTCGAATAACATGTGGTAGACTGTTTTTTTTGACATGACTAGTTATTGATTTGGGGAGTATGTGTGAGTTTGGATATTTTCAGGCTATTAGCCATAGTGAGACTTCTTTAATCAGAAGTGTTTTGCAGTTCAGAGTTTAGTTATCTAACTCGATAATTCATTTATTATGCATTTTAATCTTTGCTTTGTTTTATTCATTTCTTGTTGGGTTATTTGAATAATAAACTTATTTTTGTAGAAACTATTGCGTTTCTTTAAATAGTCCATTTAATTGCTTTGGTGAGAATGAGTGAGATTCGGGTGGGTGAACTTCGGAAAACGATGAGAGAGAGAGAGAGAGAGGCGATACACGGAGAGAGAGAGAGAGAGGCGATACACGGTGAGAGAGAGAGAGAGAGAGAGAGAGAGAGAGAGAGAGAGAGGGGAGAAAAATGGATGTAAGTGCTATCGTGAGCGAACTTTCATACGCCGTTTCCTGAATAAAGATCGTTGGAGCACGTTACGTACACTTTCAAAAAGTGTTAATTCTGTTTCCTTGTTACAGAATTAAATGTTGGCAGCGGTGTCTGATTTTAAATGGCGGCAGCGGGTGTCTTTTGATTTTAAATGGTGGCAGCATGATTTTAATGTCTTTAATGATGGCGAAAGAGGGAGATTGCTAATAGACTAATTGGTAACGTTGATGCCCAAGGCATAGGCGACTTCACCTAAGAGCTAAGGCGACGGGTCAGTGTTGAATGACTGAGTGGGTCGTGATTACGTGTGAAATACGGGGAAATCTTTTTTTTTTCGTTTCTATTCGAGTACTGGGAGTGGGGAGTTGTGAAATAGATCTGGATGATCTCTAGAGCAATTTTGGGGTTAACAAAATACCCAAATAAGTGTGAATAGTGGCGATTGTGAGTTAATTACGCAGAGTGATGATTCAACAAGAATCGCGCTGGGTGTCTTTTTTGCTTCGCCGTCGAGTGGGTGACGTCACAGGCTGCACACAGCTCTGTTTTCAGTTAGCATAGGTACTTCGTTTTCTGTTTCAAAATTGGTAAGTACCCCATTCTCGTAAGTTGCGCAGAACGCCGTTTTCTGTTCTTCTTTTAGAGGGGGTAACTTGTGCCTTTCTCTAGTGTTCTTTTTGGTTTCTCTTTTTATGTTGTTACGCTCAGGGCGTGTGATTACTCACAAAATGCTGGACGATGCAGCAAGCACATCCCAATCAATTGTGGTGCATAAAGTGACGAACATTAGTGCGGGAATTACTAATTTTAAAGGGCTGGTTGACAGGAAGCCAACCCAAAATATAGAAACTTTCATTGAGTCAGTGAACAATTATCTGAATTCCAAGAAAATTACGAATGGCGCTGAAGCTTTAACAGAGGCTAAATCATTTCTGGATTTAGATAAAGGAGATATTGGGAAACGAGCACGCAGTTTCGGGTTCAGAAGGTGTAAAACTTGGAATGAACTGCAGAAATTTCTACGAGCTACTTATGGCGGAGTTCAACGTGAATGCGCAGTTCGGAATTTGCGAGAGTTTCTCAAAATAAAGAAGGGCAATGATTCACTAGTCACATACAGTGCGAATTTATTTGATGCAGTAGTTGAGTTAAAGAAATCTATAATAGGCTCTCCATGGGTAACTGGAAATAATATCTCCTTAGATAATTTTGAAAGATTGTTACACTTTGCTTGCCTTTTAACGTCGGTCCCAGATGTAATTGTAGATAGTTTTGATAAGAGAATTGATCAAGATACAGACGAATCCTTTTTGTTTGCACAGATTAACAAAAATCTAGCAAAATGCCCGACACTGGACAGTAGTTTTGTACAGGGAGGTGCAAAGATGTCAGCTGCGGTTTCCAAACCACAGAATAATGATAGTCGCTCGCATTCGGGAAATGATGCAACAGCGAAGACATGTGCACGAGTAGAATCGAAGAAAATTCCAGAGAGATCAGTCACAACGATACGTTGTTTTAATTGTGATAAAATAGGCCATAGTAAATCAAATTGCAGAGTGAGATATTGTTCAGTTTGCAAATCTTCAGATCATGGATGGAGATTTTGCCCAGCCACAAAGAGTAGAGATTATTCAGGGAAGTCCCGGGGAGGTCTTTCTAGATATGACAGGAGAATTCCACATGATGCAAGTTCTAGATACACAAAGGAACAGCAGAATTTTCACAAGATAAGTTCGAAAACGGACACAGGATAATGACTAATCAGGTCGTAGAGTCACTAGAACCTAGGCCGATTGTACGTGGATTCTCTAATGGCAATGAAATTCATATTTTCATTGATTCTGGTAGCTCAGTTAACTTAGTAAATGCTGACCTTTTTCACTCGAGGTTTCCAGAGTGCAAATTAGTCCCTTCTAGTGAGACAGTGTGTGATGTACAAGCGAGGAAACTGAATATTTTAGGTTCGTCATTTCTTACGCTTTGTATCGGTGGAAAGACAATAGTAGAATCATTTTTGGTCATAGAAGGATTAGCCTTAGGTGAAATGGTTTTGCTAGGACACCCTTCTTGTATGCGACATAACATCAACATTCTTACGGGAGTTCAGGGGATTACAATAGGTGAGTCGGGTTGTTTTGTTCCATATATACACAGGAAAAAAACTTGTGAGAAACCTAAGACACAGTCGGAGACATGTGTAACACAGTCATTAGAGAGTGAAGATATTCCGCAGAGATCTTTCAAAGGATTTTTGTTGGAAGATGTTGAATTGCAACCGCGAGTTCCTACATTAGTTAAAGTGTCGCTGAAAGAGAAAAAGTTTCCTTCTCAAGTGTGCGTTGTTGAGGGAACCGAGAAATTCAAAGACGTTGTGAGTACGGTGTCAGTGAATGAAATTTCAGTCGCAGGCGTGACTTCAGTAGAATTAGTTAGCTATCAAGACTCAGTGAAAAAATATCACAAGGGTACTTATGTAATTGATTTTGAAGAGTTTAAGGAAGAGCATAAATTAGTGAGTTTTTGCGGAGACGGGAATATGTTTCCTAACGAGGAGCAACAGTTCCGAAGTCAGGTTCTACATGAACACTTGGCTAAAGTTGATTATCCTGAATATTCAGATAAAGTAGAGAAAGTGTTGAAAGAATATCTAGATATCATTGCTTTGAAGGGAGATAAATTAGGAGTTACAGATGTTTTAGAACATTCAATCCGCCTAGAAAAGGGTACAAATCCCATATATATTCCAGCATATCGAATTCCTTTTAAGATCAGGGAAGAAGTAGAAAAAGAAGTTCAGAAGTGGGAGTCGGAAGGCATTATCAGACCGTCCAATTCTCCGTTTAATTTTCCTTTGCTTGCAGTTCCTAAGAAAGACGGTAGTATCAGAGTTTGTGTAGATTTTCGTAAATTGAATGAAAAAACATGCCCAGATAGATATCCTGTAGCTTGTTTGCCTGATTTGTTTGTTGAGATCGGTGGCAAGAATATATATTCATCTATAGATCTTATGCAAGGGTTTTTACAGGTTCCCCTTTGTGAGAGTAGCCGTAAATATACAGCATTTTCGGTACCAAAGGGACATTACGAGTTTAATAGGATGCCTTTTGGATTACAAGGGTCCCCAATAACATTTACTAGACTGGTTAACACAGTACTTCATGGCATGTTAGGAAAGTCGGTGTTTGTGTACATGGATGATATTCTCATATGCACAGATACAATTGAAGAACATCTAAAGGTGTTAAAAGAAGTCCTTAAGCGATTACGGTTCGCTGGGTTAAAGGTCAAATTGGCCAAATGTGAGTTTCTGAAGAGAAAAATTGTCTATTTAGGACATGTTATCTCTAAAGAGGGAGTTAGAGTTAATGATGAGAAAGTTAAAGCCATTGTGAATTTTCCAGTTCCCAAAACCAGGAAACAGATTCGCCTAGGTATGTCGGGTTTCTTTCGCCGTTTTGTGCGGAATTTTTCTACAATAGCGTCTCCATTGACAGATTTGTTACGAGAAGACGTTAAGTCTGTTTGGGGTGATAGTCAACAATTAGCTTTTGAGAAGCTTAAGAACGCTTTGGTGAACCCACCAGTTTTGAAGTTTCCAGATTTTAGTCAACCGTTCACCTTAGTGACTGACGCGAGTCAGGAAGGTATAGGTGCGTGTTTGATGCAGAAATTTGAAGGGAAATTACACCCAATTGCTTTTTATAGCAGAAAGTTCAAAACGCGTGGTAGTAACGAAAGGCTGATGTCAGTTGTGGACAAGGAGGCTTTCGCAGTCGTCTCTAGCCTTGTTCATTTTAAGATGTTGTTGTTGGGAAATAAAGTTGAGATTTTTACAGATCATCAACCGTTGTTAGAGCTTTTTAATAAGCCAAATTTGTCGCCCAAGAGAGCATGTTGGTTCCTAACATTGAGAGATTTTGATGCAAACCTCAAATACATTGAAGGTAAGCATAATGTAGTAGCAGATGCATTGAGCAGATATTTTCCGGTTGAGGATGAGGAAATACACACCGAATCCTGTGTGGGAGAAGAGAGTAAATATTTGGTGTCTAATGTCTCTGATATTAGTAATTCTGAGAGATCGCATGTAGAGGACATACACGTTCCTACAGTGCATACTTTGGGGAGAAATAGTGAGTCGGCAGTCTCGGGAGAGATTGTTATTCGTGATAGTGAGAGTAACGCTGTGTGTTATATTACGGGTGAAAATGTCACTTGGGACATAGGCTTGCTGGAACAAAAGCAAGATGAAGATAAATTGTTGTCAGATGCTAAGGCATTTCTTAAGAGAGTTTCACCGAAGAAAGGGTATAAGTTGCCTTTTTCTGGTCTAGAGTTGGAGAATAATTTATTGGTGAGAAAAGTTAAGTATAACTTGCGAAGTACTCGAAGCATGGGTGAGATTACACAAATCATCGTGCCAGAGAGTCTAGTACCACAAGTTCTAGACATTGTACATTGTAAATTTGGTTCTCCTCATTTGGGTGTAGACAAGACGTATGAAAACGTCAGGTCAAAGTTCTTTTGGAAAAATATGTTTTCCGCAGTAGAAGCCTTTGTGAAGAAGTGCGCTATTTGCAATGCGAATAAGCCAGCGACGACAGTGTCGTGTCGTTTGGGTTCATATCCCATACCACATAGGCCATTTCAGAGAGTGCATATGGATATTCTGGGTAACTTCTCAGAGTCCGCTTATGGTTATAGACATTTATTAGTAGTTGTTGATGAGTTGACTCGCTTTGTCGAGATTTTCCCACTGAAATACAAATCAGCTGAGGAAGTTGCTATAGCGTTCTTTAAGGGGATAATTTGTCGATATGGTGTTCCAGAATGTCTGATCACAGACAATGGTAGGGAGTTTATTAATAAGACTTTAGACGGTCTTGCTAATTTGTTGGGGATAAAGAAAGTATCTATAATCCCGTATAGACCTGAAGCGAATGGGTTGTGTGAGAGGGCGAATCGGAAAGTAATCGAAGCTTTGCGCATGACGGTGGGAGGTTCCGATACACATTGGGACAGATCTTTGGATGAAGTGGGATATAGTATCAATACTATGATGAATGACACAATTAAGATATCTCCAGCAGAAGCTTTGTAGGGATACAAGTTGAAAGGACCTTTTGATTTGTTACCAGAGTGTGTTCAGGGTGATGTTACGGTCACTTCGTTGATAAATACAGCGAGAGAAAGATTTGCACGTATCAGTAAAGAACTTGAACTTAGTTCGCGTGCAATGGTAGAGAAAAGTAACGCGAAATCGAGGGGAGTAGCTTTTTCGATGGGTGATAGAGTGTTTGTTAAAGTGAATGTTCGGAATGATCTGAATTATAAATTAAGTCCGAAGTTCCACGGACCTTTTGAGATTGTAGAGATCAAAAGAGGGAATAGATTTGTAGTTAAAGATGTAAACACTGGAGTGACGAAATTGACCCATATTTCGAAGTTAAAGAAAGTTGGGATGTAATGGAACGTTTGTATATAGTTAGAGGGATAAGTGGGTTGATGTTTGTATATATATGATATTTTTTTTATTTTTTTTTTTGTCTCTTGTTCATTTTAGATGTTGAAGTTCTTAATCATTTGTTTTCGAATGATTTTGGGAATTGAGACATGGGCTAATTTCATACGAGATTTGACTCGTGTGTTAGTGTGTTATTGTGTTATGATGTATTTCATCATCTGACGCAATGTGTGTGTTGTTTAGGATTTTTTTGGGGGGAGGTACTTGGTATATCGGACCGAACAAGTCTGATCTTTTTTTTCGGGTTGGGAGATCGTATTTGAGTATTTGGATTTTTTTTCCAGTTTCTTTTTTTTTAAATTAAGGGAGCTGTATTGTGAGTAATTGTAATTGTTATGATCATGGGAGCGATTGCCATTACGTCAATTGCTATTTTGTTGAGAGTTAGTCAGGTGTTGCGAAATGTTTGCTAACCGGAGTAGAACTTTCATGTCTTTTACGAGATATGATACCTTTTAGTGTTTGGATAGAATTTTTTTTTATGGGTGAGTTCCGTAGAGTTATTGTGATTAGTAGTGAGTTGACTGTGATTATTCTGAGATACAAACTTGGAATTAGTTCACATTGTGAGTGTTTGACTTTTGCATTAGTAGTTTTCTTTAGTTCAGTAACATGAAACCTTTTCTTAGTTTTGTTATTAGACCTTTTTCGAGTCATTTTTGGAGACTCAGTAGTGACATGGGATAGATTAGAAACCATGTTCATTTTGGGAGATCAATATCAAGGTTCGGGAGTTGATTATAAGACGAGTTGTACTTTAGTTAGAGAGAGGTGTGTGTGTGACAGTAGTATTTTCCAGTTGCGAGTTGTGTCTGTGGGTGGTTGTGAATTATCATTAGTTCATAGACAGACTCCGACAGAATGTGACTTTAGACAGTTCCTGCGAGATTACCACATTGAGTCCACCAGTACTCTTCATGCCGTGTTTTTGCAAGGAGTATGCAGTTACAATGATGTGCCAGAGCAACAAGTCGACATCATTCGTTCTTCAAGAGTCCAAGCTGTTTGATGCTGCATGCTGTGTGATGTCTACGGAATTTCTCGTACTTAGCCGTGCTGTATTCAACAGTTCCGAGAAGATAATTATGCGTCATACGCATAACGAGCATTTGGTAGTGGAGGTACCTACAACCAAGATGCCAATGACGGTTCCACCGTTGGAAGACATTGACGATTCCGCGATGTTCCAGTATCAGGAATATATTATGCCGACAATTTTAATTGTCTTAATAGCTATTTTACTGATAATTCTTGTTGTGGGGGTAGTAAAGCTTATTCGTGTTTGTAAGATTACATGTAAAGGCTCTAAGAACTCAACCCCAGTGACTTTGGAAGTGCGTCATGAGAGCAGTCCTTAAAGCTGCAGTGCAGTAGACATTGCTAATTGAGCATAGTCCTATTCTGTTATGTTTTATACATATGCTTTTGTTTTAGTTTGCCGTTAAGGAGAGCGAGACGCTCTTATGTGGTGGCCGAGCTCTATTTCAGAAAATATGGCTGCTACAATTTTAAAGGACACATATATGCATTTCATAGCTTCAATGCTTTAAGATGTGATGGAAGAATTTATGGAGTCAGATGAAACTAGGTCGAGAGACTCGAGGTAAAATCTTTGTGTTCAACAAATAGTTTGATTCCTCAGCAATATTGCCGGTCAGGTGATCTTCCGAAGTGTTATGTATATTCGTGAGTACGTGCGTTAATTTGATCTAGATTATGCCAAAATCTGCCCTAAAAGTGAGTTTGATCGTTCATTAACGTGATAGAACTGCAGTTGTCTAGACGTAGCTTTGGAGAGGATCCAGGCTTTGAATCGGCAGATAAGGTAGAGTTTGAAATCTCTGTTTTTATGGGAGGAAATTGAACTTGTGATTTTTTACCATGATTTTCTAATCATTATGAACTTTTGAACTGGTGTGGGAGATTTAATATGAATATTCATACCTCTTTTATATTATTGTTTTGTCATGTTACGTTTGCCATATCTTGGCTATGCATTTTACACTTTCCATTATTGTGTTTTGCATTTCATATATTTTTGGGAGTTTTCTATCATGTTTAATTCTTCCGACAGATGTCAGTGGACACTGTGGACAGAGTGGATAGTGTGGACTGTTTCGAATAACATGTGGTAGACTGTTTTTTTTGACATGACTAGTTATTGATTTGGGGAGTATGTGTGAGTTTGGATATTTTCAGGCTATTAGCCATAGTGAGACTTCTTTAATCAGAAGTGTTTTGCAGTTCAGAGTTTAGTTATCTAACTCGATAATTCATTTATTATGCATTTTAATCTTTGCTTTGTTTTATTCATTTCTTGTTGGGTTATTTGAATAATAAACTTATTTTTGTAGAAACTATTGCGTTTCTTTAAATAGTCCATTTAATTGCTTTGGTGAGAATGAGTGAGATTCGGGTGGGTGAACTTCGGAAAACGATGAGAGAGAGAGAGAGAGGCGATACACGGAGAGAGAGAGAGAGAGAGACGATACACGGTGAGAGAGAGAGAGAGAGAGAGAGAGAGAGAGAGAGAGAGAGAGAGAGAGAGAGAGAGAGAGGGGAGAAAAATGAATGTAAGTGTTATCGTGAGCGAACTTTCATACGCCGTTTCCTGAATAAAGATCGTTGGAGCACGTTACGTACACTTTCAAAAAGTGTTAATTCTGTTTTCTTGTTACATATATATATATATATATATATATATATATATATATATATATATATATATATATATATATATATATATATATATATATATATATATATATATATATATATATATATATATATATATTTAACACAGCTCTCTTATGCCAGACAAAGGGCTCACAGTATAATATAGATTAACACGAATGTAAAGGAAAATGGTGGGCAAGAAGCACCACCCGCAGATTTCTGCTTCGACGACCGGAATCGACCGGAGACATGAATGATGGGACAATCTGAGATCTAAGAACCAAGGGTCCTTAAGAAGTGATTGCAACATCTAGTCACCGCGGAAAGATATAAATCATGGAAAATTATAACCTTTTACTTCTAAAAAAAATATTCTTGAAAGAATATTTCAACCAAATCATTACAAAAAAGAAAATTTTCTTCCGCGTAAAAATATTGCATAAGAATTCATTATACACATTATGGATATCGTATGCGCATCTTTTACACTGGCATTACATATATATATATATATATATATATATATATATATATATATATATATATATATATATATATATATATATATATATGTATATATATATATATATATATATATATATATATATATAAATATATATATATATATATATATATATATATATATATATATATATATATATATATATATATATATATAATGCAAGCATTAAGCTACAAATATCCTTTAATATCCAATTGCCACTGCCTCGGAAATAATATATTTTCATATATGTTATCCGAAGGGGAATTTTTTTGCAGGCGTGAGATATCTTTGCATAGATCGGGTCTTTTCATGCATTGGAATAACACTTCCAGTTGAAGGAAAAATTGATAAAAATTGGAATTTAGGGAGCAAGACACCTAGATTGTGCAGTTTTTGGGCATGTCTGTATTGTATGCCATTTACAATACTTTGAATACTTTGGTTAAAAAGAGGGATAAAAATGAACCTGTCGATGATGGAAAGAGAATCAAGCACCTCAGACCGAATGAGTAAATAATGTTTGTGCAGTGTCTTGTATTCCCTCTGTTTACAACCCCTTCTTTTTCTCTCTCTCGTAAATGACACAGTTTAGTAGGTGGGTAGCCTATCTGTGTTTACCCACAGCCTACCATGGTTTTATGACCATTAATGTATTTTTATACAACAGCTTTCTTATCAGTTGTTACCATATTTTATTACCATACACGAGATGCAAACTGTGCAGGTGTGAACTATTGACCTAGGCTAGGTGTTACACTCGCAGTACCATTTGCATAAGTCAAATAGGCTGCGTTTAAAATAAAGGTAATGGCAACGAAACTGATACTTTACTTACTGAATCCATTTATACTGTATTATTGTCATTATACATCATCATCGTAACTTTTACAATAAAACTGATCGTCAGAGATTTGAAATGTTTATGTTCTCAGAATCAGCTGATTGAACTTTTTAGCGAAAGAATTGGGAGAATCATTTTTATTTGCAAAAAGAAAATAATGTTTTACAAGAGTTATTATTTTTATTTTTGAACATAAATGTAAAACGGGTATACAAAGTTAAACTAACTTAATTTATGTTAATGTAAAATCCCTCAAAATCAGAAAACAGCTGTTTCCCGATTCGTTTTAATTTTCTGTAAAAGAAAACTATTAAGATGGATATTTGTCTGTCCGTCCTCACTTTTTCTGTCCGCCCTCAGGACTTAAAAACTACTGAGGCTAGAGGGCTGCAAATTGGTATGTTGATCATCCACCCTCCAATCATCAAACATACCAAATTGCAGTCTTCTAGCCTCAGTAGTTTTTATTTTATTTAAGGTTAAAGTTAGCCATGATCATGCGCCTGGCACCGCTATAGGTGCCAACACAGGCCATCACCGGGCTGTGGCTGAGAGTTTCATGGACCGCGGCTAAGAGCTTCATGGGCCGTGGCTGCGAGTTTCATACAGCATTATACGCTATACAAAAAACTCGATTGCGCCGAAGAAACTTCGGGGCCTTTTTTACTTGTGTTTTATATCATACTCATATAGTTTGTGTTAGTTATTTGGTAATTGGTTGTTGATTATAAGAGATGGTTATGACTTGTTACATGAGCCATAAGTTTAGTGATTTTGTTCAAAAGCCTAGCTTGGTAGTCTACTGACAATGAAATTCGTTCGGTTTGTAATGCACGAACTGTGTTTGTGTATTACATTACAACACCCGGTGTTTACATCTTTAGTACATATGACACCTGTCGATGATAACTGCCCAAAGATTCCTTTTTAAGAGCACTACTAAATAGCTGATCATTTTCTGTTTTATTGTAATTAATGATTTTTCATTTCACCTTATAATATCACGGAGGCTTTACCTGTACGCCTGTGTGTGTATGTTTAAATCTTACATCTGGCACTTCATCAATGTTGACATTACCGTCTCTACATAGTGTGTTTGTTTGTGTGTATTTCTTAGTGGGGTATCACATTAGCGCAGTATTACATTTGCCATTTTTCTTTTTCTGCTTTGCTTGACTCACTACACAGTATTTCATTACAAGTTAAGTTGACTCTAAGTATGATTATCTCACTTATCATAGCAGTGCACAAGAGAATATTTTATCACTGCTGCTATTTCATCGCAGTTGTTGTTCTCTCTCTCTCTCTCTCTCTCTCTCTCTCTCTCTCTCTCTCTCTCTCTCTCTCTCTCTCTCTCTCTCTTCATACCTACGCACACAATTGCGATTATCTTTTGGGTTGTAAAAATATAAAAAAATAAGAATATACATTAAAAATATAAATAAGAATAGCGTAAAATATAAATAAAAAATCATAAGCATAAAAACTCGAACAGCCTCTGCAACTCAGACGTCTAAGTAGCCTCATCACCCTTCCAACACTATATCCCCACCCCTAGCCAGCCAGGGAAACCTCTCACCAGGTCCACCCACCTTCCTCTACACAGCCTTACTGCTCCACCTTTCCCATCCGACCCACCCCAGGCCTGTACCCAGAGTTTCTTTGTTGGCGGGGGGGGGGGGGTGGGTCGTTTTTCCCAAAACTGGACCTTTTCTTCTATATATGTCATTGCATATATGGGTAAAAACAAGCTGAAATACTTGAAAATGTTATTTTAGTTATAATAAAACACGCATATTAATTATTTATTACTTTTTTATTTATATTTTAATCGACATGCAACATCTCTTTGCAAAGTGTGGAATTTATTATAACACTCGGATTCCACATTCCACACTTGATCAAGATGTGGAGCAGATTAGCCGTCTCGATTACATGAATTCCACGTTTCGGGAGCCTTGCTGCAGTGTCGTCAAATTTCTCCGACCTGATTATCATACCACAGCTTTAAAACTATCGTTTCTCTAGCAAAATCTACAAATATGTGGCCTATATCATATTCCCATTATCACTCTTGTATTTCCCACTGTTAAAGAATGATGTTAATGTTTAATAACAAAATTTACAAAAGACGGCTTGCCAAAAAAACAAAAGATTGTTATTTATTACTTTATAAGTGCAGTTCAATGAAAAGGATAGTCACAGAAAATATGGACTTCCAGAAATTGGGGGGCGGTCGTTCTACTCTCCCCCCCCCCCCTCTTGGTACAGGCCTGCACCCCCTACCTTGGAAACTTCTTCAGGCCTTCCCCACCTCCCAGAACTCCTTCTCAGTTTGTTTATGAGTTAAGCAGTGTTACCAACATTTTCCTGAGACAGCTAAGAGTTGCCACCCATCAGAAAACATTATTTTTTTTATTTTTTGAATTTTATATATATATATATATATATCATATATTTTTTTGGGCCTTGGTCCGGATGTGTCAGATAATGTCGATCTGGATAATTGAGGGATTAATAAATGTGCATATATATATATATATATATATATATATATTGTGTGTGTGTGTGTGTGTGTGTGTGTACAGTATATTTATTTATTATATAATGTAAATATATATATATATATATATATATATATATATATATATATATATATATATATATATATATATACAGTATATTTATTTATTATATAATGTAAATATATATATATTTATATATATATATATATATATATATATATATATATATATATACATATAATATTCATGTATAATGAATATTGTTTTGTGTTTGTCTTGGTATGAGTGTGCGTGCATGCATGTGTTTGTGTGTGTATTTTGCAAAGTGAAGGAAAGAGACAGAATCTACCTATATATACTGTAGCGCTACTGAAGTGAAACTTGAAAAATTCATATCATCAATATTTTTGTTTGAGTTGACCCTCGCTCGTTACTGTGAACAGAAGCAGTTTACAAAATATTGGGTATTTCTCCTCCTATCTTTTCTGTTTTTGTTTTCTTTCTTTACAAAAAGTAGATGTTTTTTTATTGAAATTCTTTTCTCGTGCAGCTTCTATTTGTATTCATGCTGGGAATTCAGAATGTAATGGGGAAGGGGTTGTATTAAGATAAAAACGTGCCTGTTAGTGACTCCCACATTTTCAGTTGCATTTTCGAATTTCTCTTGTTTAGCTTAGCTGTACTGCGGATTGTATTTTTTGTCTTTATAATGCAACCGGTAACGATTAAGTTTGGTGTTTTATGCAAAAATCTTATACACTAAACATGGCGAAGTTCCATGTTTTAATGAAGAGCAGTTTCAGATTCAGATGAGGAGCCACAAAAACCCAAAGCATAGACATTCAAGGAAAAAGGACGATTAATCACATTGCCACTTGATTTACTACACTACCCATTGCTTTTCTGTTTAGGAGTGACTGCATTCTTTTAGCACCAGCAATAATAGAAATTTTAACGCTAACAAATAGTCTTGCAAAAATATGGAGGGAAAAGTAAACTTCAGGCAAGAGTGTCGGATAATATTTTTTTTTCTTTATCGAGTCTCATCACTAGTCAGATCTACTTCTCTTCTAAGTCTTATTCATTTTCGAAGTCTTTCGTGTTCTTATCATCTCATTTTTATTTTCATTAAGAGATTCTTTACTATTACAACGAATCTCATCCTCTACAGCAAACCGGAGAGGTACTTGCACAAAACAGAAGTGGTAATATCTACTAATCATCCCTTTTGTTGATCTGTTAAGATCTTTAAGTGAGATATCCATGAAAAATTACTTAATGTATGAATAATAAGATGAGTAAACTGTTCAAGAAAAATATTTTGATGCTGATTTTATTAAAATGCAAGCTGAAAAATTTGTTACAATGGCTGTAATAATAGTTATATTTAAAAGAATTACGTGCATTTTAGCGTCACTTACTTAATGTATTGCAGATTAAAGGAAATCATTATGAATATTGCTCAAATATGAGATTAAAAGTCTGAAGTAACTTAGAAGTAATTTCAGGAGGAAAGCCGAAAAAAATTGTAGTTTAGGGCCTAGCGATCAGCTGTGAAACGGTTTAATTATAAACTAAAGAAGAAAATATAATGTCTGGGGAAAGACTTACGGTGCTGATTTAATTCCAAAGACTTACGATGCTAATTAAATTCTGTGCGGTGTAAATAACTTCATAGAAAAATAAACGACGGCAAATTGGACATATGGAATAATCTTGGAAAACTTCATATATAACAACAAAACATTATTTCTAGGACGGATGACCAGCCGTCACACGAAATAAGGGAAACAAAAACATCCATATTAAATGTTGCGGTATCTATGCAGTTATCTTATCCACCTTTATGCCACCCATGTATTATTCACCTTCGCTTCTCTTCTCCTTTTCCTCTGAATTCCCTTGTCATTTTCCATCTCCCTTCAGTTGGTGTGAAATTGGTCGCCTCTTCCTGGCGGTGCCACATATAGAATACCTCTTTGATTCCCAGCCATTAAACGCCGCGATATTACAAAAATTCGTCTTACAAAGCGTAGAGAGGGACGTTTCCCTCCGTACCTTTGACCCTGACCTACTTCATTCTGCTGAGGGAAATTCCGTTTTTGAAATTTGAACTTCCGGAGAACGGCATTCATGTGATTCCTTTGATTATTAGGACATTGCAGTCTGATAAAGGGTGATTCTGATTTCTGATTTAAAGTTGAAACGGCTTTCAACTGTGTCTTTGACAGATGTATTTTTATGCCTGAACAGTTATGGATCATATATGAAAAGGCTTTCCCAAGAAAACTTCATATTCGTTCGTAATACATTAACCTTCTAATTTTCTGAGAACGTTTCATTTGTATGTAAATAATAAGTAAGAACAAAGAGTTGATTTTTAATCTATGCCAAAAGCTTCACTCTTTAAGGCATTAAAAACGACCGATACTCGCCCCGACCCTAACTTGTCAAAATCCACACTGCTCTACCATATCACTACTTTGCCATGGGTCGTACGTTCTCAGTTGGATTCCTACCATGCGCCTTTCTTTGTATAGTGAACAGTCTCACTCCCTTATGATTTCGACAGACGTCTTTATTTCCTCTATATTTACAAAATGGAACTATTTTTCTGTCAACATATCATTGCAACCTGACCTGTAACGCATGCAGACATACCACACTTGCCAGCGCTGATCAGTACATTAACACGGGTACGGGCCATAGGCTGTTAAAAAAAAAAAAATTGAAAAGAAAATCGAGAAAGCAAAATTTTAGGTGCCATAATTTCTTTTTATATACGAAAAAGCAAATTGAAGACCGGATGGTTTCAGGAAATAAAATCTGAGCAAATTAAAATTTAGTATATATTATGGAATATTTACATTAAGAGCAGGTTTAAGTATATATAGAAAAATAAAATCCGCTCTTATACCTATGTAAGAATTTTTTTGTATACCCTGTTATCTTGGTTTTATTGTTACAAGAACTGATTTATTGTATGATAATCATGGTCAAATCTGTAAGCATTATAGATCCCGAATCATGCTCACACACACACACACACACAAATATATATATATATATATATATATATATATATATATATATATATATATATATATATATATATATCCTTTGTGGCATTTGCCTTTATATATATATATATATATATATATATATATATATATATATATATATATATATATATATATATATATATATATATATATATATATATATATATATATATGACTATTTATCACATCACCGTGATTCATATACAATCAGAAACCTACAAACGTCCTTTAATATCCAATTCACTCTACCTCGGAAGTAATATATTTTCATATATGTTACCGAAGGGGAATTTTTAGTTGATAGTGTGTCACTGTAGTCCTGATTCCTCGTCCGTCGCTGGTTCGACCCCACGGGACGGTGGACTTATTATCAACTAAAAATTCCCCTTCGGTAACATATATGAAAATATATTACTTCCGAGGTAGAGTGAATTGGATATTAAAGGACGTTTGTAGCTTTCTGATTGTATATGAATCACAGTGATGTGATAAATAGTCATAATATGGCTACGTGCGACAAACGCACTACACGGTCAACATGGCAGAGGTGGGTGGATATCGTCTCCAAACGCAAAACACCTGAGTTCGACGGGTGGGTTGATGGGAGATGGTATTCACTTATACCTCTCTTGTGGCCGACTGGTTAGTGTGTCACTGTAGTCCTGATTCCTCGTCCGTCGCTGGTTCGACCCCACGGGACGGTGGACTTATTATCAACTAAAAATTCCCCTTCGGTAACATATATGAAAATATATTACTTCCGAGGTAGAGTGAATTGGATATTAAAGGACGTTTGTAGCTTTCTGATTGTATATGAATCATGGTGATGTGATAAATAGTCATAATATGGCTACGTGCGACAAACGCACTACACGGTCAACATGGCAGAGGTGGGTGGATATCGTCTCCAAACGCAAAACACCTGAGTTCGACGGGTGGGTTGATGGGAGATGGTATTCACTTATACCTCTCTTGTGGCCGACTGGTTAGTGTGTCACTGTAGTCCTGATTCCTCGTCCGTCGCTGGTTCGACCCCTCAGGATGGTGGACTTATTATCAACTAAAAATTCCCCTTCGGTAACATATATGAAAATATATTACTTCCGA
Source organism: Macrobrachium rosenbergii (assembly GCA_039081455.1). Taxonomy (NCBI): domain Eukaryota; kingdom Metazoa; phylum Arthropoda; class Malacostraca; order Decapoda; family Palaemonidae; genus Macrobrachium; species Macrobrachium rosenbergii. The sequence goes on from JANJGK010000005.1 coordinate 61,747,765, forward strand.
GGTAGAGTGAATTGGATATTAAAGGACGTTTGTAGCTTTCTGATTATATATATATATATATAAAGGCAAATGCCACAAAGGAAAAGTGAAATAATGGAGTGGTCGCTAGGCCTTTCGACACACGGTCCTTTACTAGCAGACTGATGAAAAATATAATTGACAGATGACATACAGATATCCTTGGGGTTGGGGATTATAAGGAACAGATGCACCTGGAATCCAACACAGTTGAAGAATTAGTGGACCTCCCAAAACAAAGGTAAATCTTTGAGAGGTTTTACGAAGGATTAAGCCCAACGAGCTCGAAAGCAGGGAGGAGTCAATTAAAGGATTATACAGGGGAAGAGAACCAAAATTGGCCTTGGAATGAATAGGGAAATTACAAATTCATAAAAGTACAACACTTAATATATTCTCCTTTTGTTTACCAAAAGGAGGATACAGACAAGAAATTGGAAATAATCTTGACTATATACTAGATAGTGCATTAGAAGCGACAAAAAGACTATCAAAACAAAAATGAAGGTTAAGAGCACACAAAATTAGCTTCTACTACCTTACAATAATACTATGAAAGATATCCTTCATCTTCTTAAGAATTGTGTAGTTAATGTAGCATTTAAGAACAACAAAACAATAAAACGTACGTACAAGGAACTCTCCCGACAGTAAAACGGTGTGTATATAAAATTCCATGTACTGTAAGTCTTACGATAATTTTTATATTAGTCAGGCTGGAAAAAAACAGGAAAAGCTAATATACCTGTATAAAAAATGTGCAAGATACGCACAGGTGAACACGGTTGTGAGAAGAATCATATAATCAACTGGGCACGGACAAAAAAGATAGTTTATTCTAATAAAACACCGTAAAGGAACATTATTGAGTCTAGTTTTATAAAAGAAAGTTATGGTCATAACATAAATATGCTATAATTTCAAAAGAAATGTTTAAATTTTAAGAAAGGTAGTAGACATGCATGGAAAATTGATTATCATTTTAGTTAACATAGTACCGGGCCCTAGCACTAACGAGTTTTGTCGTCCCTCCCCGTTTGACATCTGTCAGGCGTGAAAGTTTTAGTCTCCAGTGGTTGGTATGTTGGTCATATGGTCCCCCTAGTAATGTGATTTCTACCACTGCATCAATCCTATGTTAATGACAGAAATAAAGTCGAAACTGGTCAGAGCCTAGAGCCTACACCAAGTCTCTCATTTTATTCACCTATGGTGTTGTGCGATAAATTGATCACGTGATAATGTGATTATAATCACACACACATGCACACACATACATACATACATACATACATACATACATATATATATATATATGAAATTTTTTATCACACCGTGATTTATTTACAATCATGAAGCTACAAATGTCGTTTAATATCAAATTCACGCTACCTCGAGAGTATCTCCGATGGAGAATTATCACCGAAGGGGAATTTATATAAGTGAACCGATGGAGAATTATCACCGAAGGGGAATTTATATAAGTGATAAATGAACAGGTACCACTGGGACTTGATGGCGCGGTGGTAACGTCTACTGGAGTCGTTGAATGGGTCCATGTCAAGGGTTCGCGTCCCAGTGGTACCTGTTCATTCATCACTTATATAAATTCCCCTTCGGTGATAATTCTCCATCGGAGATACTCTCGAGGTAGCGTGAATTTGATATTAAACGACATTTGTAGCTTCATGATTATATATATATATATATATATATATATATATATATATATATATATATATATATATATATATATATATATATATATATATATATATATATATACGCACAAATGTATGTGTGTATGGGTGTGTGTGTGTGTCTGCGTGTATGTAAAAGCATTAGTAAATTCAGTATTTAAGAAGGTTATGTAAAGGATACACTCCATGCTTTTTAAAATTGACATGTGTAAGAGTGAAAGACTAAAATGACGACAGGACTTTTGCATTCTGAAAGTAAAATAGATGTGGCAAACTTTATTTTACTCAGCGAAAGTATCCAAGTTACCGAATCAACATACATACTTCACTCAAAGAGCATGAAGAAACAATTACGTTGCTTCGAAATATTAACAGTAAAAATATTAAACTAATGTCACAAATTAAACAGTATATCATAACCTAAATTGATATATTATCATCAGTTGACGAATATGTATGCAAAGTTACAATATATTTCGATTTGCTTGCAATACAGCGATGTTGTTCGTGCAACAAAATCAAATAATTATTTGCGCATGCGTCAACATCCATCAGCAAAATATTACCGGCAGATATATCCAAAAGGACCTGAAACTCGTAGTGATTGAGTAATCTCTAAATAGGCTGTAGTTTTGATAGTAACTTAACTAAAATAAAAGTAAAGCTAATCTTCAGAGAGCGATTGTAAATTCGACATGAAATGTCAAGTGTAAAAATATAAATCTCTTTCGAATTCTGTGCCTGATTTTTTAAAAATTGCAGGCCAAATACACAGGGGCTTTAATTTTATCAGGGCATCACTATTATATCCTACGAATTACGAGCTTTTCAAAAGTATTTATTTGATTTTGCTTTTTAAAAAACAACCGTTAATTTATAAGACTTTCTTCATCTGAAACTTGTCTCTAAGCATTGGAATTTTTTCTCTCTCCTTGTCCCTTATTCTCCCTCCCTCTCTCTCTCTCTCTCTCTCTGCTTTTCTGTCTCATTATTTCTCTGTATTTACAATCTATGTAATATGCAACCCCGTCTGTCATCCTAACTTATGGAAGTATAACTGGTCAATTTATTCAGTCTTGAGTACCCTGTTATTGTAAACATTTCTCATTTGTACTACAAATATAATTAATTGTGGATACCACTGCAAGAAAGTTGCTAAACATGTAATTCTACTATGATCAATATGAAACAGTATTCCGAATATCTGAGAATTCATATTACACATAAAATGTTATCGAACAGAACAACATATGTTACAAAATTCTAATAAGCAGATCAATCGTAATTTCTATAATAAATGTACTAATACCAATTGTAGAGATCACATTCTTTCAGTATCTTTACAACAATTATCTTTCGTCATTATTGTTCGTTGTTATCATAATTATACCTCAAGTGACGGAAAATCGACCCATTAAAAGGCTGCAGAACGGAAAGACATCAAATTGTTGATGGGGTTCGAGAGAAAATGCTGTGGTTGGGTGGTGAAAGTGATTTGTTGGTAATATATTCTTTCATTTTAAGAGAAGCATCAAATTTTAGTCTTTAAGTATCGGTGGACTTGACGATACAAGAAATATTTGAAATAAATGAAGGGGTAGGATACCCGAACCATTTTGGAAAGTGAACTAGATATCCAAATTCTTACATCGGAAAATATAGTTAACAAATTGTAGTCTGTCTTGTGACAAGTACCGTTAAATATGGAGTATCACTGTGAGGAACATGCTAGGGAAACTGAGACATATCTGCTCTGATACTATTGCCAAGAGAGAGTGTATTCTAGGTACTCCTGTCATCCTCGTCGACAGAAATGTCAGGAATTGAGGCTGCAGAAGCTGGGGATTAGATTCTTGAATTTGCTTCGACATCGTGGATTAATTCAGGCCGAATAGACAAGGATGATCTGTCATTTCTTGTAAATTTATTTTAAAACATAATAATGAAACAAGTTGAAATCTCAAAGAAATTAAGAGTAATACATTTTATTTACACTTGTACGTATTCCACATGATCAGACTTAAAATTATATGCTAAGTTTATTATTGGTTGGAAACGCGGCATAATTCTTTTTTGCTGTTCGTTACTTTGTATATGTTTACTCCTATTCAGTTGTAAAAATAAGGAAATGAAAAGTTTTAATATTATTAAAACTTTTCATTTCCTTATTTTTACAACTGAATAGGAGTAAAAATATATAAAGTAACGAACAGCAAAAAACATTCTACATCGGAAGTGTTGCAAGAAAAAAACAGAGTGAACAACAGTTACAGAAGATGGTTTGGTAATTAGAAAGAAAGAGATCATTATAAAGGAAATAAAACTATGGTAGTTACTCTAATAGAAAAATAAAAGAAGCATTTAAGAAAGTATCCTCAAGACTACTGATTACCAGAAGAGCAGAGCGTCTAGATGATACTAGAATTGGACTCCTATGTCTGACAAGCAAGAGGAAATGAGAGAGAGAGAGAGAGAGAGAGAGAGAGAGAGAGAGAGAGAGAGAGAGAGAGAGAGAGAGAGAGATTATTATCTCCTGGAATGAAAGGGTCTTTCCATTGATATCCAAAGAAAGATTTGTCATTTATCACAATAGCTCACGCCCTTTCAGGAGCCGCTCGTAATCTGTAAGATGGAGGAATTTTAATAATCTCAATAATCCACAGGATTTCCCTTCTCCACAAAGCAGAGGAAGTCCCAGCAGAGACTTCCTCCAGGAGAGAGAAAAGAGGAGGTTGGGGGGCCGCACCCCTATCCCCGAGTGAATTGCCTTTTGGCAGCTGCACAACGGAATAGAAATCAAAGGGTAACATCAATTCTCGCACTACGGAGGGTGGAGGAGAAAAGAGAGGCGGGGGAGGAGGAAATGGAAAGATGCCTCTAATACGATTACAGAAAAAATCAAAGTTATGTATCTCGTACAAAAGATTTTCTTTATGGTGGATACCATACAAAAGGAACACAGACGTGTTCAAAGTCCCGTCTTCAAATAGGTATCTCAATGGAGTATATTTACTGCTGAAATTATTAGCTTTCGCATATCCTGTACACCCTTGAAATAAAACCTGATGTCTATCTTGACTTTCCTTGCAGAGAGAGAGAGAGAGAGAGAGAGAGAGAGAGAGAGAGAGAGAGAGAGAAGAGAGAGAGAGAGAGAGAGAGAGAGAGAGAGAGGACAATTGCGATATTTTGGGATACGGATAAATAAAGGTAGTTTTAATCATGAAAGTGGTATTACTGTCGAGCATAAATACTGTATGAGATCGAATATGTCGTGAAAGCGAAGATCCATCGAATCCATTTATGTCTTTTTCCTTATCAGGGCAGAAACCTGTGGCAGTAAGGAAAACGAATAAATTAATAAAGTAATATGCTATGTAAAATTCTCTCTTTTCTCTTAAAACTTTTTACAGTGCAATCCGATACATAAGAAAGTAACCCACGCCGCCTCTTTTACTTGAACTCTGGTGATGCATTTCAGAAATGTAGTAATTTGAATCACTAGGGTCAAAGAGGTGGGATGATTTTTTTTTTTTCTAACCTGAAATCAAATGAGATCTCAGCTGGTTCCTATTAAGATAAAGCTTTGGTTAAATAGCTGTTAAGGAAAACACGAACAATGACACTTTACATCAAGTCAAATAATTTTTTCATGCGTTACGGATATAAGATATGAGCCTTTTTAAAAGGATTTAAATCATGTACAATTCAGTAACACATGACGGCAAATGTAAATGGTCTTTGTAAATGACGAAACCCGGTTTCAATCATTACTTATATTCTCTACTTCCTTCTACTTTTTCTTAGTAACAAAACTCATTAGGTGGTAAAATGAGAGAGAGAGAGAGAGAGAGAGAGAGAGAGAGAGAGAGAGAGAGAGAGAGAGAGAGAGAGAAGAGCAAAACGCGAATGACATTCACAGCCTTGTGAATAATGTATAATAGTTTACGTTGCCCCTTGGGTCAGCTAAGTCTAAGAAAGTTCAGTAGTCCACTAGATTAACTATCGTGTTGGCACCTAAGTTCATCAGACTACACGACATTTCGTCTAACTAGAAAGTTTCGTCGAACGGAAGCAAATCCTCTCATTTACAACGTCTTCAAGGATGTCCCGCTAACCTTCGATGACATTTTAGTTGAAGGAAATCTCAAACAGAAGAAATTTCCAAATGAAATACTTCCAACCCATTTTATATACAATTAAGACCTCAAAGCTCTTCTTATAAACAATTTTTTTTTTTGTAATGGCAAATCCCCCAGTGCCTATAAAGGAATGAGCTCATTGTAATTCATTATTTCATTATAGATATAAAAAAAATACAAAGAAAATTATCGTTTGCAGGATAGTTGGTTTTTAAATGTTTTGCAATCTGGAATCTACACTGTGCGCAAAAATTCTCCAAAAACAAAAATAATCAATAGAAGGCAATGGCGGCACGGTACGCTAATTGGGTGATCAGTTCTAACAAATTAAAGGAAATATTTTTCTTCTAGCGTAAGCTAGGTGATTTGTAAAGTATTTTATTTTCTTGTATATTCAGGAAAAACAGGTGTATAAATATGCCCTCTTATTCTTGTGTTTCAGATCATACAGTACATTAGTGTAAAAGTATGAAAAAGTGCAAATTGTATAAAAATCTGCAACAACAAATTTTTCTTTATATATATATGTGTATATATATATATATATATATATATATATATATATATATATATATATATATATATATATATGTATATATATATATATATATATATATATATATATATATATATATATATATATACACACATATACACACATACATACATACATGCAGGCACACACACATCAGAAAAGCAGATGAGATGTGAGATCGAGAAACAAAAGAATTATCTATCATTTCATTTCATTGCAACTTTGGCGCGAATTCAGAATTAATGAAGGTATCCTAGAGACTTCGCCTTCATTTGTCTTGCAAGCTTTGATGCAAAGTCAAAATTAATGAGCAGGAAGCGCGTATTCCGAACCGATGTTGATCAAGACGGACTGCCGTTAATGACAGTTAGTCACGAATGCATCACAGACATGATTACAAGAACGAGCGAAGTTTCGTTGCGAATTATAGACACTATGGAAGTAGGAAATTTTTGTCACACACACACATACACACACACACACACAAACGTACACACACACACACCTATATATATATATATATATATATATATATATATAATGTGTGTATATATACTCTGTATATATATTTATTTATTTATTTATATATGTGGCGACCATTTTCCAAGTTGGTCACTACAGTAGATGGCAACCTAATAAGTGACATGTCTTAAGATGTTGTTCCATGTGTCTAATGAAGCTGATTATGGTGGGAATTTATAGAATTTTTGCCATAGGAATGACTTTTGGGCAAGGAGAGTAAAGCATCTCATTTACAGAAACAGTTGTGCTTGACCGGTTACACATCAGCGTACACAATTTGCCTATAACTTGCAGGTCTGACTTCTCAGTTTCGGTGTTATTTTTTTACTTTACCTTTGAAACCCGGTGAAGATGTGAAATAACAACGTCCCCTTGCTTTTCTTTGCTCCAACAGCGGAATGCAGAAATGGGAATCATTTGTGTTCCCATTGGCCAAATACAACCCGTATTTTCTCCAGGCCTGTTTTTGTTAGAAAAGGCATAAGCCATACAGGATATTTTTGTGTCATTAGTATCAGTCAGTAGCCCTCCTTAATAGCATACCATGATACGTATAAATACTCATGTCTTGGCTTACTCACGGGCACAGGATGCCAAAGGTTGACAGCTTGACACTGATACAGCCGAAGTAACTAGTGAGCGCATTTTCCGCCTTCGTTACGATAGCCATGTCGCATGTGGTCAAATTAGCCAGTGCATCAGTGAAGAAATGGAACAGTTCGGCTTTGTTGGTTCCTTCTGTGAGAAATCCCTCCAGTCTTACAGTGTTTTTGCCTTTATTTCTCTCTAATGGGTTTTCCTTGTTTAAATCTTGCTTTAAATCGAAGCTGAACTGACGGCTTGCAGCGGTGGTGAAATCTGTACTCTTGTGATTACTTAGTTAGCGACAAAGACTCCCAGGCTTATTTTTGCAATACCATTGGTATGCTAATTATAAATAATCAAAAAATTTTTAACAGATTTTGACGAACACATGTAAACAGCAGGATGATTCACATAAATTCTGCATGGGGCATTGTAGAGTATCATATACATCAAGATATAATTTAAAAGTAGAGTTCTGCTACAGGTTAAGCAAACTGAGTAACCAGTAACTTCAGTTCATAAAATAATTTCCGTAAAGACTTGCGAACGAACCAACTAGTTAACAAGCAAACGACGCTAGGGATAACCAGTTAATTCCCTAAAGAAATAACATGCCCAGCTTTTTTCATTCACCCATGTCAGTATTTCCAGTTACTATAAATCCTGATCCTTGGGGACACATTCCAATTATTAAAATAAATATTCCTCTGCCACATTTTTACTCATAGTAAAAAGAAAGCAGGGGGAACTTTGATCAAATTCGGCGTTTCTCTGAGGGGCACTTTGTCTGTATAGAGATAAATTCATCACCACATCACTTTCCTATGGTTCCCTTATATTTACGATTATAGTGATAATTCGAAAAGATTTTGAAAATGGAGTTCTTGTAGTTTCATCCCCTTCACATTTCCTAATAATTTAACAGAATGTTTTTTATTCCTTCAGATAATAATAATAATAATAATAATAATAATAATAATAATAATAAAAATAATAATAATAATAATAATAATAATAATAATAACAACTATTTGACAACAACAACAACACGGCGGCTAGGCGCCGAGACCTCTTGCTGTTTCTTAACATTTCGCAAAAATTAATATTATGAAAAGTGTCTTGCAACCCTAGACTTCGCCCTCTCTCTCGACAACACCAATTTACAGAATGGTAAATACACATCCGATAATTTCCCCGTTTCTGAGGTATTTTTTAATGTTTTGTTGATGCGACCGTAAAAGTAAAAATTGCTTAGTTAAGTTTGAATTCTACTGTTTAACAAAAGCCTTGTTTAAAAATCTGATTGAATATCTGATTCCAGTGGTCGTAGGTATACACACACACGCATATATATGTGTGTGTGTGTATATATATATATATATATATATATATATATATATATATATTATATATATATATTATATATATTATATATATATATATATATATATATATATATATATATATATATATATATATATATATATATATATAGAGAGAGAGAGAGAGAGAGAGAGAGAGAGAGAGAGAGAGAGAGAGAGAGAGAGAGAGAGAGAGAGAGAGAGAGAGAGAGAATACATATTTGAATGATCTTTAAAAAATATAAAGAAATAAAAAGGCTTCCGTAGGCCCCGCTGTAACGGTTCGACATCAGGTGGCGCTGCGGAATAGCAGGCAGCAGGCAGTGCAACTATTTTTGGTGGCTTTGGCTTTCGCCACTCTTTTCGAACGCACCAGTATGAACGAAAATAATATCAGGAAGAAGCGTCATTGAATGTTGTTATTGGAAGATGGCAGAATGAAAGGGGTGTTTCAAAGAAAAGGTGAGAAGTAAGAAAGAAAGCAGGTAAAAAGCATATGATTAATAGAAGGCTTGGAGTTTCTATGGAAGCCAAATAGCGAACTTATGAAAGGAATGTTGCCCCGTCTTTCCTCCATTCAAGCAAATTACAAATGTTGAATGCAAATGAATGAATGCAAACATTGTACTTTTGAATTGTTTACCATGCATATTCGACGCAGGAAGCATTGAAAGACATGCAGTGCAGGTATAGAAAGCTTTATAAAAGGTTAAGCATAAGTAAAATGATAGATCAGAGCGTTTTGGTTTGGTTCAATCATATAGAATGAGTAGGGTTTGACTAGAAGGATAAAAGGCGCTACAACTCTCCAAGGTTTTAAGAGAAATAAGGAGCAGATATATGTCTGGACAGATGGCCTAAAACAGGTATTGGAAAGGAAGGGGTTTCAGCATCCAGGGGTTGTGAAAGCTCTTATGGCATTGTTTTACACCTTTATCGAGCGAACATCAAACAAAATAAGAGACACGAACACTATAGCTACTTCAACTTTGTTGGCTGAAAATTTTTAATTTATACTGAATACACAATTACACAAATTATTAGATTATTTCCAGATAAAATACTCACTGGTTATTAGATTATTTCCAGATAAAATACTCACTGGTTTTCTGGAAAGATTAACACAGATACATTCATTTAATCTAATATTTCATTTGCTCACAAATTTTAGGGTTGCTACTATTACTACCAAAAATAATAATTCTAAAAGAAATTTTTCAAATAAAAGTAGACTTAGCTTTTGTAGGAAATAGCCTCAAACAGTTCCAAAATATTTATGGTGTTTTTCTTCCTATACTATCGTTCATATTCAATATGTATTTGTCATTACAGTTTACATCCCGGTATTCGATTATACTAAAAAGTGAAGTAAATAAATTGGTTTTAGAATACTGAAACAGAGGCAGATGATATAAATAGAAGATTTGTGCACAGCTACACGTGAAACAGTCACCATTTGAGATCAAAGAAAACATATGATAGGAATTCTGCTTCTCGAGAAATGGTTCAGGAATTTAAGGAGTCTCTCTCTCTCTCTCTCTCTCTCTCTCTCTCTCTCTCTCTCTCTCTCTCATCTCTCTCCTCTCTCTCTCTCTCTCTCTCTCTCTGAGTGCCCGAGGGTCACGTCCTGCTACCGTCATGGGAGAGCCATTTGCATACTGCCAACTTTTAAGTTAAAGTTCCCTACAGGGGAAGATGTCAAAATACTCTATTTCAAATAATCGAGAAGAAAAAGGAAAGCTGCTTGCTTTCTGTGCATTTCTTCCAGTTAAGGCATGTAATAAATGAAAGCATGATCATCAGTGACAGCAGATGTTAACAATTGTAAAAAGATACTATATATTTCCAACATAGCACACTATACGTCATGCTGCACAAACGATCTCCATCAACAACGTGATGTTCCTGGGCTGAGTTTACCTTATGCACTTAAAATAGGACTGATAGAAAGAATTAGACGAAGCTAGTATATGCCTGCTTCCTACAGCAATTTAGTTATTGTTGCTTGTGGAATATCTTCCGTAGTCTTTTTTATGTTGACGTTTAGGTATGAATATAACTTCTTTTGTCAATAAATAAATATATATATGTACTGTATATACAATATCTATATATATATATATATATATATATATATATATATATAGAGAGAGAGAGAGGAGAGAGAGAGAGAGAGGAGAGAGAGAGAGAGAGAGAGAGAGAGAGAGATAAATAGGTAGATAGATAGACAGATAGAAGAGCATATTGCGAAAAGCATGGCGTGCTCAAACTCTCAATTTGAGTGTGCGTACTACGATCCATTTCTCTATTTCTCAGTCGTCGAATTTCGTGGCCAATTAAGAGCAGTTTCGAGGTACAGCCTGAATCCACTTAAGCCATTGGGAAGGGATGTCCTCTTTTCATGAAGCTGAACGGTTGTGGGCAAAAAATTTTCTTTTCGAAACTGTTCCTTATAGGAATTATAAATATGTCATAATTGTAGTATCAAAGAATATCTGAAAAAAGGTGATTAAAAGCAACGAGGTTAAACTGAATCTTGAATCACTGAAAGCAAAGACATAATATGTGGAGAGTCACTGAATTTGAAATAAATGAAACTTACGTAACACAACTATGTTTGGTACTATTTAATAAGATTTTTCTCGGTTACGAAAAATCCGAACAGCCAAAGCACGTATATTTTTTTTATGCACATAGACATTACAGACAATACAGTGGTTATTATCCATGGTAGTAATGATAGCAGTATTGGTGGTGGAAGCCGATGGGCTAGCAGTAGTAATTACAGTTCCAACAGTATAAAAGTCATGAGCGTTACTGCTATTAACAATCGCAATGCTGTCTGCATGTATACCCGGTGAATTTCTAACAATTGAAAACCATACAAGTGTATCTCACTCTCTCTCTCTCTCTCTCTCTCTCTCTCTCTCTCTCTCTCTCTCTCTCTCTCTCTCTGTATGTATTATACACATATATATACATATATGCTAGCTGACCAACCCGGCACATACCCGGGAAAACTCTGAAGAACTCATAAAAATTTTCCTGCACCTCCTTGTACTGACTGTCCCTTTTATCCAGGAATTATTGTTCTGGCTCTTCCTTTTACCCAAATATTACTTTGCTGATTGTCCCATTTATCCATATATTACTGTGGTGACTGTCCCATTTGTCCAGGTATTACTGAGGTGACTATCCCTTTCATCCATATATTACTGTGGTGACTGTCCCATTTATGCAGGTATTACTGAGGTGACTGTCCTTTTATCCACATATGACTGCACTGACACTGTCCCATTTATCCTCGTATTACTGTACTGACTGTCCCTTATATCCAGGTATTACTGTAGTGACTGTCCATTTATCCAGACATTAATGTTTTGTCTGTCCTTTTTATCCATGTATTACTGTGCTACTGTCCATTTTATCCAGCTATTGTTGTGGTGGACTGTCCCAGTTATCCAGATA
>JANJGK010000005.1:61760192-61788892 GCA_039081455.1 Macrobrachium rosenbergii
GGGAAGGGGGAAGGGGGGAAGGGGAAGGGGAAGGGGGTACGGGTTTGAAACCTACCCTATTATCTAAGTTGGGTCAAATGATGGCCACGTGCCAAATTTTGTCTAGATTGGTCAAGCGGCGGATTTCTATAGCGCACAGAACATAAGGATAAACATGCAAACATTTATTTATATATATATATATATATATATATATATATATATATTATGTTTGTGTGTGTATGTAAATTTACTTACCGAGATATGAATTAATCCCTAAACGGAACAGAAATTTGCTTATAAAGTGTATCATTACATTTCATTTTTGTTCTCGTGGGATGCAATTCCTAACTCAAATTAAATGCTATGGAAGATTTGCCGTTGTTTTGGAATAAAAGGTCTAATATATTGAAACAATCTTGATCTTTGCACCAAGGAAAGAAAGACAAAATATTGCATATTTCCATTCCAAAAGCCTTTCCCAAGGCGAGTCTTGAACCCAAAGCTTCGCCTAGACAGCAACAATAACCCAACAAGTATTATAGTCGAGGGACGCTCAGTTGCTGCTACTCCATCTGCTTCTCAATGCGTTTAGATAAGAATGAAACCGGTTTATTCTTGAGACGATCCTCTACCTCTACCTCTACTCCTCGAACGAATCTTGGGTTGAAAGAAAGGAAGATACGGAAAAATGGAAATACTCTACTTCTGCAGGCTTTCTTTCCTCACAAGAGATGATACCTGAACTAAGGAATGAATAACGAGGCAACCCGTACACGCGAGAACTATGAATTTTATGGGTATATATACATATGAAAAACTACAAAAGAAAACTGGTAGAAAAAATGTAATGAAATATTTATATATATTTTATCTCAAGTATTTCTGTTTAATTTAACGCAAACATCAGATATTATAAATCGTGAAAAATATATTAAAAAGATACGAGTGAAAAATATATTAAAATGATACGAGTAATAGTTGTGCAGATCCTCATTCAAATGTCCTTCGACAAAGGAAGCCTGAATTTCATATGATATAACAAAGTGCTCCTTTTCCTTCCTAGTTTGCTCAGATTTTGAGAGAGAGAGAGAGAGAGAGAGAGAGAGAGAGAGGTAACAATTGCTTTTATGCAAGTAACTCCAAAAATAAAATCAAATTAGTGGAAAAAAGAAGTTCGGTTGGGAACTCTGTCTGTCTGTCTGTCTGTCTGACACACACACACACACACACACACACACACACACACACACACACGTGCTATTGTTCTGATTGCTCTCCGTTTTTTTATAATTTAAGTATGGTAACTTCCGGAAATTTGTACATAGCAAATTGGTGGTTAATGTTTTCTCGAGAATGATAATAATAATAATAATAATAATAATAATAATAATAATAATAATAATAACAATAATAATAACTGAAATAGTTTTTGGAAAGAATATAATTGTTAAAGATGTTGTATGTTACTAGGATCGTTGCTCTTTGTTTACATCATTATCATCTACGAGTTTTTTTTTTTTTTTTGATGTAGTATCCACGTCATTGCAACCTAACTGACATGCAGTGGAGATTTTTCTACATAATGGAACCTGAATGATCAAGAGAGAGAGAGAGAGAGAGAGAGAGAGAGAGAGAGAGAGAGAGAGAGAGAGAGTAAAACCTCCAACTTAAAAAAGTGATGTCACATGACAATCGACATAACTAGGACATTGGGAACTCACAAATGACTGAATTAATTTTTGCCAAAATTTTCTAATGTATGGCACATACACATATACACACACACACTTATGGTAAAAAAAAGTGTTTGGTCGGATGATAAATTGGGATCGGATGATAAATTGGGAGTGAAGGCGCATCGGGAATCTTTCATCCAATTCCCTGCCCGACCTCGCTCCCTTTCACAATCACTCTTTCCTGAGGTGTTGGCGGACAGATTGTATTTTTAACAATGCTAAGAAGATTTAAGGGAGCCTGTCTATGGCCTGTAAATTTGCCTACTTTAAGAATACCAGGTGATTTACAGGAGAAAACGGAGAAGACAGCCACACAATGTTACGGACAGTAGCGATAGGCTACTTGTACGTATTAAAAGGTGAGACAGAGGGCTAGATGGATACTGATATAAAATATATAAAAAAGGTTCGGAAGACTAGGAAACTGAACAGGGGTTGTGATAAATAGGTTTTCTTTTTTGGCGAGAGTAGATTTTACAAAGCAGCACAGTAACTGATTGCTGACATTAGTGGGTAATTATGGTTTCAGCTTGGATGACGATTCGTTGTTGAGATCATGTAACTAGGAAAAAGAAATGAATAGTTGTGTATCAATTGTCATACCTGTTGCCAAAAAAAAATGAGATCGAACTGACTTATTAAATCTTATCTGCAGCCAAAATCTGTCAAAAAAAAAACTAAACATCAACCTAAAAGAGACATTAGCCCCTGTTATACCGAGTACAAGCAAGCAGTAGAAGAAAGTGCGTTTATAGATTCCATTCTATAAACATACTCCATTAAATACTACCCCTCTTTCTCCCCTCCCCCACCTCTCCTCCTCCTCCCATTCCCCTCCACTTCCCCTTCCCCTCCACCTCCTTCCTCTCAGTTTTAGCTCCGAAGAAACACTGGCCAATATTGACACGTGCGCCCACATCCTCCACTCAAAGCCGAGCTTAGGATCTTGAGGCCCGAAGGCTGGTTTACCGAGGATCTAAGGCAAGACTTCGGACTCCATTTAGATGAGAATTCTCTCAAAGAGATCGGATCTTCACTCTCTCTCTCTCTCTCTCTCTCTCTCTCTCTCTCTAGTCCGCTTCTAAATGACAGCTGCATTTCCGTTTCCTCAACATAGCACAGAATTGTTTTCTCAGATGTTCAGTTAGGCACTAGATATTGAGGAAGAAGCATCATCACAGCTTGAGACGTCGTGACATATCCTGTACTTATCCATCAGTACATAATACCCAGATTATGTTCTGATCCCCATTCCACCCAGTTGACTTTACCAATACACACAATACGATGGCCCTCAAAAACTAAGGAGTTGAAATGAGATTTATTCGATTCTTTCACCTTTTACAAGAGATCAGCGTACTTTTCCACTTCTCAGGTCATGAAGGAAATCTTTCAGAGTTTGGTACATGAATGTGAAGGACCACAATATCCTGACAAGAAAGAGCATCAGACTATCCAGTGAGAGTGCGCGCTCAGTGTCTCTGGGATTATTTTACATTCTCTCTCTCTCTCTCTCTCTCTCTCTCTCTCTCTCTCTCTCTCTCTCTCTCTCTCTCTCTCTCTCTCTCTCTCTCTTCCAATCCCCCCTTCCCCTGTGTGTGTGTGAATCTCCTTTTACCAGCATCAAACATATACCCATTTCAGATTCCATCTCATTCAGGAAATCACTTCATGTCACTCCCATGGTTCTCATTCCAACCTCTTTGAGAGGAGAGAGCTAAAATTCTACCGCTGGCGTTATATAGTAAGCCAAAATTAAGTGTAAAATTTTGGTTTATAATTCCTAATTTTGCATTGTGAACGTTCAAGCACGTATCCAGCAAAGACTTAGTAGAAGTTTGTAACAAAAGTCATAAATGCATAATGTATAGCAGACAGATTTACTAACATATATAAGTTGGTCGGTTCACCTCACCCTGAGAAACGGAGTGTTCCTTTGTTTTATCCATCCTCAACGTAGTTGCAAAGACAGAGAGAAATCCCTGATATAAAATGGGCAATAAACAAATAGGAAATTTCTTTCAGTCATACACGCTATTTAAATATATAATATATATATATATATATATATATATATATATATATATATATATATATATATATATATATATATATATATATATATATATATAAGGGTAAGATTCTTATGCGCATTTGTACATTGAATATAATTCTATAAATAAAGAACGCAGTGTATAGAAAAGACTCACTGGTGTGCATATGAAAGATTTTAATTATGGTAAGTGTTATAATCTAAGTGGTCACCCGGTTGAACGCAAGAAATAACATAACACCATTATGCACTAAGAAATTCGAATGAGAAAACACGATTTTTCAAGATAATAATTCTTTCCTTCTTTTACAAGCTCAGTGTTGCAAAGCAGATATATTGCCAAACGTGCGAAATAAATTCGTTGTAATCCAGGAGCAATCCGCTTCTCTGGGAGAGCGAGCAACGAATCTGCAACAAATCATGGAAACGTCATAGCGAGGAAGCAGCAGCTGTCATTTGTGGTTACAACCCTACCCAAACCCCATTTCTCTCTCTCTCTCTCTCTCTCTCTCTCTCTCTCTCTCTCTCTCTCTCTCTCTCTCTCTCTCTCTCTCTCTCTCATGCCTTATTTAACCCAGGTATGAAGAACCCCTTTGATTGGGAATAACCCATAATGTCCTTATGCTTCTGTCAGTTGCACCACTCATATCACAAGACCCATCAGATAACAGAGTGAATATCAAATACATGACAATGATTGACCATTGCAACCATTTCATTATTCACACACGTGTATCAGCAATAAGGTCAGCTGCACCCAGACACGTGTTGCTATATCTGTAAAGATGTGGCAGAGAGAGAGAGAGAGAGAGAGAGAGAGAGAGAGAGAGAGAGAGATTTAGTTTGAGAAGTTGTCTTCAGGAATCATTATCATCATCATTATCATTACAAGTCATGACGGCTGCCAACCACTGAGGCCACAGCTTGAATTGGCACCCAGCCACCTCGACCACAGCCATAACTAAAATGTACACTTGAAACGTCCATACATAAATAATTTCAATGATAAAAATACATTGTTTTATCCGAAAACACTGAACGGTCGCTATTTAATGTATATTTAAATAAGATACAAGTCGACCTAGTTTTTTTTTTGTCATTGAAGGAACTTACGTAGGTGAGAAAATATTAGATTATGAATCAGAGAATTCGGGAATTTCTATAGTTTAGGATAATTCGTAGGTAGTATTGGTTTGAATGAGGCACTCTGTTTCCCAAGAGTAACTGTCAGCACAAGGATATTCTGGAATTAGCTCTCGTCAGTCAAAATATCAATGTAAATAGGTCCGTGGGTGCCGAAAATCGGATTATATACAGAAGTTGATTTTGCGACTGATATTTAAGCAAATATTAATCAGTAAATGCCCTGACTTATTGCTATTTATATGAGGAAAAAGTTACTATTCATCACCTTTTCCAAAGTTATTTTTGTTTTATGGACCCATAATAGGACTTGCACATAGAAACATGCATACATACATTCAGACACATGTACATGCATACTTGCACAGACACATTATTTATATATATTATATATATATGAAGAAAAAGTTACTATTTTTCACCTTTTCCAATATTATTTTTGTTTTATGGGCCCATAATAGGACTCGCCCATAGAAACATGCATACATACATTCAAATGCATCTACATACATACTTGCACAGACACATTATATATATATATATATATATATATATATATATATATATATATATATATATATATATATATAAATACAATAATAAATACACATACATTATATATATATATAATGTGTGTATGTATGTATGTTTGTATGTATTTATTATTGTATTTCTGTATCCCTATATCAGCTGTTTCCATTTTAAACTTTGCTGTATATTTTTGTCTTGCCATTAACTTGAGGAAGTAATCCTCTGCTTCAAATCAATAGGAATACCTCTCGCCTGATGATCAATGGTAAGACATTGATGAAATGTTTTTGTAAGGAATCATTCCGACTGTTGGAAAAAGGGAACTCAGTTTTAACGAAGAACAAACCTACTCCATCATAAAAAATATTTTAATGAAAATAAAGAAAATTCATAATAATTTACATGAGTTTCAACGCAATCATAGCAGTTTAAAACTTTCCTCTCTCTCTCTCTCTCTCTCTCTCTCTCTCTCTCTCTCTCTCTCTCTCTCTCTCTCTCTCTCTCTCTCTCTCTCTTCTCCTGTTTTGCCAACATACGACCCCTTGCTAAAATCACATTAAAGATTGAATCATCGAGTTTATCAAACTTAGGATGAAAAATAACCGACTTGATACAGGAGGGAGAGAGGAGCTGGGCCCTTAGATTAGTGGAGACCATTCTTTCTCAAATCAGGTACTCGAATATTGCCTCCCCTACTCAAGGGTTCCTACCGCTTTAAGTTCATAATAAGAGGAATCAGGCTAAACTTCGATAAACGACAAACAACTTAAGCAACCAAATCAACTTACTGAGGTCAACTTAGTCGAGCGAACGGAACTCATTGTTAGGACAAAAATTACCGGTAGCTTCCTTTGAAAATCGCAGGTCGGGAAATATTGAATTTAAAAAGTTTAAAGCTCGAGCCGAAATGATTACCTGACTTCAAAGAAACTATTACAGTGTATAGAAATGACTATGGGATAATGAGGTTACTATGCTCACCAGAGAGAGAGAGAAGAGAGAGAGAGAGAGAGAGAGAGAGAGAGAGAGAGAGAGAGAGAGAGAGAGAGAGAGAGATTTGACGTTTTCAAATAAAACCGCTACAGTTAGCAATTTCAGAAATAACAATGTATTCATTTAAAAGTAAAAACCACTCTGCATGTTTTCCAGCCCAGTGCCTGGACAGCAACACCTTCATATCTAAATAACAATCATAAACGTTTAATGAAATTTTGGTAAATGAACAATTATACAGATTGAAAATAATTTATAGGTCATTAACCAGTAAAGCAAACTCTTTGGAACAGTGACCATGAGAAATGAAAAGAGTACAGAGAAAGATAAAAATATAAAGCTTAATCAAATGATAAAATTACATAGATTCAAAGCCTTGGGAGGAAGGAGGAGAGAGAGTTCAAGTGAGGATTGGCAAAGTAAGAAGGAATATTTGCTGGGAAGAGGTTCATTACATTTCTGGGGCGGTCGGAATATACAAGAATTTAGGTGTCGAATGCGAACAGTCAATTGTTTCATGCCGATAATCAAGTAACCTATTTGATCGCTTTTCGGCAAAATTTCTTTGTAAGTCGTCGCTGGCATTGCTTTCGAGCCGAGACAGATGTAAGTGCTGAATCATCACATTGCTGCAGATAACTTTTCTGAAACACCTGTGCCGAAACCGGACAAGATATATCAATCAACAGCGGATCAGCGGATGCCAGTGAAGTTTCCAACGGATCAGCCTGTGTCATTGTGACGGCGTTAGAATTTATTATGCTTTCGTTTATTTCGGGGATGTTAAAAATTTATTATCAGAATTTCTTTTCTTTATCCTCATAGGCGTTAATTCGGCCAGAAGGTAAAGAAATCTTGGGAACAATTCTGTAACTCATTAATCAGACGTTTCATTAACAGTCCTGACCATCTGAAGTAAATTTCTAAAAAAAAAGAAGAACAGATAAGTCTGATTCACGGTCTTTTATTACTGACAAATGCGACATCAACATTGATGTCACCAATGTCTAAGAAACTATCATTGATGATAATGTAGTAATAGTTAACACTCTAGCTTGGAGTATATATATTATGGGAAGACCCGTGTATTTCTAGACTTAAATTTTTTGTTTTTTAATTACCGATAGAAAGTACCTAAACCCGACGAACTATATTTCATTAGGGGTTTCCGGACCTAGGGGGATGGTTCCATGTGCATCCCCAGCAAATAGATAAAACTGGTTTGGGATCTAAGCAATGTTCAGAAGTCTTCTAGAAAGGTAGGCAGGAAATCACACACAAGAAAAACACACTCGCCAAAGGTGAAACTTTATCATACCAATAAAACTTCATTTGTCCAGCATTTTTATTGTGATATGTACTTCGTCATTTGTATTCACTCGCAACGGAGCATTAGCACGGCAAAACCGAAATTTCGTTTCAAGAAAGTATCCATGGGAGTAATTGCTCTAACGCTTTGATGCGAACAATATAAAACAATATAGGTATCATTGTACTACTGGTTTTAAAGCAGGTTGCATACAAAAAATTCTAGATTAAGCTCTGGTCCCTTTATATTAATTGTTATCATGCCAGCTTTGAAAGCGGATTAAAACAGTAAAACTAAATCGAAAATAATCCGGAAAAACCATTTCAAATCCGCTTTGAAGTTCTGATTTTAATTAACGCATTGCTTTTCACCAACAATGTCAATGTATTATATATTCATATTTTGTCATCTCGAGATTTCAAAAATGCATTATTTAGTTATATTACGTTATGATGAAGGCTTCCTCTTGATATAATATAATATTTATATATAAACCACAATTTTTTTTAGCCTGTTCCTCTAACAAGGGAAGGGTTCCGAAGAAAAACAAAGTTATTAGGCGCCATCGCATTCACTATTCAACTGATGAAGTCCTTATGCAGAAAACTTGCATAAATTTAACCGGTCCCTACGTTATACAACATTCACAAACTCTAGCATTCTGAAATGTAAGATCGACACTTTGACATCTTGAAGGATGAGAGAGCGCCTTTTAGAAGGGTTATGACCTCATTTCGGAGTGTGCAAGATTATTCAGTTACCAGTAAAATTGCCATAAACTCCACGTACAGTATCTCCTTAATCATTAGCTTGGGTTTACCGGTGGAACCGCAAGCCCCTTTCATGTATCCTAGAAAGCAGATTTAGGCATCGAAGTTACCCTCTTCTCCAGTCAAATTTACCACATAGATAGATAATCAGTTAGGTGTAAAGTCATCTGATTAGCGTTATGTATTACATGTCATGAACAATATTGTGATTTCATGTCTTCTGACAGTAATTTTTCATTGTAAGTTTCTTTGATATGATGTTTCATCAGTGCTTTGTTAAGAGTCCTTAGGAAAGATGAAATATTTCAATCTGAAACAGATTTTTTACGACATTAAATTAGAAAGTCATTAATAATATGGCATTGTGAGTAATAAGTTTCTGGTATTCTTTCCCCCTATTTCTACTGCGAGAGGGTTCAACATAACTTTCGCAAAAGCAGATTGTAAAATATTAATTACTTCAGTGACTGACTAAGGAATTTCAGTGTTTGTCAAATATGAAAGTTAAGGGTCAGTGCTATAAAAACTGAACTGAAGCATGCGAAACTGTAAATAAAGTTAGTATGGATGTTAGAAGAATAGAGGTATTTAAATTACGTAGTTACACGGGGCAAAAGTAACATTTGATGGGAGGATGAACCGAAATGAATCGGTAAATAAATGGAGAAAATGAAATTGCAGAATAGCTGCAAGGGTTTTGGTTTAAATAAAGCTTGATTATGGAAAAAACTGTAGATGTCCGAAAAAATTATTAAACCAAGAAACTTGCTTGTAGAAGTGAAGGATGGATATTGAATCTAAAATAAAAGGCAAAATCAGCTGGGATTATCCGTGTGTTGAGGTTTTGTACAGTAAAAAGAGTGGATGGATTCATCGAGAGAAAATAGAAGAGCGCTTGTAGGGTAAATGTAGCTAGCTCAGTTTGTGTAGCAGATAGCGTGTGGATTGCTGATTAACCTTATATATATATATATATATATATATATATATATATATATATATATATATATATATATATATATATATATATATATATATATATATATATGACTCGGATGATTTTGCCAGAATGTTAAAGAGTGAAATCAACAGTCTTATCTTGCTTTCCTTTTGAGCCGAGGCATATTGTAGTAAACAGTTTTACACACACACACACAAACATACACATTTTGTATATATATATATATATATATATATATATATATATATATATATATATTATATATATGTGTGTGTGTGTGTGTGTGTGTGTGTGTGTGTGTGTGACAAACACACACACAGACACATATATACAGTAAGTCTGGGATAACTTTGGAAGAACTGTGTGCTGGCCTGTCAGTGATACTTCTGCTGCAGGTTCATTTGTGTCGACATTGGAGGTTTGCACAATTGGATACAGCGAGATGTCTGACGCATGCATTTGTAGACGCATGCATTTGTGCTCGCCTGACAATGATCAGGATTTAAGTACATGGAGACAGTGTGAGTGCGTATGGGTGTGGCACTACCTAATGGTATATTATCAGGGGGGATAGGCTCTTGCAGGGGAACTTCATTTTGAGACTGGGTCTGTTTTGGTTAGTGGTGAAGTGTTGGAAGATCACCACTGGAAAATCTGTTATTTGTCACCATAGAAAGTGAGTACCATAACTCATGAACACTTATATCTTTTCCAGACATTTGGTGGAAAGACCCAGTTGTGCTGCAGTGAAATTCCTCTACGAATTTTCCTGTTCTATTTTCCATTGTGCATTTTTCTGTTTTGAATATGAATGTCTTTTAACACCATTTCAGGTTTTAATATATTGATATGTTTCTTTCAACAGTAATTCTGGTTTTGTCCCGTGAGGACGAATAATTTGGAAGTGGTGTTATTCTTTTACATACTATATGACATTTATTGTCGTCTAGAGTAATTATGACCTTATTGCTTTGTTTGGTGACCAGGGTGTTAGTCACTAGTATCAGCTGGTTTAGAATTATTAATCTGAATATTTATGAATCAGAATTTCCTCTAGTGATGTTTTCCATTTGTAGGGCGTGGAATTCACTCCAGCACATGATCATAACTTTTGCTGAATCACTTTCATTAAATTTGCAAATAAAGTCTAGCTTTGTACGTCAGTGTTTAATTCCAGTAGGTCTTTGTTCAAGAGTAGGTTCAGTGAGAGAAGATGAAGAGGGAGAAGGAATTTGCTGACCCAGGATGGGGAGGGGCCAATGCTACCAGAGACATCTTAGGAAAGTAAGATGAGTGATTCTGTTCTTAAACAGATACAGCAATAAAAGATGGCCCTATTTGACCTGGGGATACGGCCATTTAACATATATATATGTGTGTGTCTGTGTGTGTGTGTGGAAATGAGCACAAGGTAAGGTGTTTCACAGAAATAAATTTTTGACACACATTTCGACAGAACACCGGTCTTTCAGGTAAGAATCTAAGGCATTACCAATTCCTCCACACAAGTCATAAAAGAAGTTGGACTCTCACTTGAAAAAACGGGTGTTCGGTCCCGATGTGAGTCAGAAATTTTTTTCTGTGAAACACGTTCCCATGTTTTCATTTCCATCATATGTCACAGCGAAGTGGTAAGTCGAATAATGCTACCAATTCATTTGCTGTGAGCTGGGAAGTTAGGTAAAATTTGCTGGTATGTTAGGCGCTGCCCGGGAAGCATTTTCCCAAGATGTAACCGAGCACCGGGACCTTTCCCTGAAAAAATCGGGATGCCATATCTTAAAAAGTAACCACAGAATTTTCTTCAAAGTAATCTCATTATGTTTCCCGCACCCAAATTATTACGTAAGTACTAACCTAACTTAACCTAACCTATCTAACCTAGGGGCATGGCAAAAAAACCGGCGCTGGTGCAGTACTAGCATATATCTGAGGAATTTGCATCCTGGAAAAATCTCAGGTGCATAGTACTTAGGTTCCAACTTCTTTTATGACCTATGCGGAGGAAATGCTAACACCCTGGACTCTCACTTGAAAGACCGGGCTTCAGTCTGGATGTGAGTAAAAAAAATTATATATATATATATATATATATATATATATATATATATATATATATATATATATATATATATATATATATATATATATATACATGCATACATACATACGTGTGTGTGTATATGTGCATATATATAAATATATATATATATATATATATATATATATATGTATATATAAATTATATATATATATATATATATATATATGTATATGTATATATATAATATATGTATATATGCACGTATACATATATGTGTAATTTTATTTATATAATTATCCTATTTTAAAGCAATGGAAGTTAATACGTAAGTATATAGTACAATTAGGATAATTACTTTTAAGCACATACAAGTTATTCATAACACAGTCAACATAATTAAAAAGATACAACTGCACAAGAGCATTTATCATGAACTCAGTTTGGGTGAAAATATATATAACGGGTAAGCTCACGTGTTGATAGTTCCATCATATTCAGGCTGAAGGGGAAGTTCGATTGAATGCTGCCAGTTGACTAACTGGTGAGTCGGGAAGTTGGGTTAAATTTGCGGGTATGTTAGGCAGCAAAAACCTCAGGGTCAGACGTTCTTAGGTTCCACCTACAAACACACACATATTATATATATATATATATATATATATATATATATATATATATATATATATATATATATTTATATATATATATATATATATATATGTATGTATGTATGTATGTATATATACATATATACATACATATATATATTTAATGTATATATACATACAGTATATTTATGCATATATACATATATATAAATATATATATGTATGTATGTATGTATGTATACATACATACATATGGTGTTTGTGTGTGTGTGCGCGCGCTTGTGTATGAATTCCAGTAAATAAATTAATCTGTTCCCATTCTTTTACGTATTTTCGTGTGTAAGACAAATTTAACATTTGTCACTGATGACAGCAAACCAATGGTAATTACCCTGCAAATAACACAAAACGTTATTTGGCAGTGCGGAAAGCTCTTATGATAAAAAGCGTGTAAACGTTCAAGTGTGTAACCCGGTAAAAAGCAGTTGGAATGCTGTCCACGTATAATATGTTCCCAAAGAAATTAAAGTCGTATGTTCATTGGTTGCATGGTGCAGTTAATTAAAAACCAGTATAATGTGCGTGACAACTCTGTTAACATTGCACTTCGTTCCTTTTCATGGCGGTGGAATTTTAGTTGCCGTTTCTCGTCGGCCTTGGACTACTGTATTTACCTTTCTATTTTGACCGCCTTTTTCAATAACATATAGTCAAGTTTATTTATAATTTCAACGGAATTTTTATAAATAACGTAAATACTATTGGTGTTGGTTGTAATATAATTGTTTATTGTTCTGTTGATTTCTACAATTTTTTCCTGTTGTTATGGGTTTATTTATTAGTTTTTCTACTAATTTTATATTGTTAATTTTAATTCTTTTGCGAGACATTGGGCTAAACCCTGGGCCTGCTACTCATTACCGTACGAATAATTGCTGAGTACATTACTCAAATATTTTTCATTATCATTTATCCAGAATAATCACGGTTTTATTAATCTATTATGAGAAATGGTTCAACCTTGAACTTACAAAAATAGAGAGAAGGCGATAATTAAATTAAAAGCGTAGAATGAAAAATGTAACCATTCTTACTGTTCTGCTAAGTTTGTGACTGGTTTTGCCTCATGCAAATTCAATTCTCTCTATTTTTCTCGATGTAAGTAGCGGTTTTGTCATAAAGATTATCCTTTATCATAAGCCACACGTTTGAAGTTCTATTGACAGCGTTAAACCTATCACTTATTATTATTTATTTAACAGTGTATTCTCATAATGTTTCTTCATCCATCAACCTTTGGAGTTCTCTTATCAACAGAGTTACTTGATTCTCATGCTTCTTGATAATATGTCACTTTCCTGATTCTTTCAAAGTTAATTTCTGTTTATCTAAACTTTATGTAACTTTTACTCGCCGTTTAACGTTTTTTGCTTTTACATTTTGTCACGAATTGAACGCATTGCTAAAAGATTTTTCATTATTTTTCCTCTCTCCATCAAGGGTCTTAAACCCTTTCACGTTAATCCAGGTCATTTCCTTTATCCTTCCTTCCAGTTTTTGACTTCACTTGTTGCTGCTCTAACATCCTCTGCTAGTAAGATCACCAAGATGTCAAATTTGAAGTCATTAAGAGGTAAATTCTTTGGCAACTACTCTGGTGTCTGTTGTGGATATCTTTGTTTTTAGTATAGTGGAGCGGGATAATGGGAAGAAAGTGCAAATGGTGATACAAGCAACAGATTTGGCATGAGAACTCTTATTATCCCCATAAATCAAAATCAACCTCCGGCCACCTCAATATTTGGCTATTTCCAAGATGGCTGACACTTTTCCAAAATGGCGGCAAATTTGCTGTATATTTCAAATATTTTCATTTCATAAGGCTATAAAAGTTGCATACTGTCCATGTAATTATGGAGAATTTGTATTTTGGCATTCTTACTGTCATGAAGACATAAAGTGAACCCATCTTTCCAGTATGGCCACCATATGAACACCATATTTCCAAAATTGCCGCCAAAGATAAAAAGGTATGTATCTCCTGATAGAAACCAATATGTTTTGTGTATCAGTTAGTTTTAGCAAGTGTAGCTGCAGAGAGCTGTGCAGCTAAGTCCAGATTTGTAGCACTTGCACCTGCCATGGCATTCTTTTTTGTAGCCGCACTTATTCAGTTCTTGGCAAGATTTTGCTACTTTTGGCAAATCTGTCCAATACGGAAATCAGGTGCCATCAATCTGTTGCCATCCCCAGTGTCTTGGACTGGGCAAAACTGGATGATATACTAAAGACTGGCACCAAATGTGCCCTGCTTGAAAGGCAGCTCTCTTGCAATGCTCTCTAAGAGCAACCCTTGTAGGGGGAATGCAATCATAAGCTCTTTGCTCTCTTGCAAAGAGATCAAGTCTAGCCTCGTTTACATTTTTATACGAACTGCTTCTGTCATACATTAGCACCATGAACTCTTCAGTAATTTGCAGGTCTTCATCTTCTACAGCTGTTGGTGTTGAACTTAGTTTGGTGAAGGTGGGTGTCCTCACCCTTTTCATCAGTGCTCGGATGCTGAAACAAAGATATGTGGAAGGATGTTTGTGCAGTTGTGGCACTTGGATTATGCTCCAGATTGTCAACAGCACAAGTTGTAAAGAGCCCTTTTCTTAGCGTAGTGGGACAAACTACTTCTTCCTCCACAGCCCTTGTTACAACTGCTTCTCCTAACCCTTTAGTCAATTCCAGAAACCTATCATAGCTGATGCTGATTCCATGGTGATGGGATGTATCAATTAATTGACGCTTCCAGGTTTTTGCAAAGACCAGGAGACCAATATATATTGGAAACTGGGGTTCTCTTGACTTGGAATGTCTGGAGAATGTTGAAGATGCTGGATTCTTTCGACAGTTGAAGTGCAAAAGTTGTGCTAGAGCTAGATCAGTAGATGATGTTCCATATTTAAGTTGGGATTTTATATCGCCACTGTTTTGTAGCACACTTACAAATTCCAACAAACTTGGTGGCACAGATTCTCTTCTAGTGTCCGCTGTTAAGGTTCCATCAAATTCTATCTCATGTTCAAGCATCTGTTTTCTCAATATCTTAGCTGCTTAGGCCACGATTAGTGCATCATTGTAGTCACATGCTGTGGCTAGGGCTTCTCCCATTTTCCTTTTGTAGGCAAACCAAATTTCTCTTCCCTTTTTAAAGTCCTCCAGTTCTGGGATGCAGGCAAGTATCTGTTCTTCCAACCATGTTCGGTGCACAAAGGAAGCATCAACATTTAGCTGTTCCAGTCTTTGTTTGTACAAATCATAAAGTTCTACCATAGTAAAATAGCAGCACCCATCTGTAGTCAACTGCTTGTCTCTTATGTACATCTCAAGCTCAGCAAAAGCATGGGCACATGCCTCTTGTCTGTACTGCACACAATCATCTCCAATTTTCTGGGAATTTAGCCTGGCCCTTTCCCTGTTGTACACACCTGTCAGACAAGATGGGTGACACATATGGTCCTGAGAAACAATATCTCCACCACTAAGCTTGGCCAGAAGTTTCTCATCTATTAGGCTGGTTGCACATTGTTGCAGCTTTTCATGTAAAGGCAATGTCATGGCCAATCGTAAATCTTTGGTGCTGGTTGGTCACAAATAAAGCATATTCCTTCTTTCTCAGTCTTAGATTCTTCTGCATCTTCTTCATCTGCCTTCTGGCTACTATGTGTGAATTTTGCTGATGGGGCATCATCTTCTTTTGTCTTACACAATGACTTCCTTTTCCTTTCTAGTTTTGTTGTTTTGAACTTCAGCATACATGATTCATGATATGTTGCTTTGTTATTTTCAAAGGTCTGCAGAATTCCATCACCTTCATCAAGCCTTTTGGGATGAAGTGGTATAGGCATTGCATTAAACTTATAGAATTCAGGAATGTTTGTAGCAAGGGTACCATAGCCAGCACCAGATGCATCAACTAGTCTTTCACGTGTGTCCTCTTGGCACAAGCAACAAAGCTTCCAGTTAGTCGTACTATTTCCCTTCAGGAAAGACGTTGACTTCCAAGATTGTCCTGCCATTGCTTTTGTTTTATAGGCCGAGGGTTTATCCTTTTACCACCTATATAACATATATGCACTTTCAGATATGGGATAGAACTAGGCTCAGATATGTCATAATCCTACCCCTAGCCTGATCATTCATCCAATGCTATTTAATTCCTGTGTGATCCATACACCATATAGAAGACTAAAGCCCCATCTTCCTTGGCTCGGCTCTCCTGCACTGGCACATCCTGTCAATTCAGGTGCAGCTGTTTAACTTTGAAGTGGGGCTAGCTAAACAGCATTTGGGAAACTAATAACAAATCTCTGCCATTAGCTAGCACTGAACCCCATGCTGAGTTTCACAGCTATAGTGTCAACTAGTGTGCCCTGGTAGTACACTGACACTACACTATTACACTTTTACATTAAGCTTATTACCCATTTTTTTTCTAAATGAGGATGAAAATTAATTAACTGGAGATGAATTGATTTCTAATCTACAAAAAATGAACTGATCAGGCTGGGGATGAATTGATTTCTAATCTACAAAAAATTAACTGATCAGGCTGAAGTTACCCCGATTCCTTGCATTACCCGACCTTTATCCTCATATATGAGCTTAAGTATCAATTTTTAGCATTTTGGCAGACATTTTTGATATGGTGACAGCCATCTTGGATATTTCTATGCAGTGAAATGATGTATCTACACATATAAAGGCTTGTTTTTAATATTTTAATATAAACTGGGAGTGACTTAGGGATCTGAATGTGATTAATCAATTAAATACCAATATTCAAATATCCGCAGGACGCCATTTTGAAAACCTGTCGGCCATCTTGGAAAATGGCAAAATTTTGTGTGGCCGGAGGTTGATAATGAGACCAAGGGACAAGAAGAATAGTTGAGCCAAGTTTTATGCTTGTATCACCATATGCACTTTTTCCCTATTTTTTTTTTAGTTACCCGCTCCACTAGTACGGTCACATCGAGCATTATTGTCTTTACTATTCTTTTATTTATCGTTTTATTCGCCATTGAATTTTTTTTACTTTTCTTTCAATTTATTTTTTCACTAATACATATAACTTTCTCTAGAGGGGAAGCACTTCACCGTTCCCGATATGATGGTGCGATTTCCGTCAGATCCTCTTTACATGAAATATTCAGCCAGAGGGATTATGGCCTAGTTCTGAATTTATCAAAGACCTGCTTCGGTTCTTGTTTGTTGGTGTTTTAAGAAATTTTTTCATGAATGAATTATTGCAGGCATTTATCCAACAGCCTTTGTGAATTTTACATCTGATCCATTATCAGCAAATCTTCGCACTTTATCTTTGCTCCAGTAATCTCGATTTCGATAAATAATGTTTGCTTCATTTCTGTAGTGCTCGTTACTATTCCTAGCAATATATTGCTCTTTTCACCTTCACTTACCATTTAACTATGGATTTTTGTTGCATGCTCAGTTACTTTTTTGTACGCTTTTTTAACTTACTACCTGTTTACTAAATTCCAACTACCGTGACTCTCTGCTTATTTTGTGCTACTTACGCAACCAAACATCTTGTTACGTGAGGCCGAGGTCGCTACTTGTAAACCACTGGATAAAAGATTACCTTATGGTGACCTGCGGTGATCATTCCCGTATGTCGGTTCAGTAGCTCGAGCAGCTTCCAAGTTCCTTTCAAGCTCCCTTATCTTATCTCTGAAGCTATACATGAGTTGGGAATGGCGATTCAAAGGAATCAACCTAGGAATTCAGAAATGGTGAAAATTAAATCAATGGCAACGTACCAGTATTCACTTGTAACATGCATGTGCACTTATTGCCCTTTAAAAATATGTATTCTAATATGTATTCTAATGCGGATGCATTTTAGGTGTTTAAATTTTCATCATCTATGGTTCTGTTTACTCTACTTCTACCCTTTTGACTCGAATTCTTGCAAGTGTCAGCCCGTCCATCCATAAATGAGGCGATACGTGGTTATCTTAAGAAACACTTTATAATTCTAGAAAAAATATCAAATAGTTTCCATTTTCTGGAACCTCGGCTCTGTCTCCCGAAGTAACTGTCATTCGGTAGTAAGAGGGGAAATTACTGAGCAGTTTTTGCGCTAGTCAAATTAGCATTAAATAAATCAAGAAGGAAGAATTAACATGATATTTTATGGAATTCAGAGAAAACGACAGTAAAGGTAAATGTTACGTTTGTTGTTATTCAACTTGAACATGTTCAGGAAGATGGTTTGCGAAACTCATAAAAATACGTTAAGTTGACATTTCGTGGGAGTATATAGATAGATAATATGAAGAAGGGAAATCTTTAGAAACACATGACATAGAGGAAGTAAACAGATCTAAGAAAGATAAGTAAGTCGTTATATTTTAATGGAGCTGCTGTGGATGAATTGCATTAAGACCGTCAGTGATTTTCAATTTTTCTTCATGCCTATATTTCACTAAAAATCACTCAGTGCTTCTTAGTCCTGAAAAATTTCTTTTGATCTTTATTGTGTAATTGCTATGATTACCTGTCACCGTTGTGGTTTTATTAATTTTTCTTTATTATGAAACTCAAACTCGAATAGAATATTTATTACATCAAAGGTTAGTTTCATCATCTTAAATGTTCTTAGTAAAGTCAAGATAGGTCTCTACTTTTTTTCTGACTAATTTTAGCATATAGAAAAATATTTAATCTTTTACTACTAGCTGCACAGGTAACGTGTCACGACCGATTTATGTATTCAGTCGGTTATCTAGATATATTTACCAATTACACTTCTAGCCAAAGAACTAATCAGATTACTCTTGATTCTTTATTCTTTTTTTCTTCCGTCCCTTCGAACAACCACACCATCATCACCGTTTCCAGAAGAAAGAGGAAAAATAGGAAGAAAATCAGAGGAGCGTCTCTATTAGCGAAAAGGAAAAAGTTCTGTGTGGAAAGAGATCATTTTATTCCTCGAATGGTCTTGTCTTTGGTCATTCTGGTCCAAAGTCACTTCAGTCGAAAGAAAACCAATACTCATTACTCAAGGAACAGAGGGATTTTGCTTGGACATTCTATCTTTCCTATTCTCCTATTCTATTTATCTCGAATAGAGAGAGAGAGAGAGAGAGAGAGAGAGAGAGAGAGAGAGAGAGAGAGTGTGTGTGTTTTGTTACATATTTCCTAGAAAGGAAATAATATGTCATGTAAAATTTTGCAGGTATTTTGATGCCTGTATTTCAAAATAACCAAAGAGAATCAGAATCAGCAGGATAATCAGTACCTTGAGAGAAAAAGAAAAAGAATTTTGTCTATGGGAAAATGGCTCTTTCTAGAGAGCGCCCTTTGCTAGCCTACAGCTCAGGCGGCCTAACGTTGGCATTGGCGAAACTTTAGCACAGAGCTGAATCATACATGTCAGGTTTGGAAGAATTCAAGGTATCTTAGACACCGGTGATGGAGATTAACGAGTTAAGGAACACTGATATCTCATCGTTTGCTTACTCTTTTTTCACTCTTATTTCTATTCTATCCCCACCTCGTTCTCCCTCTTTAATTTTTATGAGAACTTGATAAATTCTCACCTTTTGTCGTAACATTTTCGGATTACTCGGACTACTAATATTACTGCTCCTTTGTAATCTAGACTTTAATAGTTATAGCATAATTTTTATGAACAGGACAACAAAAAGATTAGCAGTCACCACTGTAATTTATTTACACCCAAGTTTCAGGAATCCATTCCTTTCGTCAGGAAATTTTATAATCTAAAAAAAACTTCCAAAACATGCTCAACAGCTAGTATGTTAATAAGATATTCAGTTGCATGTTAACAGTTAACTCTGTCTAAAGGTAAAAAAAATGGAGAAAAGTATTTGATATAAAGAGGTATATGCACCTTTACTGTTAGGAGAGAGTAAATATTTAAACGGGAAGACAGGGAGCCGTTGTTTCATAAGAATTTGTTAGTCAATATTTTGAGTGATGTAAAGGTTAGAGGAAAAGTACCTCTCAAAACAGGTTAAGCAAGGTGTGTACATAGAAGAGAAGGTTAGAATATATAACGGGATTGGTAAACAATCTTTCCTCAATAGAAGGGAAGTTGTAACTTGGTGAAAAGAGCATCCATTTTAGAAGTAAGATGAGGAAGGCGAAAATTACTCGAAAGTGTTTGATACAAGTCTTTTGTGTTGGCGTATGAAGCCGGCAGTGCTGAAGTTATTTGCACCAAGACTTCTTCAAAGAATTAGCAGTTTATGTATGGATATATATTTAAATGTATATATATAAATATATATACATTATATGTATATATATATATATATATATATATATATATGTATATATGTATATATGTATATATATATATATATATATATATATATATATATATATATATATATATATATATATATATATATATATATAATACCCATGAGAAAGAAATAATACCTCGGATAAAAACTACTCGAAAACAAATCGTGACTGGTTCTGATATGGAAATTCGACTCGTTATTGAGAGGAAAATGTCATTGAGTTTGCCAGCAATTAGGGCGGTGGTGTTAAATATTTAATTCACAGTGATTCTATTTTACAAAATGAGGGGAGAGAGAGAGACAGACAGACAGACAGACAGAGAGAGACAGAGAGAGATTAAACTATTCGGCTGAAATTAGGTGTTAGGGGAGAGTAATTTATAAATCTGAAAAATGGTTCTCGAATATAGCCTTCGTAATAGCGTTTTGGAGACTGTTTTGGATATGCTTATCACCCAAATTATTTATGGAATGAAGAGATGATAAATAACTGATCTGTGTAAGTGAACATTTATTATATATGATATACATAATGACATTTATCTAGATGCTATACAGTTCAATTCGCTCTTTATACTACTTAAATATATCTGAAAATTATAAGAGAAACGTGAGGAGGCAGAGCTGGAAAAAATAAATATCTAAGGAAATGGTTACCTTAAGGGCTGGAATAAGATAAAATACTCACCGAGACCCACTTAAAAACTGACTACAGGTATTTGCCGAAAAATACATTCTCGTTCAATAGCGGACTGGTTTAACAAGAGGCGATCGGTCACGCGTTAAACGAGTCGTTTTTCTTCGGATTTTTGTCTTCGGTCCTCGTTAGCAGGTTTTTGTCATCTTGACCCAAGACAGGCGGACAAGGTCCCGTTGGGTTTTCAAGTTTGCGAAGTTTGTTCTGAATGACTCCGGAGTTTTGTCTAGGATTCTTTTGCTTGTGTGTGTAATCTTTAATAATTTTTTCTAGTGAAATTAGTTAGTGTTTGATAATAACAGTTCTTGCACCTAATCAATGTATTGAAGTGACTGTTGTTTGTGCTTTCTTATTTTGATGTACCCTTTTCTAGACATTTGCTATATATATATATATATATATATATATATATATATATATATACATATATATATATATATATATATATATATATATATATATATATATCTTCTCAATATCCACATACCTTGTAACATATAAACGCTTAGTGCTACGGACCTTGACCCCGAGTGAAGAATCGCGATGAAAACCCAACATCTCTCGATGCATTCGTCCATAACCACTGTCAAATTCAATTTTGTTTGCTAGTGTAGGAATAAACATATCATTGCTTAAGCCTTTACTGCCTGTTATGGTAAATTGTTTAGACAGAATATACTGGAAATTACACCCCCCCCCCAATAAGAATTTATTACAGCTGTTTGAATAATTACATCTATTTTAAAATAGTGACAAGTTATATATATATATATATATATATATATATATATATATATATATATATATATATATATATATATATATATATATATATATATATCACACATTACCACAGGTGAAAAATAAGAAACGGGGTGTAGGTCCTGACCGGTTTCGACTTTATTTCCAAGCCATTGACGAAGGACTGATACAGAGTATGAGACATCACAAATATATATACTACAAGAATAGTACTGACGAACATACACAACCGTTAGAGACTCCATATCCCTACTCAGGCCGGTGTCGAGGTAGGAGTGGCCTTTAAAACTCATTTGGCTAAAAATCACAATAGACTCTCAGGGGACATTGCTGATAAACAGACCATACCCCACCTCAGATCCACACCTGACTGGTGTCATGGAGGCGGAGTTTGGAAACTCATTAACATTACTACCCTCGTACTGTGTTTACAAATATGATAATCCTATTTTCATACATCTCTACTGCCTACCTTAAAGTTTAAACAATTTACAAATTTCTTTTGATATTAAAGGATCAAGTTTATACATCCCTTGACTGATATTCATATTATGGTTGTAACTTTCTTTTATAAAGCTAGATTCAATGATGTTCCTTTCCAGTGCATTATTAGAATATACAATCCTTTTTGCCCCTTCCCAGTTGATAGCATGATTGTTCTCACTAACATGTACAAATATACCACTGTTCCCTTGTGCATATCTCACACATTTCTTATGCTGTTCAATTCTTTTTTCCAGTGCTTTCCCGGTTTGGCCAATATAAAAGTTGTCACAAGACTTACACGGAATTTTATATACACACCCTTTAGTATTGTCTGGGGAGTTCTTGATAAGTACATTTTTCATTGTTGTATTGTTCTTAAATGCGACATTAACACCAAAATTCTTAAGAAGATGAGGGATATCTTTCATATTATTATTATAAGGCAAAACAAGCAAATTTTTTGTGTTGTAAGGTTCTTTCTGGTTTTGATACATAGTCTTTTTTGCCGCGTCAAATGCACTGTTTAATACACTATCAGGATATTTCAATTTCTTGCCTGCATTCCTAATCATATCTATTTCATCATCAATATATTCAGGGCTACATACCCGTAATGCTCTTAAAAACATAGATGAAAACACTGACTTTTTAACCTTATTGCTTTGTCCAGAATAGAAATGCACATAGGAAGAAATATTAGTGGGTTTTCTATACACACTATATTTAAACCCACTACTATTTCTTCGTATGAGGACATCCAAAAACGGTAAGCACCCATCATTTTCCATTTCCATCGTGAATTTAATTGATGGTACTAATTGATTTAACTTGGCAAAAAAGTTTTTTACATCTTGGTTCCCTGGCCATACACAAATTATGTCGTCAACATACCTAAACCATGTTACATTACGTGGGATTATGTTGTTTAATATCTTCTTTTCAAAAAATTCCATATATAAGTTACTTAACACTGGGGATAGAGGGTTTCCCATTGCCATACCAAAATTTTGTGAGTAAAATTTACCATTAAATTCAAATTTACAATCTTTTATACATAATTTAATCAGTTCAATTAAAGTACTTTTAGAAAATGGGATATCCAGCTGTGTGTTCTCTAACAGTTCAGATAAAAACGCCATCAGATCATCTATTGGCACCTTTGTGAATAGTGATACAACCTCAAAACTTACAAGCCTGGATTCACTATTAATCTCTACACTATTTAGTTTATTTATCAGGTCCACATTATTCTTGATATTTGCATTTGAGATGGTACCTACTAATGGGTTGAGAATATCTACTAAGTACTTCGCTAGCTTGTATGATGCGGAACCAACTGAACTGATAATTGGTCTGGCAGGAAAGTTTGCTTTGTGAGTTTTTATTGTACCATACATGTATGGTAGCGATGGAGAGGTCACACACAACTTCTTTATAAGGCTTTCGTTACCTTTTAACAGGTTTTTCACTTTCTTATTGAAACCACTATTCACATTGTCTATCGGGTTCTTATTTAATTCTTTATATGTGTTATCATCACCTAAAAGATTTTGCATTTTTTCTATATATTCACTTTTATTTAAAATTACAAGGGCGCCTGATTTATCTGCTTTTGTCATGT
Source organism: Macrobrachium rosenbergii (assembly GCA_039081455.1). Taxonomy (NCBI): domain Eukaryota; kingdom Metazoa; phylum Arthropoda; class Malacostraca; order Decapoda; family Palaemonidae; genus Macrobrachium; species Macrobrachium rosenbergii. The sequence continues at coordinate 61,784,237 of JANJGK010000005.1, forward strand.
GTATATTTTTATCTTTTTTCAGTTCATTAATAGCAACCATAAATCTTTTGGGGACGTTTGTGGTGTCTGATTTTTTCATACTTCCATAAATCACTCCCTTAACCATGTTCACTTCTTCATTCGTTAAATCACTATATTTTTCCAAATTACACAGTCCTTTAGTTATTTCCACACTGTTCCTTCCGCCAGGAGATAAAGCAAAGTTTAAACCGTAGCCTAAGGCACTAGTTACATTTCTATCCAGCTGTTTGTTTGATAAGCTGACGACACATTCATGATTGGCGTTGTTGGTCCAAGGGCTTCTTTCAATCAACAGTTTCATTAAACAGTGCATTTGACGCGGCAAAAAAGACTATGTATCAAAACCAGAAAGAACCTTACAACACAAAAAATTTGCTTGTTTTGCCTTATAATAATAATATGAAAGATATCCCTCATCTTCTTAAGAATTTTGGTGTTAATGTCGCATTTAAGAACAATACAACAATGAAAAATGTACTTATCAAGAACTCCCCAGACAATACTAAAGGGTGTGTATATAAAATTCCGTGTAAGTCTTGTGACAACTTTTATATTGGCCAAACCGGGAAAGCACTGGAAAAAAGAATTGAACAGCATAAGAAATGTGTGAGATATGCACAAGGGAACAGTGGTATATTTGTACATGTTAGTGAGAACAATCATGCTATCAACTGGGAAGGGGCAAAAAGGATTGTATATTCTAATAATGCACTGGAAAGGAACATCATTGAATCTAGCTTTATAAAAGAAAGTTACAACCATAATATGAATATCAGTCAAGGGATGTATAAACTTGATCCTTTAATATCAAAAGAAATTTGTAAATTGTTTTAAACTTTAAGGTAGGCAGTAGAGATGTATGAAAATAGGATTATCATATTTGTAAACACAGTACGAGGGTAGTAATGTTAATGAGTTTCCAAACTCCGCCTCCATGACACCAGTCAGGTGTGGATCTGAGGTGGGGTATGGTCTGTTTATCAGCAATGTCCCCTGAGAGTCTATTGTGATTTTTAGCCAAATGAGTTTTAAAGGCCACTCCTACCTCGACACCGGCCTGAGTAGGGATATGGAGTCTCTAACGGTTGTGTATGTTCGTCAGTACTATTCTTGTAGTATATATATTTGTGATGTCTCATACTCTGTATCAGTCCTTCGTCAATGGCTTGGAAATAAAGTCGAAACCGGTCAGGACCTACACCCCGTTTCTTATTTTTCACCTGTGGTAATGTGTGATAAATGAATCACGTACAAAAGTGATAATAATCATATATATATATATATATATATATATATATATATATATATATATATATATATATATATATATATATATATATATATATTATGTAATTCCCTGGATTTCTAGATTCGTAAGATGCTTTACAGGTCGGCAACGGATCTTTCTTTAATTTGGCCTTGGAAATTTGACTTTACATTAAGGGAAATTATAAAAAGAAAAGAAATTTGGGATGATTCAGTGAGCTTAGTGCTCTACTTCATGAGGGAATGTTACGTAAGCACTTTGGTTAAATTGAGTAATTATATTTACAGAAAAGAATCAAAAGGAAAATGGTTAAATGAATTATTAGAAGGCTTGCAACAACTGAAGATCTTTTTCTACTGAAGTCTTGAATGATGGCAAGGCACAGTCCAAAATGAGTCCACAGCAACGGTCCTCTGCAATAGAGAGGTAAACATTACACGCCAGTAAAAGGAAAATATAACACATACAATGACTCGAGGCTGCACTGATGGTGCCAAGGACTCGAGGAATGAATGAACACTTTACACTTGAACACAGAACATTGGCAATGGCACTGGATAAAATGGCACAGGGATAGAGGTAGAATACTGGCACCCAATAAACACTTCTGAAGGGTAAACTGTCGTGACTGAAAAAGCTTTGCTCGTACTTTACCTTAGGGGAGTACGAGCAAAGACTTACCATAGGGGAAGCGAATCTCAGGCGAAGAATGACGAGGGACAATCACACGTATGGCGCTACACACTATCACTTGGACGGTCCACTCGAGGATGACTGTAGAGATGGTAATGAGTCTGGAGTCGGGTGGGCAGGGGGGAAGGGAGGCCTATCAACGCCTCTCACGTGCGTACGATTTCTCTGGCGAACTGCTGGTTAACTGCTAACTGCCCAACTGCCCAAATCTAACTCACTCCTTTCTCTCCTGTCCTGTCTCCTTTTAAGGCCTCGGCTGAGTGTAGTGGCCGTGTGCAGAGATCTGCTGAGTATGGTGACCGTGTGCAAAAGATGTGTCATTTTCCAGGTGTTCCAGTCATCTGCTTGTAGCTTCCCAGGTATCCTGCAGAAAGACAATTCAGCCAGCTTCATCTGCCTTTAGAATGGTTGTTTTAAGCAGCTTAGTTGGGCTAAGCTGCTTAAGGGAGTGGCACTCAGCCTCTCATCTTCGTCCTTTTTGACCGTGCCCTCTAAATGTCTGTTTCAGATAAAGAAAAGGGACAGATTGAACTGTCGATAACTTTAAGTGTTTTGATATCTAGGTCAACTGGGATTGGCTACGCAGCGACGATTCTACTCTCAATAACCTAAGGGCAAATTAAGGGTCAGCTGCTGTGCAGCGACTTCTTGTAACTTCTAATATATATATATATATATATATATATATATATATATATATATATATATATATATATATATATATATATATATATATATATATATATATATATATATATATATGTTTATATATATATATATATATGTATACACACACACACACACACAGAATTGCTTCTTTTACATCGTACAGACAGATGCAAATGCTTCTCTTGGACCGTGCAATTCAAATGTCTTAACTGAATTTTTCAATATTCTAAATGTGCTAGCTTTTAGAACTGAAATCGAGTCGCCGTCACAGAGGAAGATAGTTGTGTTGGCTTCTCCGAAACGAAAAATGTTTCCTGTTGGCAATACTGACTGAATCTGAGTAAAGCTGCGGAAAACTATATCCCCGTCTGTGTTGCGCTCCTTTGGATGCCATTTGGCAAATTGAATTCCGTGTTTTTGCGGTACACTCTTCTTCATATTAAAAGGTTTCCAGGATACTTCATATCCTCCTCTCACCTTTAAATTTAATGTTCTGAAAATCAATTGTATTAGCTATCTTAAATACATTTTTGAAGAAAATGAAAGTTTGAAGTACAAAGTCGATTCTTTTGCTCATTTGAAAATATGTTTATTATTTATCCCGCCACAGAATTCTAGAATTGTATATGGATAGACAAAACTTTGAAAGAAGCTAATTTCTAGCTTTCATTTACATAAAACGCTTTCATCTGTATCAAAGTAATATTTTCTAAACATCAAAACCTTTCCCAAATGCGTGAATATTTATACATATATTTTTTGCTTCAACTTATTCTTGACATTTTCTCTATTGCCATTGATCTTATTTTTCCAAGGCAGTTTTAAAAGTTTAGTAATAATGCCATAATATACTTTCTTTAAATCCCCCTTACTCTTGCATTGTTAGTCACTGAACTACAAAGTTTACTGTTCATGTTTCGTATTCTTTTATTACTTTATTGGTGGTACAAAAATGTTAATTATTTTTAGTCATTTTTAAACACATCTTCACAATTCTTCTTTTTTGAGCGCTGAAATTTAAAGATAAGAGAGGTTGAGTTTCATCTCCAACAAATACTTCTGATAAGAAAATAACTTGAATATATATATATATATATATATATATATATTATATATATATATATATATATATATATATATATATATATATATATATATATATTATATATATATATATATATATATATATATATATATATATATATATATATATATATATATATATATATATATATATATATATATATATATATATATATATTAGTTATCAAGAAGTTGGGCATAGCAGCCATTCAGCTTTCCTTAGTTTAGCCTTGAATTTAGTTAAAGTAAAGTAATCGCTGAAAGCCGGCCCGTACTTGCCTTAAGCTATTGAGAGTAAATTCGTCGCTGCACAGGCGACCCCAATTGACCTAGTCGCCAACACGTTAAAATTATCAACATCCCGATCTGTCCCCTTTTTTACCTGGGGCAATCATTCAGAAGGCACGGTCAATAAGGTCGAGAATGAGAGGCTGACGGTCACTCCCTTAAGCAGCTTAGTTCAACTAAGCTGCTTAAGAAAACCATTCCAAAGGCAGATTGAGTTGGCTGAATTGTCTTTCCACAAGAATATCTCGGGGAATACAAGCAGATGGCCGGAACACCTGGACGAGTGACACATCCTTAGCCCGCTACTACTTGGGCTCATTACTGGGGCCCCTACTGTGGACAGAAGCCTTAAAAGGGCCTTGGACAGAGACATCTTGTAGTTAGCCATACACGCGGGCAAGTGATACAAGTCGCTGAGAGGTCATCCTTCACCCTTCCACCCAGATGTCCACACCAGACTCCTGATGTGACCCCAGCACTACAGTCCCCCTCAAACTCAGGCCCCGATATACAGTCCACCTCCAACTGTGGACCCAGTATTACAGTCATCCTCGAAAGGACCTACCCAGGAACCTGAGTACGATGTCGCGTGTGTGAATGCCCGTCTTCATTCTACGCCAGAGCCCTGCTAAGCT
>JANJGK010000005.1:61788992-61808992 GCA_039081455.1 Macrobrachium rosenbergii
CATTCACTCTAACGATGGGGACTAGTTTCGTAGATCATAAGTATTTTAGTTACCTCTTTAAAATTACGCTTAGATTTGCGCTCAAGAAAAGAACCTTATTTTATTTGTAAAGAACGGGATCGTTCTTCATTGTGTTCTGTATGAAGAATATTATTAAATGACTAGTTTTCCGGTTTTTTATAGTTTTTTGTTATCTTTCATTTTTTGTTTACTAACAAATTAAGTTTCATTAAACCTATTCATTCCATAGTTGTATAACATTCAACATCAGTTAGCACATCTAATAATACGTAATAATTTATACATTTACACTATCTTAAATCATATCTGTGCGTATTGTTTGAAATATTTTTAGTTATGACTTTATTTTCTACACTGTTGTAATATTCCTTCCATCCTCAAGACCTTTCCTCTTTTTGGTACCTAGTTTGGATCTCGTTTTGCTTTCATGTGTCTTTCTCATTACTAATATCTATAAATCCAGTTTCACTGCATTCCAGAGGAAGCATTTATCCTTCGTCTTTTTATGAAATGTTTCTTTCTCCCCCATCTCAGGTCTACAATATATATATATATATATATATATATATATATATATATATATATATATATATACATATATATATATATATATATATATATATATTATATATATATATATATATTTATATATATGTTTCACTGAGAAAGAGGTTAAAGATGTACTCATTGGGAATGTACTGGACTTTGACCTATTGTGAGTTAACGATGTAAAGACAATTAGTTAAATATAATGGACTGTAATATGATTGATCTTTTGGGGAACTTTAGTATTCATTTTGTTTCATCACATACTGTATATCTTGGGTAAAGCCTACTTCCCCTACTTGAAGCACGCATGAACGGTGACATCCTCGATGAACAGCGTCTATTGACGGTGTTCGTATTAAGACTGAAAGAAAGCTTTTGTTTATTCGCCATACTTTATATTCCACTTACAAGCTCCTTATAACTAAAACTTAATTACATATATTACAATAAGGTAGTCAAATCACATATCATATTTTATATGTATATTTATGCTTTTTAGATGGGGCGGGTGTTATCCTCAACACCAAATATTGAAAGCAGAGGTAAAAAGTCCAAAGGCATATGAACAGTGTCTTCATTCAAGATCTCATGGATTTCTGATATACAGGCATTTGAACTATCGACCGTATTAGATTTGTTCAATATGCTGCCCTAGCGAGTGCAGTTTTATGCTTTCCAAAAATTAAATCAAGTATCTATTGTCGGTCCCTTTCTATCGTTTTTATAGGTGGGATCCTTTATAAAGAGGTTTCTTTGTTCTTAGCAAATCATTTGTGTATTTTTTTATGGTTCCTTTCTATCGTTTATGAATATGATGGTATGATGGTATACACTTGTCGAATTTAGGACTTATTATTATTATTATTATTATTATTATTATTATTATTATTATTATTATTATTATTATTATTCAGAAACTGAACCTTATTCATATGGAAGAAGCCCATAGGGGCCATTAACTTGCAATTCAAACTTCCAAAGATAAATGTGCAAAATACCTCCCATATGACCTCTTCTAGACCCTGTGTTGGCAGGGGGATAAGAAAAGGCAGCTTCTCTAATATCAAAATGCTTTTAATGCAAAAAACACGTAATTGAATTAAAATGAAATCAAATAATTCTTGAGAGTCTGCTCGACTGGTAAAACTTACGCTCATTTTAAAATAAGAAGAAATGTAAACCAAATAGATGTATATTTTCGTAATGTAACAAAATTGCCATATATATTTACAGAAGTTTTGTTTTATTCCACGAAAACCTAACATTGTACAACAGAAAAAAAAAGGATAAATCTTAAAATCATTCTTCAGAAACAACGTGCCATTCAACTTGACGGAGTCAAGTTAGCTGGTAATTTTTCCTCAAAACTCGAGACACGTCCTTTGATTTTTTATCCGAAAGTTTATTGCCACCAGGAAACTCAATTAACCCCGCTGAGAGAAGCTACTGTTCGTAAAAATCATATTAGTGCAAAAATTCTCTTATCTGGTTGCAATAATGAATTGCTTCCACCACGGTATCCAGAAGAAAGATTTGGTTTCCTTTCTCTTCATCTGAAAATTGTGGACATGAGAAGGTTAATGAGGGGTCTCCTTGCCTATCATTTATATCTTCCGCTGTGAATAATTTGCCTATCTACGTTACCATCTATTTAGGATAGATTAGAGAAGTCTTTTGAAGATTATAGAAAATAACATGAAACTGTTAATAAATTATGGGAAAAAATTTTGTAATATTTGCTTATTATCAGCCATATCTAACAGCGGGAGTTAAAATTTTATGGAGGGTACTTTTCGCAAGTCTGTTTATACCATTAGTTTTTAACTGCACACACACACACACACACACACACACACACACACACACACACACACACACACACACACACTCTGTGTGTTTGTGTGTGTGTGTGTGTATGCGTGAGGGACCTTTTCGTAAATCAATACTGGTGAGAAGTAAAGTATTAACGATCTGTGTCAAAGTCAATGAAGAACCTTCCTTCTGGAAGCAGGCTTGATAATATAATCACGAATTAAGCTCTGTGTTTTTTGTTGAATATACAACTCAGCAGAATAACAGAAAGGCAAAAGCTGTCAACCGTTCGCCTTCACCATCTTCAGTATTATCATCAACACCTTTAATATCTAGAAATGGTCACACTCAGCTTCCGTGGATGCCTTTATTTTCTGTCGCCAGATCATAATTATTATCAAATCCGGGTTTTCTATTTCGCACTTACTTATTTTCAACGGATAACGTTGTTGACTTTCTATTATTGTGTTCATATTTGTACGTTGTAGTCCAGTAATTCTTCTTTATAAATGTTTTCGTCATTAACTGCTTTGATTATCCGACATGGCTCAAACAATAGCCTGCTTACACTAATTATTTATCTGCTTTTTTTCGTTGATCAATCATAAGTTGTGAATATTAAATTCCTTGAAGGATAAGCTCTCGATAGACTGACATGTAAGGAAACTTCTTAATTGTTTACCTGATACGTTACCAGCCAGCAAATGCTCCCCATAACAAACGTTTCTTGTATATTTTATAAGCCTATGGAGCAGTTCGCAATCCGTGCCCACTTCTGAAACCGTGTTTTTTTCCCTCTTATTTTTCCATTACGTAACATATGTATGGAAACTTTTTTTTTTTCAATTTTCGTTCATCCTTAGACAAAGATTTATATTTTTTAAAAACTCTCACCATCACATTTCAGGACCTATATTTTTCACAATATAACAGCATTTAGGCCTTTCCATGAATTTCTATATCTGTCGGCTTCCTTTCCAACCTAAAGATCATTCATTCATGCAAGTGGCGAACTATTTTCTAGAAATTACCCCTGGCCTAAAACCTATTTTACTGGCATAACTGTGCAAATTCCTCTTTATGGGTACTTTTGCAAAACCAGATTTTACTACCGTGCAAATCTCTCTCTCTCTCTCTCTCTCTCTCTCTCTCTCTCTCTCTCTCTCTCTCTCTCTCTCTCTCTCTCTCTCTCTCTCTCTTACTTTTCGCATTTCTTTAAAGGCTGTGGGTTTATTGCATATTTATATCACGGGCCCGTTTTTTGATCATGCATGAATTTTTATAGTATTTTTTATCAATATTATTGACCACATTACTTATATATATATATATATATATATATATATATATATATATATATATATATATATATATATATATATATATATATATATATATATATACATATATGTATGTAATTATATCTTCTTCGTTTTAACGTGCTTTTTTCCCATTTTTATATGGGGTAAGCACGATGCCTTCTTTTCGAAGGACTTTGATTTGGCGTTGGGGTAGGCCGTGTCCTCGATCGGCTGCCCTGCCTGACATCGCTTAGACCCCGGTAACGATGTGTACGTGTATCGTACCAATCCCCAGCTCCTTTTCTCCCAGCAGTGAGGAGAACTTGGCAGTTAGGTCGACAGTTCGAGACGTGTGAGGTGTCTGTTATGTTTTTAGAAGATGTTGGAGTGGCTTTGTTTATGTGTGAATTAGTCTGTAACACCCATTTGCTTTCAGCAAACCTATCCGTTGATTACATACGTAATCCCGGGGTGTCTACACGGATAGCAAAGTGTCCTCCTTCTCTGACCAGTCGGCTGCAGATTTGAACCTGCGCCACGGACCTCTACGAAGTCCTAGGCCGCTGCTCTACTGACTGAGCCATCGAGGCTCCTATGTATGTAATTATATATATATATATATATATATATATATATATATATATATATATATATATATATATATATATATATATATATATATATATATGCTTATATATAGATATGTATATAGTTAAGATAAATACATAAACTTTATTATTTATAAAAAGTTTTTATTATACGCTGCTGTAAGTCGTGTTTAAGCTACATTATATTTTTGCAATCCAACTAGCAATCGTTGTACAAAAGCAAGCAGTAATAGTGTTGTTATCATTGCAGTAATCAGAACTTATATACATAAATACATGCATACATATTTATACATATATATATATATATATATATATATATATATATATATATATATATATATATATATATATATATATATATATATATATATATATATACTGCATATGTATATGTGTACATATATATATACTGTATATATATATATATATATATATATATATATATATATATATATATATATATATATATATATATATATATAATCTATGAAACAATCAAAGGAGTAAAGTAAATTCTGAACATGTGCTGGGGAAATTTTTTAAATAAAAAACATAAATGTTATGGTGATGAAAAGTGACAGTAAGTGAAAGAAAAGAAAAAAACAGCCATCGGTCGACCTCTGAGCTGTGTAATAGGATGGAGCACATATTTCCATTTACAATTACAGGCACTAATACAGATGCTTATTATCCCTATAAATATGAATAGAGATTCGATAGTGAGCAGGTGAGGGAATTCATATTAATTACTTTGAGCAGCTACGGACATTGAGTAAATCAATTAGGCAGATAGGAAATGCCATGATTGTATTCGCATCAGTGGGCACAATTAAATAGTAAAGGGACGCTATCGGATACGACATTACGGTACAGATATTACTATGCAATATCAATATACAAAGGTAACAAATCCTATATACATATATTTCCTGTAAAAGTCAGTTTTTTATTTTCTGTTATAACATTAAACATCTCCCGCATAATTCACTTGAATTCCTGTTGCTTACTTGAAAAATTCCAATTCTGAATCGCCAGAACAGTGTCGGATTCAGTTTATTTGTTTTATTTGATATTTGTTTTATTTGATACCTTAGAGAATCGACTATGTGGAATACCAAAACCAGAGAAAATTAGCGAAGATACGAAGATAAGACCCATTTTACGAGTTCTTAACCATGGAAATATTCTTGAGGGAGTGAGTGGATTAACAGATGGATTGCCTTTTTCTTATAATGAATAATCAATGCTTGGAAAAGCGCCATTCTAGAAAATAGAGATTAGATCATTAGAGAAGGATAAAAAAGATAAAAGAATAGTAGAGGTTGGCAAAAAAAAAAGAAGAAATTTAGGAGAGCAGTTGAAGAGACAGAAAAGAACTGTATACAGATTTCGATAATGGAACGCGATTTTGAAAACTGGAGAAGGAAACAAGAAGCTATTACAGACATGGGGTGTATGCACGTGGGTAAATACCAAGAGACGAAAAATTCAATGACAGGTAGACAGTGAATGGTTTTAAATTAATGATGAAAGTATTTATATGTTAATGGTGAGAGAACATGAAGGTATTGTACTAGAGTATGAAATATATAGGAAGAATAAACGTGATCATTATTGGTGTAAGAAAAGGTAAACGGAATATTTCCGAATGGCTAAACCAAGTATCTGAAAGAAAAGGAATGTATTTTAATGAAGGAATATTTCAGATGTAAGAAGTAGGTTTTAACTAATGTGAAATAATGCTGTACAAATATACAAATATATGAACGAACCGGTGAGATATACACAAATTTAACCAAAAAAACGATGGAAATAATGAGTTTTGCAACCATCAAAACTCTCAGACTCTTGATAAATAATATAAATAATAGTAACTGTAAAATTTCATCTAATTCTGTCGGAATATATATATATATATATATATATATATATATATATATATATATATATATATATCCAAAGAACAATTATTGGAAATAACATCTCGCTCATATGTAGGAAGTGCAATATGAAAAACGAGACTATAAACCACATAGCAAGCGAATGTCCGGCGCTTGCACAGAACCAGTACAAAAAGAGGCATGATTAAGTGCAAAAACCTTCCACTGGAGCCTGTGCAAGAAACACCAGCTAGCTTGCAGTAATAAGTGGTAAGAACACCAACCTGAGGGAATGATAGAAAACGATCAGGCAAAGATCCTCTGGGACTATGGTATCAGAACAGATAGGGTGATACGTGCCAATAGACCGGACTTGCCGCTGATTGACAAGATCAAGAAGAAAGTATCACTCATTGATGTCGCAGCACCATTGGGCACCAGAGTAGATGAGAAAGAAAGAGAAAAAATTTGTATCAAGACCTGAAAATAGAAGTAAGATGGAAATTGTACCCATAATCACAGGAACACTAGGCACGATCCCAAGATCCCTGAAAAGGAACCTGGAAAAATTGGATACCGAAGTAGCTCCAGGACTCTTGCAGAAGAGCGTCCTATTAGAAATAGCTTACGTAGTGAGAAAAGTGATTGACTCCTAAGGAGGCAGGATGCAACCCGGAACCCCACACTATAAATACCACCCAGTAGAATAGGATGACTGAGATAAACAATAATAATAATAATAATAATAATAATAATAATAATAAATGTATACATGTTGACCAAAAAAAGAGGCCAGGACCAGTATCAGCAGTAAATGGATTGAAGTCACGGATTAATAGGATAGAAATTCTTTCCAAGTTAAAAACAAAAATATAACAGTTTCAAGCATAAATAGACAGCTATTTTTCCAAGTATGATTAGAAACTGCAGCTACACTGTATATTTTATTCTGTGCTGGAGACAGTTGTGCTTATGATATTTCTTTGGTTGAAATTTTGGCGCGATTCTAAAAAAATGTAAACATTTCTTCTCACTACACCTTTTGCGTAGCAGTTACGTGAACGTTTTCTGAATATGTCTAGAAAGTCAGGTAGTGTAACGAAAATTTTATCGCACCTTCGGCGTCAATCTCCCCTTGTAATTCAGGTAACTTTCAGGGAACAGAACAATTCCACTATTCAGAGCGAAAGTTGAAGCATGAATTTTTTTTTATAAAGCAAAGCTAAATACACTTTATATATCGTTTATAATATCACAAAGGTATTTTCGCAGACTCTTAAAGATTTACACATACACACACATGCACATACACAAACGCTAGAGAAAAGATACGCCCTTTATTGTCTCAAGCAAGGAGGACGAGTGTCTGTGTGTTTGTTGCATGTTGGAATGAATGTGAAAAAAGGTATGATCTGACTTTTATGAAACTTTTATCCCTAATGAGCTTCCTAATTTGCAGCAAGTAAGAGGATTCTGGAAGATATCCTTATTTGGTTGTGGATCCACAAAAGAAATGCATGGATATTACTAAAGTGTTGACAGCAGTGCGCCACGTAACTGGTAAACAGTAATCAGGGTTTAAGGAATATGAGGTCCTCTAACGCGTAGGTAGATTTGGGGTAAGCGATTGCTACTCGAGATCTAAGTCATCACAATAACCTGTCAGAGTTCCTTACACTGAAGAAGGCTTCATTTAGCTTCTTTTTTCCCTTTTTCAAGGGAATCCAGTTAGCCTGTAAAACACCTTGTACGTTCTATTAAAAGAAATAAAGATTAGATTAAAAATATTTAAACTAATACTTAAAAAATATTGAATAAGTAAATAAGGTCTTTTAAAGAAAATAAGAGCTTTTCGAGAGCATAGGTAGGTACATTCAAGTTATATGCAGCTTTTTAACAAAATTTCACCTGTCATATCGCTAACTTCTTTATTTAATTCAGCATTCTCTTTAAGACCTGTAGTCCTTATTCTGGATATGATTTTTTTATTTGGCATTTTTTCATTAATGAATAAGCATCACTATGGTCAATAAGTAAATTATATATTTCCTTCGGAGAGTAATGTGGTAAACAGTCATAACATCATGCTAGAGTAAAGGCTAGCTGTTGTATGTTTGCTTTACTGGAACCCAAATTTAATATTCCTGTAATATTTTCACAGTCTTCAGAAAATCACACGATTATTGTAAGCGTTGAAGACAAACGTTTTTGACTCGGTAGTGATAGCTGTAGATTCATATTTTCTTTAGTAAAACGGTACGTCAGTCAGTCATTTGGAAAAAGGCATTCTGATTTTTTCTCTATTTAATTCATAAGAATAACCTTTCCCTGTTTTGTCTTTAGCTTTCTGTAAAAGAAAACTATTGAGATGGCTTTGTCTGTCCGTCGGCACTTTTTTCTGTCCGCACTTTTCTGTCTGCCCTCAGATCTTAAAAACTACTAAGGCCAGAGGGCTGCAAATTGGTACGTTGATCATCCACCATCCAATCATTAACCATATCAAATTGCAGCCCCCTAGCCTCAGTAGTTTTTATTTGATTTAAGGTTAAATTTAGCCATAATCGTGCTTCAGGTAGCGATGTCGGACAGGCCACCAGCGGGCCGTGGTTAAAGTTTAATCAGCCGCGGTTCGTACAGCGTTATACCGAGGCCACCGAAAGATCCATTTTCGGTGGTCTTGATTATACGCTGTAGCGGCTGTACAGAAAACTCGATTACACCGAAGAAACTTCTGCGTATTTTTTACTTGTTTTTTATTGCAAACTATTTTCCAAGCAACCTGAACAGGACTCAAGTTATCCTTACTACATACAATGTGAAGCTGGAATATTAAAAACAAATTCATGATACTATCATCTAAAAAGATACAAATACACAAACGCGCGCGCAATAAATAATTTGTTCAGCTTTACGCGAAGAAACGGTTTAACACATTTCTCTTTCTGAGGAAGATGCAGAAACAACAGCACTAGCGGAACTAGGTGTCTTGGTGTAGGTGTTATTGAGGGAAATCGCCGATGAGTGAAACTTTTCTGTAATGTGATGAAGTTTTTCAGGAATAACAATGCATAGACACTGAAGGACGTAACCAAACTCTCAACTGTCTCTTATGATTATATAGAATAATGTCCTTAGAGAGAGAGAGAGAGAGAGAGAGAGAGAGAGAGAGAGAGAGAGAGAGAGAGAGAGAGAGAGAGAGAGAGAGTTTTACCATCAGAGATGTAAACCTTAATATTGCATTCTCAAAGTGACATTTACGAACTTATCAACTTTTACGTTCAACCAATGGCAGCGAATGATCACGATCTAACTCCCAAGAAAACAGACATTCACAAAATCATCGAATTTCTGTGAATCTCTTGAAAAGGGATAATGATATTCTAGCTCCTCCTTGATCAGGGTTGAATGAGCAAAGGATGTCAATGCATACAAGATTAGAGGACCAAGACAAGAGCGCCATATACGGAATATGCATCAGTTCTAACTTCGGAATAGTACGTAGATAGATATTTTGATATGGACCACTTTAAGAGAGTAATTTTGCCTAATTTCGAATAAACTGGCTCGTAAGACAAACATAAAACAATGAAGAATACCAATCGATATGCATAGGAGTAGAGTTTGGTTGGCCACTATCCTTTTAATTGTTACAATTCTTAGAAGCCATTTTGTCCTTGGCATAATGAGTCAATAACTTTTCCCATGGAGAAATTATTTTCAAGTATTAATTTAGTAAGTTGTACTTAGAATAAGGTTGAAATGATGTAGCATCTTATCAAATGATGCTATATAATTTCAACCTTATTCTAAGTACAACTTAATTTAGAATACTTGAAAATAATTTCTCCATGAGATAAATTATCAAATGAGTAGCTTGAAGGTAAATGTCTAACCTTGGCTACCAAAATTCATTTCCTCGCTATTACCTGTGTATGAGACATAACGTTTAATGAATACATAAATTAGACTCATAAAAATACCATTATTTTTTACTTTGAATCAAATATTACAAGTTGTTTTCTACGGTTTGTTCATGTTGTCCTGAAATGCGCTTACCAAGTGTGACGGTCCAGAATTTCGCTGAAAAACAATGTCTGATAAAATGCATTTGTTAAACAACATTAGCGTTGCCTTTACATAGCTAAAACTAGACAATTAACGGTGCACACTGCATCCCCCATGCCTACCAACTGCAAGGAATTCTTTGCAGTTGTCCTCGTGCATCACTGGCTGTGTCTTGTTGACATACCAGTAACTTCTAGGCCTAGGCTTCTTTATAATTGAGCATATCTATAATGAGCGAAAGCTTTTTTACTTTAAATTATGTGCTTTATATAGGATTTACGTTATGATTTCAAAACTGAAATCACAATCCACTTATGTGCCACAACAATATGCGGAAAATCCAATACGGCTTAACAGATAAAGAGCATCTACTTGTAACAAGACAACCACAAAATTATGGATATCTAAAATTCATTATCATTTGCTAATCTGTAAAATGTCATTCTATTTTCTCTTGAAGAATTTTTGTGCCCACCTCCGCAATTATATGCTGCAGAACGTACCCTTATGAAGACAATAAAAGAAAAAAAATAAAAAAAAAACATCGCAGGACGCACTAAAACACAGTTCAGTTTCCGCGGTTCCAGAATTTTTAGAGATGCTGCAGCTCGCAAGACTCCGCGGCTGTAAGCAGCGCCGTCACCAGGCGCCGCCTGGTGGCGGCACACCCAACTACGTGGCACTCGCGCACTAATAACTTCTCCAACTACTATTAACCCTCTGGTGAATACATTTACATCCTGCATGAACACAAACAATCCGTAACCGTAGAAGGACGAAGAGTGCAGTGCTCAACTTCCTCAACATGATGAGGTAACAGTAAAAGATGCAAATTCGTCAAATGGATGAGCTTACAATAAGAAGTACTAATAAAAATAAGCATGAGTGTTAAGTGGTTAGAATTAATTTGAATACTTATAAGACAAGGAAACTGAAAATAAAATAAAAAGCAAGCGAGAAAGCCATATCTTTATTGAGATAACTCCTATTCATTTCTAGACGACAGACAATACAGATTTGCTGCATTTCATTTTACCTGTCATGAAACTAGGTTCTTTGCTACAACCCTACTTTTAATCTCACTGTAAAAGATGTTACAGCATTACTATAAACTCACAACGGAAATTAACTAAAATATATTTGCTAATTGAAATGTATTGCTGTAGAAATTAGGGAGTTTAATGAGTAAATAACTTTTGTTTAAAATACAAATCAGATTCATGTAGTATTTTGGAGGTACGTATAAATAACCAATAGTACAAATGCAACGATTATGAAAGATGAGACCACCCGTTTCACATAACGTGATGACCCTCAAGCCCATATTAGGTACACCAATCCTCTTACTGCTCATTATTGCCAACTAGAATAAAACTAACTGTGATTAAAACAGAATTTAACAAACCCGTTGTTCATTTTACTATTGCAGCTGATCACATTGTAGTGAGCACAACAGCTTGAATGATGTGAAGTAGGAAGCAGGCTTTACTATAGTTGTTTTAGATTTCTTCTTCAAAAATAAATTGAGCATGCTTAAAGATGCAGTAAGAGGAAGAGGTATAGTGAAGAATAGCTGAACAGAAATTTTAATGGAGAATATATCTTTTTCTTACTATACAGAACCCTCAGCGCCAGTAAAGTATATGAGCTATCGCATGATTGTAAATGAACCTAAATGCATTATGTAACCAAGCATGTTTATATGTACGTAATTAATCTAATTAATCATGTACAAGACATTTCATACACAAACACAGACAAACATTATATACATACATACTTACATACATACATATATATATATATATATATATATATATATATATATATATATATATATATATATATTTATTTAGCGAAGTTAAGAGGGCATTGTGGCTATTAGAATTACATATATTTATGTATATATATATATATATATATATATATATATATATATATATATATATATATATGCATACATACATGTGCGTGTATATATATATATATATATATATATATATATATATATATATATATATATATATATATATATATATATATATATATAATATATAAACACATGTATGCATGTATGCATAGAGAGAGAGAGAGAGAGAGAGAGAGAGAGAGAGAGAGAGAGAGAGAGAGAGAGAGAGAGAGATAAAATGTTGCATATGTTTTAACCAAAGGAACTCAATACACGATTTCATCATAAATTGTACGTCGCTCAGTGTTATCGGAATTAATGATGCCTTGATACCACTGACGTCACGTTATTATTGTCTGCTGTGCAGAAGATAACGAGACTGGAGGAGCGTGAAAACCACAAAAGGATTTCATCTTGAAACGTGGTGAGAAAGCGAGGATGGGAAGGGAGGAAGAGGTGATTTGGGTAAGAGACGAAGAAGAGGGATGTTTTCGGTTCCACATGTGTTGATAGGATTTACATGAATATGATAAAGTATTATATTGTATTTTTGTTAAAATAATAGAGTCGATGCTCCCTGTATAATTATTATTTTATATTTTTCCTAAACTAACAGAGGGATCGTTGCTCACTGTATAGTTATTATTTTGTATTTCTCCTCAACTAACACAGTGGTCGGTTTCCCCTGTAACGAAAATCATTCCATAGTTTGGTCACAGCAGGAATGTGTCTACAAAACTTTGAGGTTCTAATGTTCAAACCTGCGAAGATTAATTACATTCTGTATGGTATGGTATAGTTTAGGGAGATCTGTGTATCTAATGTTTGTGCATTTGAAAAAGATATAAATCAGTTTTTCCTTGAAAGGTAATTTGTACACTAAAACCTTGAAACAACTGCATGTAGAAATAAAAAAAAAGTTAAATGTATTGACCTCTGTAAGGATCCAATGTCCTTGAACAATTAAGAATGAATGTTTGAGTTTTGTTACAGGATAAGTTCCTTCCTCATGATTTGCACTTTGTACTGTTTTATGTAAATTTCTGTAAAGAGATTCAGACACCATTAGTCTAATCTCAGGAGGCGAGCTCGATGTATTGGGAGAGGCATTATCTGCTAAATCTTGAAGCTTCTTAAGAAGTAGAAATCGTTTGCATATAATATAAAAAGCAATGGGCCAAGATCATCAGATGTTTTAATCTTATAGTAATTGCAGTGCCCATTAACAACGTCTGAGGAATTTTTAAACTGAAAAATAATTAAGGTACTGGCAAGATGGAATTCCTAACCCAACTTTAATTGAACTCAACTTGAGACGTTGAATAAAAACTGGAATCAGTACAGGAGAAAAGTAATGAAAAGAAGGATAAAGTCAGTATGAGTAATTATAATACCAGTCCACACTGAGAGGCTTAATTGTATTTATTGCTTGAGAATTCTAGAACAGACTAACTGTAGGTAAAGTTAGTATTTGCCGAAAAATCTTCAGTAATTGGCAGAACCCTCCAAAATTAACATACTCATTGCTTCCTTTGATTAACAAGAACAATAATATTTGTTTCATACAACTTGCTTACAGTATTTTTATTAAATAATCGCATATTAATTTGTTTTTTTTTTTTTACTTAGAATGTATTCTGTACACCACAAACTTATACCAGCGTGAAGAAAGCCTTGCTGGGTATTGGTATTTCCGTTAAATATTTCTACTTATCACAGCTTCACTCGTCATTTGATTAAGCAGACGTTGACGTAACCCGGGTTATACTTGAATGAAATTAATGTGATTTTTTTAGATGTAACTTCCTGATGCGTTTGAGAATTTAATTTTTATCATAATTGCAGTGGACATTAGTTATGATTTACTGTTGATAACGTTAGCAGCATTATAATAATGCCACAGTATTTAGTACGATAACGTTGATAGTATTATACTAATGTTACAGTATTTACTACGATATGCTTTTGGTCGAGAATCAGAATTCATTCACTTCAAATTACAAAACAGCAAAGAGAGAGAGAGAGAGAATATCGAATACCTAAGAAATTTAGGTATCTAATTCAATGATATAAGTACTTAATAAAAAAAATACAAAAGTAACTGTTAAGCTGTATTGATCAAAATTTGGGGAAATAAATGATTGCCATGAAATTCAATTTCCAAAATATTCGTCTGGCTAAAAGACCGTATACTTATGAAAAACAGCAAATTGTTGCTTGGATAATCACAGATATAGATGGGCATTGTGCTATGTGCAGGCTAGAAGACCCGCTGATGTGAGCCTTCTGTGTAGTTGTAATAAATGACATCAGGTCAAATATTAAAAGGGAATTTGGTCATTTCAGAGATCTAATTAACTAGGAATTTATTCATGAAAGATTTGATAGAATTTGATTATTACAATTGCAATTGTTCATCACATAAAAATATTCATTGCAGAATAGATGATCTACTATATACTAATATATATATACATATATATATATATATATATATATATATATATATATATATATATATATATATATATATATTATATATATATATATATATATATATATATATATATATATATATATATATATATATATATGTATATATATTTGTGTGTGTGTGTTTGCGCGTGTGGGTGGGTGTCTTTGCGCTTAGTATAGCTGTGATCCAAAAGAACTCAATTAAACGAGCAAATTGTCCCAGTACTCCATTCTTTTACTAACCAAGGTATATCATTTTCCGAATACTTACGTTAAATAAAAGTCTTTTGCCATCAGAAATCAATTACTAAAAAACAAGCAGGCAAACAAATAAGAAACTACGTCTCCGTAAGAAACTTGAGTATTTTATCCTTTTTATGAACAATTTAACAATAAGCACTCAACTTCCGAATGACAAAAATCTATTAATATAAACCTTTCTTCAGAATGAACGTAACGGAAAGAAATTGCAGCTTTATGATGCAAAAGCCGAAGAGACTCCCGTCATGTGGCGGAAAGTAACTTTCGTCTGTTGCGTCTGAGGGGAAAGATCCTAGATCGCTCCCGACCAGGGAAAGTCATTATGATTTCATGCATAGTTGAAGCTGCCGATGGATTATTCATTGCTGCTTTGGACTTCCGTGATATTACAATTGCAGTCTTTTTTTTTTTTTTTAATCAAGGTACAAAAGATTAAAATCATTTTCCAAAACATTAGGTAACTTTTTCGTGGGAATTGGTAGCATGTTTAAACATATTTTGCGTGTGTGAGTTTGAGTGCACTCGCAGTTAAATGTAAAACGCATATTTAACTGATTATCAGTGTGTGTACTGTATACGTTAAAGTATGATCACTAGTTGAAATTTAAAAAAGAAAAAAAGAAAAAGAATTTTACGAGAGCAAAGATTATAAATATTTCAGAAAAGAGTCTAGTTTTTTTTCGTAAATGAAAAGAATATAACTTTAACATTCCCTTCTCGGCTGTGTAAAAAAAAAAGGGGGTAGATAACTGAAACAAGAAATTGCCCCAGTGATTCGATGGAAATTCTGCAGATAGCAAAACTCATATCATTTTGAAATTCGGGAATGATCATAGAGTTGATTTGGCAAAAACTGACGATGTATGAGTACGAAATATTAGCCAAGTAAGTTTTTCTAAACCCTTTTAATCTGTTTCCCGTTTCCGCTGAGGACTAACTTGCAGGTTGATTCCACCGGGGCTATTTGTTGATTTTTTTTTTTTTTATAAATATGACATTTCCAAGAAAAAACTTGCATTGTTATTTTTTGTTTTAAATTGACTGCTTCGTGTAATGAGAGTGTTAATGAGAGAAATATGTGAAAAAATCAGTATAATATTCATTAGCATTTCTTCATTGCTTTTCGTCAATACATTTTATAAACTGATTTTCGAATCACTGTCTTGTTTTTGACCCTTCCCCCACGTTTTATTTCTGCGCAATGTCAATTTTGTTTCTTTGAGAGTTCCTGCCTTTATCCTTAGTTTACCTATTATATTCGTAGCCACATCCTTGACCTCTTTGCTCCTAATGTCAGTGACGTTCGGATCTTGGTTACTGAGGAATATGGCTTTAACCTTACCATGTAAGACGATGGCGCCAGACTTATTACGTAATAATTGGCATTTATTAGCAATATATATTTATTTGACATTATCTGTCATAAATAGTATATTAAGATCATCCTACACTGTGTGGAATCTTTGCATGGCAACATGTTCAGTTAAATTACTGGGAATGCTCTTCCAAAATTAAGAGAGAGAGAGAGAGAGAGAGAGAGAGAGAGAGAGAGAGAGAGAGAGACCATCTTCATTGTGCTGTAACTCTTTCGATGACAACGTTTTCGAGATTACAAAGAAAATTTCCGTTTAAATGTTTAGGTTTCAGAAGCACATTGTAAACAGTGGCCAAAGAATAAATAGATAATTACGTAAACAAGATTTATGGAAACAAAGGTATAGATGAATGTTTCAAAGGATTAATTGTGGTTAAGGAAACAGAGATGAGGAAAGTTTCTTTATACTACAATTTTAATGACAATTTTTAGATCAACTAATCGTTAAGGAAAACAAATAACACAAAACAGTATATCAACAGACGCTGTAGAAAATAGATTAAAACAGCAGACATCAACGAAATAATCTTTGGGTTATTGGTTCCAGAATAAAATCAAAGAGAAATCATGTCTTGACAGAATTAAAGTCAACAGAAAACAATGTACCCTTTTTTGAACATTATAGTAATGTGATCATACAAAGTCACACATTTTTATAGGAATAAATCTTCTGTCTGGGTGTTAATATAACGTTAGAAACAAGGCATGATTACAGCCATTTCCCTTTCCTAACAGAATATCAATAGGGAAATAAAAATCTCCCCCTTCCTTGCTAAAGAGAAAAGACACAAAGAAAAGGAAGAGGGGAGAGTTGTAGAGGCTGGACAAATCTTTTGAATTTGCAAGGGACAGGAAACATTCTCTAGGGCACGTGAGCAAAGAAACGCAAAATGCTAAACACGGCTTCTTTGCCGAACAGAATGATTGGTTTGTTGAGCAAAGAGAGAAAGAGAGAATATTACCTTTGGCGTGGATCGTAAGTCTTTCCTCAGTGCTTGGTTTTGGACTAACGACCGCATGCTTTTCAGATATAAAATAAAAGTATTTTGCTTGCACAGTTCATAAAGGTCACAAGCATTCAGATGCAAGAGAAAACAAACTTTTTACCCAAAGCTTCCATGAACCGAAAACCTTTTAATCCCTCGTTTATCTTACTTACATATTATTTTTTTTATGCGTTCTAGAGTTGAACCAACCCAGTGTTTTTACTAAACGCAGAAATTGCTCTTTTACTTTATCAAACAAGTAGAATTGGATCAATTGCAGCCATACAAACAGGTTAAAGTACGGCAAATGTGAATTGGCATACAAGCAATTACTAACAGTGGTTTACTCTGTAATGTAATTTCCTTCTCATTGCAGTATATTTATTCATAATATATCGCACATCGTCAGTGGAGATATTCGTTAGTTGAAAGATTAAATCTGTTTGTTTCAAATCTTACCGAGTAGTTACAAAAGTTATTAAGGCTGCTGTACCGAATGACTATTGGTATTGTGTGTTATGTAATGAGAAAACGCCTAAGAAATATATAGAAATTCATAAATGAATTTGTTTATATACATATACACATATTATGTGTGTGTGCAAAGCCCGGTACGTGTGAAGGCCGAAGACATTACAGGATGGATAAAATGATATTTTCTGTGATGCAACTGTTTCAAAATCGTCTTTTTCCGTAAGACACTCGAACAAAACATGTTGGAGATAAGACTACCATCATAGCGTAGAATGTGAAGAACCCATCTGTCCTTCAGTCTGCAGACAGCTTAAGGAGAATTACTTTTTCGTGGTCAGTCTCACACAAAATTTCCTTATCTCGGGGACCGAGAATAAAAAGATATATCCACTTTATCTTCGTTTTCTTCCGATGAGATTTTTCAGTGCCAGCCAGATCTATAGTAGTATCTTCATTATTTTACTTTTTTTTTTTTTTTTTTTTTTGATAAGGAACATATTTTTTCCTATTCACAGCAACACGCTCGGTTTCATACGGTGTATCACAAAGTGCCTACTGCTTTCATACAATAATCGTTTGAGACTTTTACCTGAGGTTTCTCAAGTTTTTTCCACCTGGTTGATTTTGATCTCTGCTCAGACTTTAACATATAAAAGCAGCTTTACAAGCTCAGAAAACAGCATTTTTTTTTCTGGGCCTTACCTGATGGTAAATGCTATCAGTACTTTTGGGTGGTCACCTAACTCAAAGTGATTTTGTCTAATTTGGAAAAGGATCAAGGAAATTTACAAAATAACCACATCGCAGATCAGCCATAGCACACACAAACAGAAACACACACACACACATGTATATATATATATATATATATATATATATATATATATATATATATATATATATATATATATATATATATATATATATACATACATATATATATATATATATATATATATATATATATATATATATATATATTACAAACACAAATAAATACGGTAAAGATTTTACCCAATCCCCATCCTTTACGTCATCAAATTATAATTGCGCATTTATAGTGGAATTAGCATATCATGGTGACTTAAGAAATTAAAGACTCAAACTATTACCAAGAGAGAGAGAGAGAGAGAGAGAGAGAGAGAGAGAGAGAGAGAGAAAGCTTTCTTTAGACTAGGCCATATTCGTTCAGGAAAGGATATCCCGCTGATTCCCTTCCATTCTGTCCCTATTATGAACCTACCATTGCCAAACGGGTCACTACGTCTTTCATCTCGATTTCCATTTGTTTCGGGAGGTATGGTTATTGGCTTAATCTACCATTCCTACAGAAAGAGAGAGAGAGAGAGAGAAAGAAAGAGAGGCTTCTTTACGTTTATTTCCCTTTCAGCAGAACTCCGTGATATATATGTATATTATATATATATATATATATATATATATATATATATATATATATATATATATATATATATATATATATATATATATATATATATATATATATGTGTGTGTGTGTGTGTGTGTGTGTGTGTGTAACACGAGTTTATGCAAATATTTTGGGAAATTAAAGAAAAAGTCATTCTGAGCAGATGTTCTATAAACATATGCATTTTAAGGCTTTGTTTGTCGGTGAGGTGAAATTTAAAATAACCGGGATGTCAGAGTAGTCAGGGATATGCGTAGGGGGACTGAACAGTCTCGCTTTTCCGCTATGATAAGTGAGCTTGTCCGAGTTGCAAGTGTCCAATTTTCTGATTCATTTTGTGAGCAAAAAACTGGAGACAATGCCTTATCGTTCCAGTAATGTGGAATAAGCAGATATGATGTTTATTTATGGGTTTTGCAACAGTTCCTTTCCTAGACGGTTGTGAACTCCATTGTTATAAAAAAAAGAGGAAATTGGCGTTGTGGCCGATGTGAATGAAATTAAATGTATTCTTTAGATACTGAACGAAGGGGAAATGTGCATGCATCATTGAAACCTTCTCCCTCTCCGTCAGTGGTACTCACTGGACTCCGATAAAGGAAAGAAAAGCAGGCCTAGTGGAATCTCCCCTCCATTCAAGATGTGCCTATTCATTGCACACCGGTCAAAGATTGAAAACATATAAAAAATCTCTCCTTCTCCATCAGAAGTATTCATCACACACTAGTCAAATAAAAAAAATCTATGAAAACGCTTTCGCCTCTGTCAGATGAAAAGAATGGGACATTATGAAAAATTCCCTTTCATCTTTCTTTACTGTCAAAGGTAACCTATTCATACAGTAATCGAAAG
>JANJGK010000005.1:61813992-61823992 GCA_039081455.1 Macrobrachium rosenbergii
CCTCTTAAGTAGGAACCAGCTGGATTACCACCTTTGATGGGAAAGCTTTTAAACATTACTGGGAAGTTCATGTAGACGATTCGCGGGGCACAACCCTGGCCAATTGTTTTCTTGCACAGGTTGAAGTGCATCTTAGATATGACGTGTGCGAAGGCTATTGTATTTTAGATATTCTATTTTAATTTTACTTTGTTAAATTATGTGAACTCTAAACATGAAAACATCCACGCCAGAAGTTTATACAAATGGAACATTAGTTATCTTCCATGAGGGGTTTGAGCCGTAACGGTGTTGAAAGTTTTACAGAAAACAAATCTGCATACGTTTTAGATAAAAATTTTCATCTGTTAAGCTTCTTGATTCAATAGTTAAATTTTATAACCTTTCGCACAACTGAAACAGTCCATATTCTTCTGATTATTAATTTTTTTAGAATTAAGAACGAAGTCCATGGATAAGCATTTACAAATCTCGTATGTAATTATAATCTAAAAGAAGTTATTCAGCATTCAATAACTTCTGCATTCAATAACTTCATACAGACATACATATACCTGTCAAATTCAGGTACATTTTACTAGAGCTGGAGTAGACTCATCCTCACCATCGTAGCCAAGTGGTTGATCGTTTTAACTGCTTGTCAGGCTAAAGTACAGAATTTATGCATAGAATCTACGGAATCTGCTGGTCACTTTTACCGATGATGGTGAGGATGGATGTATTCCAGCTCCAATAAATTTATCTGAATTCGACAGACATATGTTTGTATAAGCGGCAATAGAGTTTAACCCCTCTCTTGGTCAGATTGGTAACACGACCTCGCTCAGATACTCCGAATGCGAGTTCGAACCCTACTTCGGACGTAAAAATAGGTTTATACTCTTACATTTGGACCTTAGGCTTTGTGGTGAGTAACAAGCGCATCCAGAAATTGTGTAGTATTCGTGAAGCTAAGGGGGGATTGTAATTTTTACAGTTACATACGTATCTGGTCCAAACATTTAGAACCTAAAAATCTTATGAGACGAATGTGTAAGCAACTGCCTGGTTGTCCTCGACATCATGTGGTAAGCAGGCACACCGGAACGTCTCAGGTTATTACAGCTCTACTAGTGAAGCAGTCAGTTGATTCATATACAGATAATTGTAAGCCGTGTATGTAGTGTCCGAAAAGAAAGAAGGAAAGAAAGAAAGAAAGAAAAAAAAAATATATATATATATGTGTGTGTGTGTGTATGTATGTATGTATGTATGTATGTATGTATGTATGTATCTATATACACATATATATATATATCAATGTTCAATTGTTTCATGTGCAATATTATAGTATGTGTGTATATGCTGTATATATATATATATATATATATATATATATATATATATATATATATATATATATATATATATATATATATATATATATATATATATATATATATATATATATATATATATACCAATGTGCAATTGTTTCATTTAAAATATTATGGTACTAATTTAGAATTTCTAGTATGCAAACGACATTCACTATACATTTTTTCAGAATATTGCACACCACCTACTTTTGTTAAATTAATGGTCAGTTAACAAAATAATCCATTAGCAAAAGAGAGAGAGGCTCATGAAATTTATTATTTTAGACCCTTGCTACACATAAATTTTTGGTCAACAAACTTCAACCTTGACCCAAGTGAGAGCGTTCATTTCGCCAGTTTTTCCACCTGCGTTATAAATTAGACGTAGAGTAAAATGAGTCGAAGTCATTTAATTGTTAGAAACATTGTTAGTGTCAAAGAAAAACCCGATTTAGAATTATATAGAGCATCTGTTTTATAATTTAATAGAGTAGCTTTGTCATGTGTGATAGAAAGAATTTATCATGTTGGAAGGGGCATTTGGAAAAAATACCCGGTATATCTCATGACAGTGGGAAAAGCAAGTTATGGTCATGTGTGAATTGGTTAATTTTGTTTGAATAATTTTCCTTTTTAACTTTGTGGTTCAATATGAATGCAAATGAAATGGCATTGTAGCGAAGGCGGAAGAGGCTGCGTCTACAAACTTCCAAATTTATTCAAGGCAACAAACAGACAGGTCAAGAGCTCTTGCGAGTGGAAATGTAGTGCCTGACACGAGGCGAACGAAATAGAGATCAACATTAATCGAACACATTACATCTCAACTTCTTCTTCTTCTTCTTCTTCTTCTTCTTCTTCTTCGTTTAACGTGCTTTTTCCTTTTCATATGGGGTAAGCACGATGCCGTCTTTGAAGGACTTTGATTTGGCGTTGGGGTAGGCCGTAGCCTCGATCGGCTGCCCTGCCTGACATCGCTTAGACCCCGGTAGCACATGTGTATATGTATCGTGCCAAATCCCCAGCTCCCTTTTCTCCCAGCAGCGAAGAGACGTGAGAGGGTTAGGCCAACAGTTCGAGACATGTAAGGCGTCTCTTATGTTTTTAGATGTTGGAGTGGCTTTGTTTGTGTGTGTATTAGTCTGTAACACCCATTTGCTTTCAGCAAACCTATCTGTTGATTACATACATAATCCCGGGATGTCTACACAGATAGCAAAGTGTCCGCCCTCTGACCAGCCAGCTGTGGATTTGAACCCGCGACACAGACTTCTTATGAAGTCCGAGTCTGCTGCTCTACCGACCGAGCCATCGAGGCTCTGAACACATAACATTTCATCATGCTTGCATAATCTGGAATTTATGTAAGTCACTAAGTAACACTAAATCCCCTGGTCAAAACAAAAATGACACAGACTCCTTTGACTTTAACAATCCAAAAACGATTTTTCATGTGATTTTATAAAGTATTGTTCATGTTTTTCCACTTACTGCCAAAATAAAACCTCTTGTCCACATGTGACTGGTGTCCCTCAGGAAAAAGAGCCTTGTAGTAAACATTCTATTTCCTTCCTTTTACTGAGCAATATTCCAGCTCAAAGCAAGTTCTCTGCCATGTGAACGACAAATAGTTCGGAACTCGAACATTTAAACGTAAAATGATATAAGGGAAGATTTAAAGGGAAGAGGGTGATGTATAACCTGTGAGGTGGAATGAATATTCCTCTGAAAATTGGGAAAGTTACTGGACTGAAGAGAATTTTACAGATGATAGAATCTATCTCCTAATATATATATATATATATATATATATATATATATATATATATATATATATATATATATATATATATATATATATATATATATATATATATATATATATATAAATTTCTGACTCACATCAGGATCGAACCCAGGTCTTTCAATTGAAAGGCAAGGGCGCTGCCCATTAGGCCATACAAGTGAGTCAGAAATTTATTTCTGTTTCAAATGTGATTGTGTGTTGATTATATATATATATATATATATATATATATATATATATATATATATATATATATATATATATATATATATATATACGAGACTTTTTATCATATCACCGTGATTCATATACAATCGGTAAGCTACAAGCGTCCTTTAATATCCAATTCGCTCTACCTCGGAAATAATATATTTTCATATATGTTACCGAAGGGGAATTTTTTAGTTGATAATAAGTTCGTCGTCGCGTGGGCTCGAACCAGCGAAGGACAAGAACTCAGGACTACAGTGGACGCATGTAACCCACGCGGCCAGCAAGTGAGGTACCCGTGGGCTGGGACGACGAACTTATTATCAACTAAAAAATTCCCCTTCAGTAACATATATCTTCTTCTTCTTTTAACGTGCTTTTTTCCCATTTTTGTATGGGGTAAGCACGATGCCTTCTTTTGAAGGACTTTTGATTTGGCTTTCGGGTAGACCGTAGTCTCGATCGGCTGCCCTGCTTGACATCGCTTAGACCCCGGGTAGCGTACGTTACATGTATCATACCCGACCCAACGCCCTTTCTTCCCAGCAGCGAGAAGTTGTTGCGCGGGTAGGTCGAGAGTTCGAGACGTGTGAGATGTTTGTTATGTTTTTAGAAGGTGTTGTAGTGGCTTTGTTTTGTGTGTGTATTTAGTCTGTAACACCCATTTGCTTTTTAAGCAAACCTATCCGTTGATTACATACATAATCCCGGGATGTCTACACGGATAGCAAAGTGTCCGCCTCTCTGATCAGTCGGTTGCGGATTTGAACCCGCGCCACAGACCTCTACGAAGTCCGAAGCTGCTGCTGTAACCGACTGTACCATCGAGGCTATTTCGGTAACATATATGAAAATATATTATTTCCGAGGTAGAGCGAATTGGATATTAAAGGACGTTTGTAGGTTACTGATTATATATATATATATATATATATATATATATATATATATATATATATATATATATATATATATATATATATATAATATTAGATATAGAGCTACAACAGACTGATTGTTAATTACAAACATTCCAATGAAGGAATTAAAGAAGAAATAATTAAGGCTATAATTTAGTCTTTCGGAAGACCGCGTAATCATAAGAGCTGGGATGTACCACTGGAAGATAACTGCTTTGACAAAGTTAATAAATATAATTCATTTAATAGTAAAATTTAATCTCCGAAGCGATAGATTATCTGTCAGTTTACTTTCGCATTTCAGCCATGAGAAAAATATTTGATAGTGATTGACAGGAAGGTAAAAAAAAAAAAATAGTGGAGGCAGGTAGTATCTACTCTTATTGAAATGGCGATAATGCTGTATTTTGTTTAATTTCATTTCGTCTCAGACATATATTAACAAAACCCCCCCACCCCACCCCATATAGATAGATAGATAGACAGACAGACAGATAGACAGATAACTATATAGATAGACAAGGAGATTTTATCTGTAAAAGGATACTAAAACTCCTTCCAAAGAAAAGATCGAAAGGGGAAATGATATCATACGATTTCAATCAACCTGCCTTTCCGAGCCCATAAAACCGTTACCAGAGGCCCATTATGGCCGAATCCTAAGTTTGTTAGAACCTAATCATAGATCTTTCTTCGCGGAGGGAAGCAATAAAAAGACGAAACTAGCCCTATTCAATTAGACCATCTCGATATACAACTTTCACAATTATAGGATTCAATATTCGCGGATATGAGATATTATTTTGACTCAAAATGATTTATCATAACTTCGTTGTTCTTATATTCTTGAGTTCTTCATTGTGGGGGTGGGTAGAACTCTCGGCTAGCACGCTGTGGGCCCAGCGTTCGACTCTCCGACCGGCCAGTGAAGATTAGAGGAATTTATTTCTGGTGATAGAAATTCATTTCTCGTCATAATGTGGTTCGGATTCCACAATAAGCTGTAGATCCCGTTGCTAGGTAACCAGTTGGTTCTTAACGACGTAAAATAAATCTAATCCTTCGGGCCAGCCCTAGGAGAGCTGTTAATCAGCTCAGTGGTCTGGTTAAACTAAGGTATACTTTTTGAATCTTATATTCTTGTAGTGGCTCTGAACTTGGCTTGTAAAGGGTCGTATATTGCAGCCTTGATACCATAATGGCGTGTTCTATCTTTTTTACAGTTCTCGCAAAATGCAGGAATAGTTAATAATAACCTTATTCCTGCAGTTCAAGGTAACAGTATAGGTTAATGAACAGAAGAAAAAGAAAAAAAAAAGAATGATATGACATAGAACTCAGAAGTAAATTAAGGCTATATGCTATGTTCGGCGTATAGAAATTCATTTACTAAAAGGAATATGCGAAACAGGAAGACAGAAACTCCAAAGTTGATTGCTGGAAGGCATGTTTGTGTGATATGCACAAAGTAATGTTAAGGACATTGAAATGCTTTGCATAATTCAATTCATTATTCGGTCGATAAAAGAATAAGGTTATTCTATATTATGATTATGCGATCGTAATGTGTATAAAAATATGCATAACATCATACACATTACGATTAAGTACGTTGTATATTTTAATCACATGCAAAAAAAAAAGTTGGTATGTCTTGCATTAAGGAAATTACAAAATGCCATCTTTAGCTTTTGATGAATGAGGTCTTTAGTAATAATGGATAAAGGAGATGAAGACAAAACCATTTCCCAAGCAAATAGTGGGCCATGAAATTATTGTGATTTTTTAAGTTTAGAAAAATACTCTCTCTCTCTCTCTCTCTCTCTCTCTCTCTCTCTCTCTCTACAGTTCCTCGTTGGGCGAGTGGGTTCCGTTCTCAGCTAGCACTCTGCTGGCCGCGAGTTCGAATCTCCGACCGGCAATGAGGAATAAGAGGAATTTATTTCTGGTAATAGAAATTCATTTCTCGCTGTAATGTGGTTCGGATTCCACAATAAGCTGTAGGTCCCGTTGCTAGGTAACCAATTGGTTCTTACCCACGTAAAATAAATCTAATCCTTCGGGCCAGCCCTAGGAGAGCTGTTAATCAGCTCAGTGGTCTGGTTAAACTAAGATATACTTAACTTAACTCTCTCTCTCTCTCTCTCTCTCTCTCTCTCTCTCTCTCTCTCTCTCTCACTCTCTCATTTTCATGTCTTTTTTTTTTTTTTATTCCGTGATTCTCGCTGTGGTATTCGGGAAGAGAACAATATTTTCTATTATTCACTTCAGAATTAATGCCCCGTGTTAGAAACCATTTTCAAGTTCACTATTAGTGCTTTTCAGCCCTCACTCCCATACATGGCAAAACTAAAAAAAAAAATTGCATCTGGAAAACTAAAATTCGATGGAATACTGAAAACAGCAGGGAAAAGCCCTTCGATAAAACATGGGATATGTTTTAGTGGTACTGGGTTTTTATATTAC
The DNA here is from genome assembly GCA_039081455.1 of Macrobrachium rosenbergii. Taxonomy (NCBI): domain Eukaryota; kingdom Metazoa; phylum Arthropoda; class Malacostraca; order Decapoda; family Palaemonidae; genus Macrobrachium; species Macrobrachium rosenbergii. The sequence continues at coordinate 61,820,754 of JANJGK010000005.1, forward strand.
GGAGTTTATTAAAGGTTCATAAGTTTGTTTGAAAGTGCAAAAGTTTTTTCCAATATGTTTTCCTATGGTCTTTTTCCACGCATGATGTCTAGGAAGGATGGAAAAAAACTTTGCAATGATGGATCATACAAGAATGATATCTACAGTATGGCTTGCAGTATAAAAGTATAACTAATGATATATTTATAACAATTTATACATGAACAGAATCACAAAAACCACTACCACTACTACTACTACTACCACCACCACTACTACTACTACTACTACTACTACTACTACTACTACTACTACTACTACTATTAATAATAATAATAATAATAATAATAATAATAATAATAATAATAATAATAATAATAATAATAATAATAACAGGATATTTTTATAATGGTCTATGGCGATTACTAAACTTTCCCTAATGCTTCATATGTCATTTGCTACCACATGTATTTGAAAATCTTTCGTGGTCTCCCAATTCGTTCGACCTCACCCATTTCACATTTTCTCGAATTTTTTTCAGCAGCTCTGTCTTCGCTATTCTTTTCACCTCATTACCAGCATCGTTGAATTACGCGAAGGAAATTGGATTTTACATGTTAATTAATTAATATTTTATTTATTTACTTATTTATTGTATAGAGATATACAAAAATACTTTTTGTACTCATGCCCTCTCGAAGCCAGCCAACTTTGCATTTTAATTAAGATTATATTATTTTCCTAGCAGAGCCAAACCTAATTTCACCTTATATAGTAACACCCCAGTTACAGTGAATGCTGAAAATCCTGAAACCCGTCCATTTCAGTTTAAAAATCTTTCATGTATAAGTTAGATATTGGTCTCCGTTTCCTAAGAGTTAAGATGTGGGTAAGATTTTAGAAACTGAGTTGTGAGAGTTCATAAAAAAAAAAAAAAATTATGGTAGTGTATGGATAGCTGAACCACATTTTATTTTAGATTTTTAGTAGTAATAATGCTGTTGGCTGAAAAATTGTGAATAGTAAATAAAATAAGAGGTAAAGGGTCAAATCTTGGAACTCAAACTTGTTAGCATGTGGAAGAAGCACAGTCGGCACCCCAAGGAAAAAAACCACACACATACACAAATTCACAAAAATAAAAGACCCTAAAAAGCTTCATGTGTCTTTATTTCCAGTGATTGCGATGGAAAAACAAGGCGGAATGTAATCTTTAATTTGTCTTGGAATTTCGGCCAAGCTCCTTGCGAAATAACAATATATTCCTCGAAAGTTTGCACTAGAGGGGCTAATTAAAGAAAAAAAAATACTAAGGACACTGGAAGTGATAGATCAGTGACATTTTAAAATAGATGAAGGAATCTCACGGAGACAAAAATTTATTGTTTTAATTAATTTTGGATTTGGCAGGGCTTAGGGACCGAAAACCTATCTGTAAACATTAAAACGATTTCTTTACTTTTTGAACAAAAAAAAAAAGGAATCAGTAAAAGGAGAGGAGTAAAAAAAACCAATTGAAGTTTAACAAAAGAACACGAGCTTCACCTCACAGACAATGCAGCAGAAAAGAAACGGAAAAGGGAATGAAAAAGAATCAGTTGTTTCAGCATGATTAAAAGGATATGACTGAAGAAAAACAAACAGATTTCGCTGTAGGGACGAGAATACAAAAGGAAGGATATAAGGTACAAAAGGGACTAGAACTAATACGAAAGGGGGCAATCTACAACATATAGAATTGAAGAGGAACCATTGTTCGAATACTGATAAGAATTGAGAGTTTATATACGAGTATATATATATATATATATATATATATATATATATATATATATATATATATATATATATATATATATATATATATATATATATATGTGTGTGTGTGTGTGTGTGTATTTATTTATACATTAATTTAAAAAGGTCCATTAAAACACTATTTACACAACAAAACCATTTATGTCGATTACAAACTTCTGTAGTCTGGGTACGTGTGTGTGTGTGTGTTTGTTTGAGTTTGTGTGTTGAAATAAATAGCATGTCCTAAGATATTACCTGATTAAGACAGGGAAAATGACATACCTTTCATTCATTCAAAATGAGTAGATAGTATATAATGATATAGCAGTAAGAGGCTTATAAAATTTCTAACTAATACAACTACATTGACCAGTAAAATTTTTAGGTGAAAGAAAAATAATCGAGCATCGGGATGTATTTATGTATTTACAGATATATACAAAAATTCACAGCAGCTTAAAAATACAGTACTTTCTTTCACTCATGATAAAAAATACAATTTTATTATGCATAAGATTTCTCTGGTTTCATGAAAAATTTTGAAAACATGCGCCTTGTCAACAGAAATCTGACATCTGGATATGATATTATCGCATAGTGATGGTGTGGTGAAAAAATATTTCCGGGGCATAACTGTATCTGTGAGAAATGATGCCATGAGATAAACATATGAGTCTAGCCTAACATTCAGACATCTTCAGCAGTGCCAACACCACAATTACGAAGAGCAACGACAAAAATAGTGTTGATTATAACAACGATAGTAAAGAGATATATCGACCAAGGAAATGGCTACAATCACAACTTCTGACACAAACACTGGAAACCCACCTGCAACGTCACGAATTGAAAGCTTTCTTAAAATCCATCTGTGGATCTCACACATTCTGCATGCCATCTAAGACTGAGAGTTGCTCGCATTTTGTAACCAAGGGAGCAACCTCAGTGTCAAGTAATAAAAGCTTTCTCCACAATTGCAATAGGAATTGCATTCCAAGTGTGCTGTAACGTATAAGCAACCAGAGGGTTATTCCACCTGACTCACCATGCAGGCGAAACGAAGTTAAAATGAGGAGAAGGATGAAAAGAGAGGAGGAACGAAGTGGGTGCTGAGAATCGACAGCGCAAAGCTGAAAACAATTCAATAATGTTTCCCTGGTGTGACCTTGTGGCGTCGTTGCGTAGTGTTTTAAAAATACTGCAGTGACGATGCGGTAGAAATGATGATTATTGTTTTCAGCAGACAGAAGGGGAAGGATACAAGGAGAATGGTGTCACAGGTTATAATAAATATTGACACTGCTATGCATACGTAAATGAGTGACGTTTATAAATTAAGTGTTCTGTCGATATACATACATATATATATATATATATATATATATATATATATATATATATATATATATATATATATATATATATATATATTATATATATTATATATATTATATATATAT
>JANJGK010000005.1:61828992-61858992 GCA_039081455.1 Macrobrachium rosenbergii
TTACTTCTAGATGAGTCTTTAAAGCAGGATCATTTCGTGTAAAAGTCCTTTTTACTCCCTGCATCGTTGTCATTTCTCATACCTTAAGGCATAAACATTTCTCGTTTACTCGTTATTTTCTGATACTTTATAAAACATGAAACAAACCTGTAATTCCTGGAGTCCTGCACAATTTCCACTTTCAAGCAACCCTTCCTTTTAAAGATAGGCATTTTTTCAGTAACTATGCAATACCTCCACTTGCCTACGATGTTCACTATGCAAGGGTATTTGTACCTCATTCACAACGAACATTCCTCTACTGATTTTTACGCTCTGCTTCAGCATCACAGAACCCCCTGAATCCACCAGTTAATCATTTTACATTTATCTCAACGTTTTGTTTACACCCCTGTAACTTGTCTGGTCAGTCCTTTATAAAACCTTCTCAGCGATCAATTGCAAGTTTTCCTCTACGTTTAACAATTTCAAATGCATTTAACCTTCACAGTTATGAAAAAATGTACTTTCACTAAACTGCGAGTATCAGGTTCAATTTTATACTTCGATGGTAAACAAATTCTATCAGATATGTTGCTACAACGGACGCTAAGACAATTTACATTTTCCCTTTTTTAAATGTTAACACCCGTATTTTTCATTAAGATTGTTTTTCATTTTACAAACCTCAAGAGATATATCGGTTATATCTTTTTTCTCGTATGTCTGTATGTTAACATTTTCCCCTCTCTCCAGTTTATATTTGTCGATTCGTAAACATAAACAAAAATATTATTTCCATTCTCCTGGTCTGTTTCATGTTCATGCTGTTTCCAAATAAAACGAACCAATGTGTTTACATTGCTTTTCTCGCATGAATGGAAAAGAGCAATACATTTTGAATTTTTTCAACTGGATATGTGTGAAATATTCAAAGAGTTTTATATCTTTTTTGGCATTTAAATGTCCACAGACCCTGCTCAAAGTGCCATTAGTCGACAGCTGTTTGAGTCATAGCCCTAGGTATAATTCACAATCAGAACAAACGAGCAGGAATCTAAAATTAACAACTCCCATAAAACAAATTGTGGTAAAAACCTATATAAAACTATGAAAACTAACTAACCTCCATTAAAAAGTGTCTGTGGAGTGAAGTTGCAGTTTTGTGTGCAAGATAAGAGAAACCACTTTATCGGGGAAAAAATACTCTCATGTCTCAATTGTATTAGTGGAAATGCCTAACCTTACACTATACAAAGAGTGAAGGGATAGGGTTCCCTCTTACTGTGTCAGTATCGAAACGAAAATCTATTGCCAGCTAATTACGCATCTGAGGGGTATCCTTTGTAACCAGCTCTTATGCTTCTGTTGGTGCTATTTGAGTCGTTAATGCTTGTATATGGATAAAAAATATTTGCTAAACCAAAAATAAAAATGAAGATTAATATACGTGCAGATATTTCATTAAGTATTTTGGCAGCACCATATATGCTCATCGACATCTGGATTATAATTAACCTTAAGAGACTGCCAATTTAACAGTTTCCAAACAGATCAAAATTCCAAACTATTTAAGGGGCGTTAGTATCACCAGGGGCATCCATCGCAGCAGCTTGTAAATTTTCTCATTGAAATTGTTGATTGTTTTTCCATTTTGTGTCCACTATTTTTCTTTAACATCGTAAAATTAACTGTCTAACCATGCGGTATCTCATTTTTTTTAAGCTATATAATTTCACTGACAAATACTATTCCAAAATTTAGTCTTCGCCATCCCTTACCCATCTCTTAAATTGAAAAATATTTGAATCATCTCTCCAACGATACTAATATGTTTAGTAAAACTTATTTCCATTTCTCGCATTTTCATGCCTCTTTCTTCATCTCACCAGTTTCCGTTGTTTTCTTTTATTGCTTCATAAAGCACATCCAAACTCTGCTTGAGTAAAAATATAAATATTCTAAGAAATATAATAAGCAAATAAATGTACTTCTCTAAAGACTTTTTCTCTTCCAGTTCAGTGGGAGAGTCATGGCCAGCTGGCAATGAGCCTCAAAAGAAATACTTTTTAAAGGGTCACTTCCTGGATTGCCCACCAAGAGTGTAGTCTCCTCAATGATCAGGTCATTGGAGGTCGTTTTTAGGGAGGTTTTTAGGCAGCTGTCTTGGAAATCCTTGTAGTATAAGAAACTTGGCCATGTTAATGTTAGCGATTTTCCAAAAATAAGGTATGAAGAAATATAATCCGGTATGCCCAGAAAAAAAAATGCCCAAAGGATAGCCTATATGGATAAATGTTCGAAAGTGCTCTTACAATTTACAGTTATATAGGAACAATCCTTATCCAGGAACGAAAATTGAAAGAAGTATTGTTATGCTTGTGGGAGAATAAAAAAAAAAACTGATGATTTAATGTGCAACAGATACTTGAAGGATTAAAAGTTTTTCTCTGGAATAAATACTGAATAACTGGATGCAAATTTCCATTCTGGTCTTACGGGTTGGTCAAGTGCGAGTGGAGGAAATTTAATATGCATATGTTTGAGGGTAACGTAGGCAAAGAGCGATTATTGGAAAAGCAGCGCTGATAGCTTTAGTGCGGGAAAGCTACCTACATTTCCTTATAGACACATGCATATGCTGTATATATATATATATATATATATATATATATATATATATATATATATATATATATATATATATATATACATGTATATATATGTATATACAATATATATATATATATATATATATATATATATATATATATATATATATATATATATATATATATATGTGTGTATAACTGATTCACAAAGATATGGAAAGTGATGAATGTATAAATAAAGGCAAATGCCGCGAAGGAAAAGTGAAACGACGGAGCAGTTGCTAGGCCTTTCGACACACGATCCTTTACTAGCAGACTAGTCTGCTAGTAAAGGACCGTGTCGAAAGGCCTAGCAATCACTCCATTGTTTCACTTTTCCTTTGTGGCATTTGCCATATATATATATATATATATATATATATATATATATATATATATATATATATATATATATATATATATATATAATTTTCATGATGTTGCCTTGTAATATGTATATCATGCGATATTTTGATATATTTACTCTTCTGTTTATCATATGTTATATGTAATGATAGTGATTATTGATGTGCCGTATTTAGTTTGGCATCAGATCTCAAAGAAACTAGTGATTTGAATAACTTAATAGCGTGATTTAGAATTAATAATACAATTTTAATAGCAACGTAGTATATGAACACGTGTATGTTCAGCGAAGACTTGTTTCATTTCAATTGTCATCAGTTGAGATAAGAGAGAGCACTTTGTTTTGGGTTAACGTGAAGACAGTTTGGAATAACAATTGCTGATATGTTCAAGAAATCAACTCAGTTTTTCGTCTTGTTTATAAAACACGTCAATCATAATTAGCCGATTGCTGTATGTTTCGGTCGTGTAGAGGTTTCTGTAAAAGATTTGTCCCGTACGAGAATAACACGGGTGATTTCGCATTGTTACGTGCATTGTTCGAGTCACGTACGCCACTTTGAGAGAAAGAATACATGTCCTGATCAGTTATATCATGTTTTGTAAGATTACATTCAAAACGTTTTTGCTGGGAGTGACGTCACATTGCTTCTAGAAATTTCTCTTTTGGTATCTCGCTACCAAAATGCCTCAATGACGTCATGTAATTATTTCACATGCTACTGGAATTCTGAAGTCTGTTTCATTCTTATTCTTGAAACCGACCTGTCTGGTTCTCTCTCTTTCTCTCTCTTGAAAAGAGAGAAGTTATTAATTAACAGAATATTGTGGTCACTGGTGTTAGTCTTAGCTTTTTTGAGATCTAAGGGTAGGAAAAGTGTAACGGCGCCTTATTAAAAGTGTGTTTTGTGGAAAAGCAGCTGCAGCAAGTGATTTTACAAAAATTTTCACAAGCTTCTGTAAGGTAATGTGAGTTTTACGTATTAATACCATGGTATAATAAGTTAGGGAAATTTTGCCTCAGTGAAATTATTATTGATAAGTCTTGTGTGCACATTTTTGTGTGTTTTTCTGTTTGCAATCTCTTCATATTTTCACATTTTTTTTATGCTTGTGATGTAACATTTATTTACGTAGCATTGTACATATTTTTTGGTAATTTAACATTGCATACTTGATTTAATTTTTCATTTATTAAGATTTTCTTTTCAAATCTTAAGTGATTCTTGATAGTTTAAATTTTGCTTGATTAATTTAAATTCCTGATACAGTTTTTGTGAATTAGTTTTGTTTCATAATTTAATTCATGAATTAATTAAGTTTTGTGTTATTTTCAAGTAATAGTAAATTTTTCAGATTGTGAATTCTAATTAAAAATTTTGAATTTAAAAATAAATTTTTGTATTTAATATTTTTAGAAAAACAGTGTTTCACTGAGGCAGAGTGATAAACATGTTTTGTTCTTTTAGTTTTGCTAAAGTGAATTAAGACCAGGGAAACAGTTGAAGTTGTGTGATGGAGTGATGCCCTTTTATTCTAGAATATTTCTTGTTTAATTGTTGATACCTCACACATATTCTGGTAAACTGAGTTTGATTTTTCAAGTGATTAATAAGTTTTTTAAGGAATCACTGTTACCTTTAGAGTACTCAATCGTAATTCTTATTGTTATGAGAGTTCAGGTACCTAGTTGAAGTGAGGTAAATTATTGAATTTTGAGATTAGTTGTGTAATAATCAGGTACTTGGCACGCATCGTGACAATATATATATATATATATATATATATATATATATATATATATATATATATATATATATATATATATATATATATATATATATATATATATATATATATATATAATAGGTTTCGCCCGTCTTACGGTTCCTACATGTGATGGTCTGTTTCCATTCTGCTGTCCTGCAAAGAATACTTGAGTCTGCATACAACTGAAATGAAAATCTAAGTGTGATAGTTTTTTTTTAGTATTATAAGAATGGATATGTGGTTAAAGGCATTATATATAGCTTCTGTGATATCATGGATACATACATTACATGCACTAAAAAGGGTAAGTTTGGTTTTAGATGGAAAAATGTGTGTCGATAGTAGGAAATATCAATGATGAGAACATAAGATCAGTGTGATATTAACCACGAAAATAAGTTTCCTTTGATTAGTTCTTTATGTCTGGTAATGATACCGTGGAACCCATTTCCTTAACATTCCTTCTTACCCTCCACTTACTGTCTCTCTCAGTCTCCTTTTCAAAAGGGCTGACACGAACAGTCTTTGTGATAATAAAGAGGATGAAGCGGGACTGTTTATTTTAATGAGATCCATAAATGGTGCCATTACTCTCACACTTGACGCTGGAAGCTCTTGGGTACTGCTAGATGTTGATGCAGTTATTATTATTATTATTATTATTATTATTATTATTATTATTATTATTATTATTATTATTATGGAAGGTTTTTACGATATAATATTCTTTTGAAACTCTGTCAACAAATTACTCTCAGAAAATGATTTTCGGCGCACGAAAATTATAAATCTTAAGCGGTATTTTGTATCTATGTGTTTATTAAAAACCATAAAAATGCGGATATTGCGTCAGTTTACATGATTTTTTTATTCTTTGTAACTTAGCCGTTTAGTTTTTTTTTTTTTAACTTAGCTGTTTCCACTGTTATCCAGTGGTAGGTTATTAAAAGGATCTCTTAACAATTTTTTACGTATCCGTATTTTTGAAAAATTCATGTTAAACGAAGAGCAAGTCTTTGTCTAATTTCGTTGTTAGAACATTCAAATTTTGGAAGGGACTATTGGCATTCATTAAGTTCTTAATACACTTAACAAAATACCCTTTTAGCAAATCTCTTCAATTTGTGGGCACCACTTGTGAGTCAACGTATTAGGTTTGTCAATTTCACTTCGTAAGGGACGTCCGTGCGAAACGTTCATGGTGGCCTTATATATGAACCAAAAAGGGGCCCAGTCCTCCACGTCTCCCAGGAAAGTGCTCATATTTTTGCAACGGTCTGTATGTTCGCTTGTTCTGCCTCCCGAGTTTTCATCGGTTTTCCAAGGGGTTTGAATGTTGTTGTCTATGTTGCTGATAAGATGTTTTTTACCGACAGAATTACTGACGCATTCCTTACTGTGTGACTAATACATCCGGGAGATTTTTTCAGTGTACTTTTTTTTTTTGTTATGACTTTATCTGCCTTACGTAGCTTTTCAACTTCTTCAATATTTTCATGTATTTGTTATTCTTGCCTATCCTTAATATATTAGTTACCTGAATATCATTTTACTGAACTGCTTATAACGTAACCACATTTCCACATTAACACCATCAATGAAACTTGCCAAATGATCAGTATGGAAAGGCTTCATATTAAGCCTTCTTATATCGACTACGCATAACTGAAATGATAAAATAATCCTGTAATAAGATACACTCAAAACAAATAATTTTGCTACGTTGTGAATTCCTTCTTACTTAAAAGTATGTTAAGATTTCCGTAAAATTTGGCATAAATTCTGAAAAATAGTGTTTATGAAATTAATGATTAGTTTTAGATATTTGCTATAACTGCAGTAAGAAAATACGCCACTTTCCGTTTTTAATAAACAGATAAGTACCTAGCAATGGCAGCAAGGATTTAGGTATTGTTGCCTCTGATATTAACACTTATGATAAGAAATCACCTTCGTAAATGAATTTCTCTCTCACGACTGGGGTAAACTGCTTTACAGAATTCCACGAAAGTCAGTTGCTCCGACAGATTGGAAAAAATATGAAAGATAAGGAATGAGAACATCCTCCTTTCCCTCTCCTTCCACTGCTCCTCAACATTATTCTTCTTTAAAAATCCTCCCCTTCATGAGGCTGAAATTGTGAAGTCTTTCTCGGAGCAAAAGATTCGCTTATCTGCAGTCTTCCTCTTCATCTAATGTAGTGAAAACACTCCAGAAAGGCACTGAATCTATGTACTTACACTACCTAGAGCGAGGTTGTAATGAAATATTGAGGGAAAATATCATTTGTTACTTTCTAGGGTAGGATAAATCACCGAAAAAATATCATGAATGCAAACCCTTCAAACGCTCTTGATAAGTTAACAGTGGAATACTCAGGTATTCATGTCTTCCAATGATATTTCATAACTTAAAATCTGAACGTTGGTTCCCAAAGCTATGATGTAATAAAACTCCCTTCAAAACGTCGACAACTCTGCTTAGTTCTGAATGAATTCTGCAGTGCCCAGTGCATTAATCGATAAACTAGTATCTTGTTTTTTAAAGATGCAATTGAAGATTTGTCAGTATTAAACTTAACCCCCGTATTTCATAAAAGTTAAAATATTTTTTGCATGTATTAAACGTAATGTTTCACATACAATTAGAGTTGACAATATTTCAAAAAAGTAAAGGTAAAAAAATTACACCGCTCTCCAAACTTACTTACAAGGTACTTATCTAGCCCCAAATAACGCGATGCGGTAACGAAGTTATTTGGAATTAAGACCTTAATATTTTGGATCATGTAATTCTCTCTCTCTCTCTCTCTCTCTCTCTCTCTCTCTCTCTCTCTCTCTCTCTCTCTCTGACCTACTGCCAAAGTTAAAATTAATAAAGCTACTCAAGGGTAAAGTTGGAAAAAATAAACAAAATTTGGAAGCTAGAGATTGAATTACAGTTTCTTTTCATAGACACAAGGTTAAGAATGTTCCTGGTCTTAGGACTTTGCAGAACCCTAAGTGATCTAGCACTAAGCATTCAAGCCTCCAAAATATATGGTGTTCATGTGAAAGAAGTTACAGAAGATAAAGGGAAATATAAAATGAATATATCAAATATTAGAAAAGAAAAAGTGATGAGTGAGTAAGTTAATAGATACATAGGTCCGAATATAAATAAATTATTAAAATACAAGGCAATGTTTTGGGAGAAATTATGCGTTGCATCTTTGCTTGAACATTTGGGTACTATTTGCAAAACATCCTTAGGGAGACTGTTTCACAGTCCAACGGTGTGATGAATAAAAGGCCTCTGGAATTGAGAAGTTGGACAGAGAGGCACATTTACTGAATATTGGTGCTGCTGTTCAGCAAATCTGATCGCTCTCAGCAGGAAAAGAGGATCAGAGATCAATTGTGAATGCGAAAGTTCTGTTAAAATACAACTTATAAAAAATCGACAAACAAGAGAACATCCGTCGATGGTCCAAGTCATAACTGTCAGTGTTAGGAAACAAACCCATTACCACGATAAATCACTGGCAGAGGCAGACATCCACACCGGAGAACAGTATGTTAGAAAGGAAGCACAAATGACCTAAAACATGTTGCGTTGATTTTACCATTGTTATAAATATATGAGATCTTATGCAAAATACCTAACTTCCGTAGGGCATTTGCTGACACTTTCATTAGATGTTTCTCAAAAGTAAAATGTGAGTCAAAGTTTACACCAAGAATGGTTAAAGCTTCAGATTCATCAAGCGGAGTCCCATACACTTGAAGGGGAGGATGAGGCGAAAAGTCAGCAAGAGTGTTTTCGTATTACTGAAGTTCAGTCTCATACCCCACCGACTACACCATTCACCAATCCACTCCATGCCACGACCTGCTTTCCAGAGTGATACACGATGATTGCGTAGCCCGTCATCTAGAATCAAGAAAACGATGCGCATGGATAATGAAAGACACAAAAGAAGAAAAGATATTTCACAGTATCCTCAAACAGACACACGCAACTAAAACACGGTATAGTTAATATTGCAAAGTTACATATCCCATAAATATGATTCGGTTAAGATAAATATCAGAAGTTGAAAACCAGTAATAGACAAGACCACGTCAATAGAAAAGATTCTTCGGCCAGTCATAATTCTTCTGAAAAGTTACTTTTAGCCGGTCTCATAACTGGTTAGTGTTCTGGAGCAGCTCGAAATCTTAATTAAATGATGAGAGAAAATGGAATCTTCGTTAGACTTTGCTGGCATAATTAGGCAGAGTTCGTTTTATAACGTAAAAGAAGGAATTATCTTAAAACAAGCCCGCTCGTAAGGGTCAATAGGGTGTTTTTAAGCGAGAGCCGTAAATGAGTAAAAAAGTGATAAAAGCAATGCAGTATGCCCTTAATACAATTATTTTTGAAATTTGTAAAAGGATGGATTTTTTTTTACTTTGAACTTCTAAAATTTCCGTAGTCCTGAGTCACTTGAGTATTGTGTAAAAACTTTATATATACAGTATATATGTATGTATGTATGTATGTATGTATATATATATATATATATATATATATATATATATATATATATATATATATATATATATATATATATATATATATATATATATATATATATTGCCTCACATTCTGGTGGGTATTCTGAGAAATGAGATTGTGTTGTGCTCGCATTGCGAATATCGTACTTTTTTTTTCATACACCGGTTGTTCATAGTTATCATAGGTCACCAAATAGATCTACAAAGATAGGACCGAGATACACTCCGGAAAGGCGTGTTCTAAAGAAACTTAGGATCTGAAATTACGAACATGTAAACACTTCTTAGAAATTTCTTACTGACATTTTATCTTCTTACGCACTATACTTGTGCTTGATTGAAAGATATTTATTACTGTAAATTCATTTTATCTATCTGTTATTGTCAAAATACCAGCACTAACAAGTTTGCTTGTTTTATGAGTTTTTGGAGATGTTGTTCAGTATTGTAGGGTTTCATAATTGTGAATTAGAATAAAACTGTACGGTGACGGTCGTCAATTCTTTATTTATGTAACCAAAAAAAATGATCATTGTCAACTATTTCTAAAAAAAATAGACTGAAAACAGATACCCCTTGACGGAGATAAAAATGCATTATCGAAGATCGGAGTAATCAGATGACTAGTGTATGATGAGCTGAATTTATAATATGAATTTATACATTCACGTATATCTCCTTTAAAAAAGGTTCATACTTTAAAAGTAAATGTAAGCCAATTTGCTTCGCCTGAAAGTGATTTCATATTCTAATAAGTCACAAAATTTTATGATATTTAGTACAGCTCATCAAATCGTCTGCCCTGTCTAATGGTGAAGGAATTTCAAGATTATGAGGTCCAGCTTGTTACTGAGCTTAAGAAATTCTTCACGAATTGTACACTTTTAGGTTTCTACAATGTTTTGTGTGAAATAAGTAACCTGGTCAGATTTGTAGAAATTCTGAGTAAAACGAGAGGATAAGCGGGATAAAGGAAAGGGTAAGAGATCTTTCAATCACAGATTTATTATTCCGTGAGTGTAAACGATGTTCAGATAAACAGGTTCAATAACGGATCGGAATAGAAATACCTTGACAGGAAAATAAAAAAGGGGGACTGCTGAATATACGAGAGCATATTTCACCACGTAAAAAGTTAAGTAAAAGGACGTGGGATGAAACAATCATCATAAAAACTATACGTTCATTGTGAAAAATAAGATAATGCATTGTTATGCACTTGCAAAAAATTGTGTCTACATGCTTATGTACTTGCGCACATAATATTTGTACCCAGACGAGACAATAGCTATGGCCTACATCTCGAAGCGCTTACAGCGTTCTTTCTACAACCTTCTGTTTCGTTTTTCTTTCTTGTCTAATCTCTCATACTGTTTGTTCCTATTCTCACTCGTGTATGTCAGACTTTGAATAAATAGTGATAAAGAGAATACTCAGATATAATTTCCTTCATGAGAGCATCCTTTCGCCATATATTCACATTGCTTGTTCATGAAAAAAAAAGTTAAGTATATCTTAGTTTAACCAGACCACTGAGCTGATGAACAGCTCTCCTAGGGCTGGCCCGAAGGATTAGATTTATTTTTACGTGGCTAAGAACCAATTGGTTACCTAGCAACGGGAACTACAGCTTATTGTGGAATCCGAACCACATTATAGCGAGAAATGAATTTCTATCACTAGAAACAAATTCCTCTTGTTCTTCACTGGTAGGTCGGAGATTCGAACTCGAGGCCAATAGAGTGGTAGCTGAGAACGGAACCCGCTCACCCAGCTTGTTCATGACTAACCTGCTCTGAGATTTCGCATTGCCACTCATCCCTTATTCACCTCGTCTACCCCTTTTCCATTCTCTGTCTAGTATTGACAGAACAGAACAGAAGAGTGTGCAGTAGGATAAGAGATTAAAGTTCGAATAAGCATTATTGTACTAACTTTTGGTTTGATCATTATTACCTGAAGAACCTATTTTCCAAATCCTTTCTTGTTCTCTGTTTAGGACATTATGCTGCTATATTTCCGGTTAAGAAGGAATACAAGGTTAGGCTACATAGATGAGAAAAGTTAGTTGACCACTCTTGATATTTTTATGACCATGCTAAGATCAAATCTCTATAACTTGTTTATGAGTTCAGTACCTACCATCACTGCCTGCCTCAATAGGAGGACGCTCCCGAAATATCTTTCTCCTGATTCTTCTCTCGGGAATCATTGAAATTTAGCCCTTGGTGAATTTCCACCAAATTTGCTTAGCGGTTCGTTTCTTTTCCACCGTGCAAAACTCAGCTAGGTGCGTTTTTACTTAGTAATAATATATGCATTTAATTTTAGTAAGCAGTTTACGTTTACGTTATCATGATTGTTATCAAAGGAGTCTTGACTTAACTGGGATAAATAAATCCCTTTTAATCAGTATTTTTACGATATTATCAGTGGCAAGTGTTTTTAACCCGATTTTTCCTTTCATGTGCGTTACACGGACCAAACGGCCTACTTATGGACTTGATATCTACATTGTTGTCTGACATCTGCAAATGTTGATTATAAATCAGTTGCCTATGTATTCATTTATAATTTCCATTTTTACTAATTATCTTTTTGAATAAAGATTTCATTTTAGATATTTAACATATTAAGTTCCTTTCTGTCAGCATTTCTAGTTAAGTTTAGAAAATATTTTTTACTTAAATTGTTTGTAGGCGTATGTATAGTAATGCCTGCACTAAATTGCTTTATTTAGCTAGAAATCCAGATTGAAAGGAAACTGGAATATGATACAGATCTACAATGAAATCAAAACTAAGGTTTACCTACTAATAGTAGGAGAATACTGAAGATAATGTTATTTAACCGCTCTGTTTTTATCACGATAGTTATTGGATATAAAAATTTACTTGGCTTTTTTTTATTCCTATATATTTACCCATCCCATAACTGTATTCCACTTCACAGGTCATAGAAAATTAGATTGCGTTTGCAGTTACTCAACTTTATTCGAAACAACTGAACGAAATCAGGAAAACAAAACAAAAATGTTTGAAAGATACAAAAAACTTGAGCATCTTTCCAGTAATTTCTCAAACTTTAATAGAAGTAACATATTTCTGTCTTTTCTTGTTTCTAGGGAAAGAGAATTCTGCTCCCAAGCATATAAATATGTCAGGTGCCACATATCCTGAAAAGTATGTCGTTCTTCCACTCTCTTCATCTTGTTCAAAGGTTTAATTACTACTATAAAACATATATATATATATATATATATATATATATATATATATATATATATATATATATATATATATATATATATATATATATATTTATATATATATATATATATATATTTATATATATATTTATATATATATATATATATATATATATATATATATATATATATATATATATATATATATATATATATTATATATATATATATATATATATATATATATATATATATATATATATATAAATGCATACACTAGTTTATCAACGTAATCAGTAAATAAATAACTTACAACTGCCTTCGTACTAAACGCGATCTCGGTCTAATGTACTGAATGCGGGTGCTTATCCTGGACGTCAGATTTCTTCATAACGTTCTTCGTTTGGGTATTTAGGCTTTGTAGTGACAAGCGTTTCCAAAAAAATATGAAGAATTCGTGGCAATTTTACATTACAAAAAAGTTATGTTTCTTTTATCTATGGTGAAAATGCGACGAACACATGAAAATGTTTGCCTTTTCGCCTGTTATTGAAATTTTACACTATAATGATAAAAGTTTCTCTACGGTCAACCATAAAATGAAATACCAACCTTTTCCTTTCCCTTCCGTGCTCAATACCTTGCATGCATAGTATACTATTAAACTATATAGCATGGGAAAAACAATTCTTCAGAGTTTTAGGGTAAAGTACATATTTCTTTATTTTTTCTTTACTTTTGACCTCTCGTATCTAGTATTTATCATTTTAGAATATACTGCAATATACTTGGAGTAGTCAGCTTGAAAATTACATCAAAAATGTTATTATAACTTGACAACTAACTTAACAAAAACCCACCAGGGAGAATTATCTTAAAGTGAAAACATGGCAACGGATGTGTTTACCTTGGTCATCACAATCACTCTGACTTTTAATTAGTAGGTTAATGTGTTTATGGTTTTCCCAGTTAGTATTGAGACAATAATCTTCTTTGTTCCTTGGGTAACACCAACATATATCTTACATTAGAGTATATTCTAAAAGTACATTATTTATCTGGATCTTGCAAATGATTACAACAGCATATATGTATGTATATATATATATATATATATATATATATATATATATATATATATATATATGTGTGTGTGTATATATATGTATATATATACATGTATATATATATATATATATATATATATATATATATATATATATATATATATATATATATATGTGTGTGTGTGTGTGTGTGTGTGTGTGTGTGTGTGTGTGTAGAATCTATTGGTCACTTTTTACCAGATACATATGTAATTGTAATAGCCACAATGCCCTCTTAACTTCTTGAATTCTTCGCGCTGTTTTGGATACGCTTGTCACTACAAAGCCTTGAGATCCAAGTGCTTTGTAGTGACCAGCGCATCCAAAAAGCGCGAAGAATTCGAGAAGTTAAGAGGGCATTGTGGCTATTACACGCACACACACACACTATATATATATATATATATATATATATATATATATATATATATATATATATATATATATATTATATATATATATATATATATATATATATATATATATATTTATATATATATATATATATTTATATATATATATATATATATATATATATATATATATATATATATATATATATGTGTGTGTGTGTGTGTGTGTGTGTGTGTGTGTGTGTGTGTTTGATTTTAAACCACGAAAAAGTTAAAAACGTGATGATTATACGAACAAAGTTACAGCCACGAAGGAAAATTGAAACAATTGAGGTGCTAAGTTATTTCTTCTTATTGATGTGACCATGTCTTGGTAGTAAGACGAAAGTACTTAGCATCTCAATTGTTTCATTTTTCCTTCGTGGTTGTAAATTTGTTCATATATATATATATATATATATATATATATATATATATATATATATATATATATAATTATATATATATATATATATATATATATATATATATATATAAATATATATATATATATATATATATATATATAAACTTTTTGCACTCGCATAAATATTCAGTGCATCCTTAAGCTGCTTTCTATCTCTCCCTTTCTCTCTTCATATTCATATGCATACTCATATTCTTACAGGTATATATTTAATTTTAATATAACGATACTCTCTGAGTAAATAAATGTATAATTATATAGTGAGAAAGTATTGCTCTATAAAAAGGAAGCTATATACTTGTAAGATTATGTGTATGTATATGAATATGAAGTGAGAGAAAGAGAGAAACCTAAGTATGCACTAAATATCTATGCGCGTGCATGCCCACCTTCATCTCCCCCAAAAATTTGCAAGAGAGCAGAGCCACCTTCGGAAGGTCTTGGAACCGTGTCATGCATAATTCCAGCATGCCAGAGGCATAATTCCCCGATATCCTGAGATGTGGCGAAGAAAAATAAGCTCAGAACGAACGGAAGGTGGGAAGCAAAATACCAACGGCCATAAAACTCCGCTGTGAGAAAGACCTGCACTGCGGACGGAAGGTATTTATTGCATTCCAGTCCTTGAGGCTTTCTCGCGTTTGCCTGTCTTTCCGCTCAGTTGAAAACATTGAAATGTCTCTTTGTGAGATGTATGTGTCTGTCACCTTTCTGTCTTTCTGTCTGTTGGTCTCTCTCAGGGAGACATAGCGATTAAGCAATTGAATTGAAGGATGTGAAAATATGTCATTTCCTTGGGATTTTTCTCCGATTGGAAGGTGATGGCACGCGTTGTAGAGCTGCGCCCAGAAAATTGAGAAACACAGGGAGGTCGGTCAGCTTTAGTTCCTCTTCGTTATTTCCTTTTACTCAGAGTGTTGGAATGGTCCTCAAGTTTTTTTTTTTTTTTTTTTTGGCTTTGCAATATATATATATATATATATATATATATATATATATATATATATATATATATATATATATATATATATATATATATATATATATGCATGTATGTATATATAGGTATGAGTATTAATCCCCACCTTACATCTTTTGGGATACTTTTATCATTATACACCTTTTTTTCCTTACAGGTCATAAATGAAGATTTCTACCTTTTCGAGACCACCTTGGCGATGTGCTGAAGCCCTTGACCACGACTCCTGCTACGGAAGGTGAGTGTCTGCATTTATTTCAGGCTTGGATAAAAGCCTTGCAATGTTAAGCTTACCCTAGGAAAGTGTGAGGATATCTAGACATCACTGTGGTTATTAGCCTTACAGTACATTTATATATCTAGTGAAATGGATCAGTAGATTATATATATATATATATATATATATATATATATATATATATATATATATATATATATATATATATATATATATGTATATATATATATATATATATATATATATATATATATATTTATATATATATATATATATATATATATATATATATATATATATATATATAATTATATATATATATATGTGTGTGTATAAATTTTCCTAAAATTATTAGAATAATATAGGATGAAAGAAAAACCAAATTGCTATTTTGAGTGAAAATTAAAATGTTATTCCACTCTATAATATAATATTCCTGACCCTGGAGCTGCAAAACTCAAGTGTAATATATATAGTCTGGTTACTCCATTATTTTAGGGAAGTGGAATTGAGTAATTGAAGAAAGCAAGTTTAGATGTTATTGCTGCTTCACTGTCATCAAAATTATAGTAGTTATTTTAAAATCATTTCTTTCTCTTAGAGGTATGACCTCGCGTGTATTCTTGCTATATTAAAAGTAACTTCTCTGACGTGAAAACAGGTTGCATTCGTCTTTCCTTGCAAAATGTGTCACCATTTCATTGACAGTGTGATGATCGCTACCGCGGTTCAGTTAGAACTCACTCAGCCACTTCAGCAGCAATTATATTTAATCTTCATCATTATCATTGTGAACGATATGATATTCTTGTTAATGATTTCAGTATTTTAAATCACATTACGATATTGATATACTCTCTCTCTCTCTCTCTCTCTCTCTCTCTCTCTCTCTCTCTCTCTCTCTCTCTCTCTCTCTCTCTCTCTCTCTCAATATATATAGATTAAATTGTAGTATTTCATTCCGATAAGGATTGATGTAATTTGCCTTTTTAATGCCAAAAGTGAGAGAGAGAGAGAGAGAGAGAGAGAGAGAGAGAGAGAGAGAGAGAGAG
Organism: Macrobrachium rosenbergii; assembly: GCA_039081455.1. NCBI lineage: Eukaryota > Metazoa > Arthropoda > Malacostraca > Decapoda > Palaemonidae > Macrobrachium > Macrobrachium rosenbergii. The sequence goes on from JANJGK010000005.1 coordinate 61,845,699, forward strand.
AGAGGAGAGAGAGAGAGAGAGAGAGAGTTTCCATCCTAAAAAAAAAAGAGGTCTGATGACAAGCGATATGATCAAAACTTTGAGAACTCATAAATGGCAGAGTTAATTTGGGCATAAATTCCCCAGGCAGCCAGACCCATTCGGATCAAGAATTGTTGGGTCCGGAGAAGCTTTTTCACAGAGGTTGGGAAGAGCGTGTTGGGTCTGAAATTCGTCTTATCATTTCTGTTCTCCTCGCTGCTTCCTTTACTGTTATTTGTGGTGACTGTAGTGATGAGAAAGGCAGTGCTTTTTACAGTGCTCATTTTGAAAGATGTTATTTTTAGTCGACTACTTAAAATGTTGTAGTATGCTTTTTTTTTATTCAAGCTAATTCCCTTAAGATATTTTCTTTGAAATATATTGAGATATGATGTTAAAACACTGCAGATACAGGTAGACATTTTCTATACTTTTAAATCCAAGAAACTGGTTGCAATAATTGGGCACCTGGCACTTGAAAGTGTTTGTGTTGGGATTGATATCAAAACTTGTACCTCACACTCTACATTCGAACTTTGTCTATTTCTGCTTGGCATTAATTTCATAAATGAAAATCTTTTTTTGATAAATATAAATGGCCTACATATATGCCCTGGAACTGGAGGACATCAAAATTAATTTTCATACATTTTAGTTGGTCATATCATATCCCATTGCTGAAACGCCTTTCAGCAAAAGAGTAAAGAAAAAGCGTACATTTTAAAACCAATAAAAGCGGTTAGGCTTTGGTCGGGCAAACTAATACCGATCTTTGTATCATTTGTTCTTTGATCGAATATAAACTTTTTTGTCAAAGACTGTCAGGCTTCAGGAAAACTTTTTTTTTATATCTCCTTCAAGAAGAATCTTTTCATTATTTCATAAAGCGATTAACATCATTATAACTTGGAAGTCGTTACATTAGTGCGTTGCTCTGCAATTTCGTTTACATGAAGGAACGATATCTTATGCACTAACAAAAAATAGTTACATCTTTAGTTTTATATTTGAGCCAGTCTATATATGCATCTATACACATACAAACGCATACACACAACACGCATTTATGTATATACATATATATAATATATATATCTATATATATATATATATATATATATATATATATATATATATATATATATATATATATATATATATGTGTGTGTGTGTGTGTGTGTGTGTGTGTGTGGGTGTGTGTGTGTGTATGTATATGCATAAATATGCAAGGTTACTGTTGATGGACCTTTGTCAAGTGAATTTGCTGTAAATTGTGACGTGTTATCTCATTGTTGTTACATAATGAAAAACAAGTTTGGAGATGTAAGAGAAGGTTTAGATTTATTTAAAAATTGAAACTTGGCCAGTTTCTCGCCTTTTCATTAATTTTAAATTAGACAATTAAAATACACATCTCTTTCCTAAATGTGATTCGCGTGATGATGATTTACGTTCCCTTAAACTGGTTCATTGCATCGGTATTATTTCTTGTTCGGAATTTTTTCATATTAATATATAATAGAAATCAAAAATTAAAACACTCATTAAATAAGTACCAACTATAAATATGTTAAGACATTTAGTTTACAGATGAACCAGTAACATAACAACAACATAAATAATAATAATAGTAGGAAAATAAGTAACAACATTTTCCGTCTTGTGCTTGCTTCGGGAGTCGCCATTTTAAGCGCTTTTCTTTTTCCCGTTATTTATGCTCATTGCTTTCTCGACATTCCTAATGGCATTGTAATGCAATGATATTTTCCCAAGTATTAACTTTTTAATATATGTCTCTGTTTGGTTATGTGGTTAGTCTTGCGAGAGAGAGAGAGAGAGAGAGAGAGAGAGAGAGAGAGAGAGAGAGAGAGAGAGAGAGAGAGAGAGAGAGAGAGAGAGAGAGAGAGAGAGAGAGAGTATTTTTTTTCGTATGTAGAATATCTAGACACAGTGTTTTATAGGCAACAGTACTAATGAGATAGTATTTGCTATTTTACTTTCTGGATAGTAGCCGTTCCTACCATGAGCTTATACCTTCGTCTTTTATCAGTTCTGTTATTAAGTTAACAGAAAATGAAAGACTGAAAATTTTGTCTTTTATGTGACATAAAGATTTTCTTTTCCAAAACCAATCTTTTCATAGATGATGTAAAGATTTGTTGAGATTTTATTGCAGAAAGATTTCATGAGATTTTCTTGTTTCTTCCTGCGATGAACTTTGGCAGTTGTTCTTGACATCTGATGTTCTAACCATTAATGTTTACTTTTATCTTGCTTCGGATTAAGAAAGCTTTTATACATCGACGTTTGCATCGTTAGTATTGTTGATGCGGAAAGATCTGGGTGCATGAATATCTGCAGTTTAGTTGAATGTCTTTGTTTGCACTAAAATCTTACAGTACAGTGAATCTATTCTATTTGTTTTGTTCCATCCTTTGGTTTTTGGTAATTACAATACATAAACATTTTTAAGGTCGATAGCAAATATTCTCAAATTTTTTGTCAGTCTATCACTCGGATTCTATCATTATTATCATTACTGCCATATTATTAAAAGAATCCCCCAAAGTAACGTCAAATTTTTAGTAAAACAATAATGATAATAATAACAGAAACAGGGAGAAACACACAGACAAAAAATATGTGCTTATTAGAGTTAGAGAATCACAGTTTTTGATTAGGCCTAATGACAACGCTGCCGTAAGAATAATCAAGACTTCCTTTGCATACATACATACATACAAACAGACACACACGCACACACACATACATACATACATACATACATCGTAAATGAAACCTATGTAGAAATATCTTCCCACAATACTAGTCAGTCCAAGCAACTAAACACCTCTTGTCCTCTCTCTGAAAGCTTCCAAACTGAATAAAGTTGTGAACAACCTATGACCTTCCATTATATCCACATGTCCACACCAAAGCAAGACACTTGCTCTTTCCTTCCACTTTTTTCCACCCCTTCTACTTATGCCCACATCTTATATGACCTATACTATATGAATGATTCATCTCTACACCCTCCACTATCTTTATTTTTCTCATTTGCGTTCAACGTACTCTTCAGTCCCACATGGTTGAGTTGGTTCAATAATCTTCTTACACTCTAGCTTTGGCTTCCATGGCAACTCCAATTTTCCTCCGAATCTTTCCACATATCATGCTAATCTTTCCTACTTAACTTATTCTGTGATTTGCCTTTTCTCTCACTCTACAATCATTTGGACATCCACTCTCAAATACCTATAAGAATCGCAGATCAGGCTCTGTAATTTATTTTCATTATGCCAATCATTACTGTATCATTCAAGCCATTCAACACTCCATTCACATCCCATCTTCTGATCTTACTACTTTGTACTTATATCTATTGCCCTTCTGGGATTTCTTGTAAAACACCATTCACAGATATATTAACCAGAAATTGACGCATAACACACCTCCAGCCCTTTTTGACACCTAAACAGCCATTGTACATAACCAGCGCTTGCTTCGCTTCATGAACACTCTTTGTTGCTTTCATTCATTTACCCCGACGTCATTCATCCTCAACACCTTTCACATTGGATCTGTATCAGCTTTTGCCCAGGTATTCTGTGGATCCATGCATGCCACACTATCCACTTACTCTCAATCCTCTTACTTGATCAACTCGTTTCAGCCAAAGAAGCACTCACTATACTAACAGACCTTCAGTCATCTCTCCAATCGCGTCAGTCAAACTCCTACCATACACCACCCCTGGTATGCCAAGTAAAATTATGCTCCCATAATAATTAGCGTCCTCCGTCACCTTTGCCAGTGTACAAAGGAATAGTTATTCCTGTCATCGTTTTCCTCACGACTTTTCTCAAGCCATACTAAAATATTTGGAACTGGTTGCAATCATGGCTTCTAAAAGTGAATTTCAAGGTATCACCAGTAAAATTTCTATTTCCACTTTGGTCAACGCATTTTGCTGAATACTCACATAAGATATTCTGCAAATGAGGCAATTCAAGTTTTATATGCTGTTATTTGATACAAAACTTCTAAATATAGTTAATGATCTGAAAAGTCTGCCAGCTCTTATAGGCTACTACCTATCCTTTCAATATACTTTTTTTCAAGATTCTTAACCAAAAGCCCTTCAAAATGTTACCAATTATAAGTCCTCTCAGAAAACCGTGAGTAGATATCTCTTTTGAATGTTCATTTCGGGATTTTGATTTTCAGGAGATTGTGTTTTGTCGGAACGTCAGCTGTTATGGATAGGGTCTTTCGAAACCTTGACAAAGCCGTCCAGACGTTCCTTCCACACCTTGGTCAGTCACTCAGTCTAATCTGATCACATTACCACACTGTCTCAATAGTAATCCCATCAACTGACAGTGTCTTTCCCTTTTTCAACCTTTAATTTACCTTCCTTATGCACTCAACAGGAACTGTAATAACTGTTTTCAAACTTACTCAACCACTTTTGCTCTGTTGCATTTCAGCCCTCCCTTCCCTCAGTCTTCTACATATCTCAGTTTGAATCTTCATTCTAATATCCATGTTTCCATTGACCCCTCGCTCGACCACCACATTTACTAGCAAGTTCACCTTCTCTCCCGGTTGTATTATATTTATTTTTTCTCTAGCACCTTCTTGACCACCTTAACCAACACGTGTATATGGCCTTCCCTTCTGTCTTGCAATTGCCAATGAATAATCTCCATTTTTCTTCCGCTAACCATCTTTTTTTCCTCACCCTTCCATTCTCGGTGTTTATTCCGTCTTCCTACCTTCTTAAACCCACGAAAACTCTATGGTCCCCCTTGGAAAGTGACACACTCTTCATATACTCTGTCCAAAGATGCGTCTTAACTTTAACCAAATTGCTATTCGTATATATATATATATATATATATATATATATATATATATATATATATATATATATATATATATATATATATATATATGTAGAATCTACTGGTCACTTTTACCAGATACATATGTACTTGTAATAGCCACAATGCCCTCTTAACTTCTCGAATTCTTCGCGCTTTTTTGGATATGCTTGTCACTACAAAGCCATAAGATCCTGACGTGACTCTTTGTGATTATGGTAACTCGCGTTCGTTTCCCGCGACCGGGCATCAAAGTCTCTTCAATTTCTTGCGCTTGGATCTCATAGCTTTGTAGTGACAAGCATATCCAAAAAAGCGCGAAGAATTCGAGAAGTTAAGAGGACATTGTGGCTATTACAAGTACATATATATATATATATATATATATATATATATATATATATATATATATATATATATATATATATAAATATATATATATATATATATATATATATATATATATACATATATATATATATATATATGTGTGTGTGTGTGTGTGTGTGTGTGTGTGTATATTATATATGCGTGTGCCAAATATGTTTGTTTATTTACATACGAATGTAGTTACCGTGTCCTCCTTAATATATAAACGTGGGGACGATGGGGAAAACGTTTTCCTTCGCTGGGGAAGCCGAGAGCCAAGTGATAACATTTCCATCGTAATGCCGTGTTATGACTCGCCAAATGGTCAGAAGCTTCCAGCTTTCTGCCTCACTCATAAGCAAATTGGCTTAGAGACGAGGTGGAAACAATTAAAATTTATTAGTCGAGGTGCTATCAAAACAGGTGTTTGGGTTGAAACTGGAGAGAAACGTGAGGTAATGAAAATGTGTAAAGAAAGAGTAAGAAAGAGAGTGAGAGAAAGTGAGGAATTTCAGAGCATTGGTTGTTCGATAAGTTCATCATTCCTTAGTTAAGAGTTTTGTTTCTTAAAGCATTTTTATGGTAAATTAATCAAGTGAATTCAAGTAAGATCTCTCGCTTTCCCTCCTATTACACATTTCCAGACTACCATTACTGCCATAGTATTCCCATCTGTGGCATAGAAATTACTTTTATTCTGGGATTAGATTTTAGGCAAGAGATATAAATCATCTTCTTTTTCTATTTTGATACAAGGTTCAAATTTTGAACCATTAGTCATATTTGCAACTTTAAAGACGTAAATTTCACATGGAAAATCTCCACAACCTCATCGATTGCTTTTACAAAGGTTACTAATTTAGTTTCCAAAGAGCACTAGAGTGGATTCTTTTATTCTGTACAGTTGCCACCACCGCAACTGCTACTGATAATGATATAACAACGATTATGCTTAGAGAACTGTTGATATCATAACTAATAAATAATCGGTAGCTTCACTATTTCCAGTACTTTTCATGCGACTTCTAACTTTGCAACTCCAAATGAAGATGGCATTTTACATGATCTATAAAGTGAGCGGTTTATTTTGTCTAACTATTGTTTAAAAGATCAGTGAAAAGAAACTTATCCTACCAATGCTGTGAACTCCTCAAGATTTCATATTTGCGGACACATACTGATGATTTTATTAAATTTTCATACTGGTTAGGAGGCATTTCCCGTGTAATGTTCATGGCTATACCTCACTTAAATGGAATAGATCACACACTTGCCACAGATTTAATTTTTTTTAGTAGAAATGTATTTTTTTAAGAGTAAAATTTGTACTGCGTCACTTTTTGCTTATCATTTCATTTCTGAAATAAAGGATTAACCATTGAGAGAGAGAAAGAGAGAGAGAGAGAGAGAGAGAGAGAGAGAGAGAGAGAGAGAGAGAGAGAGAGAGAGAAAACATCAACTTGAGGCATTTTATACACGTGTTTCACAGAAATAAATTATGGACCGAACCCTGGTCTTTTAAGTGGGAGTCCAGGGCGATAGCAATTCATTCGCACAAGTCATAAAAGAAGTAGGAACCTAAGTACTTCATACCTGAGATTTTTCCCAGGAAGATGCCTAGCACCTAACATATCAGCAAGTTTTACCCATCTTTCCTACCCAGCAGCGAGTGAATTGCTAACATTCATTTGACTTACACCTCCACCATGAGATACGATGGAAATGAACGCGTGGAAACGTGTTTCACAGAAATGAATTTCTGACTCGCATCAGAACCGAACCCTGATCTTTCAAGTGAGAGTCCAGGTCATTAGCAGTCCATTCACAAAAGTCATAAAAGAAGTTGGAATCTAAGTACTCCATACTTGAGGTTCATCTTGTACAGGCGCCTAGTACATAACATTCCAGTGAATTGTATCCAACTTCCCAATCCAGCAGTGAGTGAATTATTAACATTTCATTCGACTTACCCCTTCACCGTGGAATATGGTGTGAAATTTATTTCACAGAAATAGATTTTTAACTCACATTGGAACTGAACCCCGGTCTGTCAAGTGAGAGTCCAGGGCATTAGCAATTCATCTGCACAAGTCATAAAAGGAGTTGGAACCTAAGTACTCTGTACCTGAGGTTTTACCAGGGCAGGCGCCTAGACCCAAACATAACGGAATTTTACCCAGCTTCCCGACCCAACAGTTAGTGAATTGCTAACATTTCATTCTTCTTACCCCTTCACTTCGAGATATGATGGAAATGAGCACATCTCATGGTGAAGGGGTAAGTCGAATCAAATATCAGCAATTCACTTTCTACTGGGTATGGAAGTTGGGTAAAATTCGCTGGTATGTTAGTCGATAGGCACCTTCCCGGGAAAAACCTTATGCATGGAGTACTTAGATTCCAACTTCCTTTATGGCCTGTTTAGATGAACTGCTAATGCCCTGAGCTCTCATTTGAAAAATCAGGGTTCGGTCCTGATGTGAGTCAGAAATGTATTTTGTGAAACATGTTCCCATTTGTTCATTTTCATCACAATTCACAGTGAAGTGGCAAGTCGAATGGGATGTTAACAATTCACTCACTGCTGGGTCGGAAAGTTGGGTAAAATTTGCTGGTATATTAGGAGCTAGGCAACTGCTCAGGAAAAAATTCAGGTACTGAGTTCTTAGGTTCCACCTACTTTTATGACGAGTGTGGATGAATTGCTAACGCCCTGGACCCTCACTTGGAAGACCAGAGTTCGGTCCCGCTGTGATGCAGAAAAAATTTATATATATATATGTATGTATACATATATAAATACATAAATATACATATATATATGCATATATATACATATATATACATATATATACATATATGTTTTAATTAGGTAAATTATTGGCAGCCCTCCTCTCCTTTCTTAGGTACCGCATACATTATGATTTTTTTCAAAAGGACGGGTACTGCGGTTGCTTTTTAAGTCAATATGTATTTGGAATGAGAGAAAGTTATTCGAAATTCATTGGAAAAGTTCTTGGTCTCAGCCAACAGAATGGTAATTATAGACGAGTTCCTTTAAAACTTAATGTTAAAAGAAAAGATTCTCAATATAAAAAATAATATTTGTAAAGTTCCAGCAAAATAATTTCATATCCCGAGAGCGATTTCTTGCAGACATACTCAGCTCAGTGACGGATCCCATTTCTGTCTCATAATTAAAAATTTGAAGTCTGTTCTCATGTTGAACAGGCAGCATTGAAGGTGGTCCCCAGTATGGATGTCTAGACAGTTCTACCACCGAGAAACAATGGGTATTATTTTCTCAAAATTTTAGACGACAGATTTGGCTGTCCAACAGATATCCTGGACCACAGGCATCATCCTGGCTCAGAGACTAATAATTTGACTTACTTCTTAAGGATTACTGAGCTATCTCTATTATGTGTATCACATAAGTTCACATCAAACAGAAGTTGAATAGAGTGGAAACTTCCAGAACCTTTTTGACTCGAGTATAAGCTGATTCAGGTAGTTTCTGCGTGAAATTAATAAATGCGGATGTAATATGGCTTTAAACTTCGACCCTGATCAAAAAACCAAAAGTTAACATTGCATATACCACGGTTCTCTACAGCCTCAAAAACTGAGCCCAAAACTTCAGCAGAGGTGGCCTCTATACTTTTGAATTGTGAGGTTTTATGAAGCTAAGCCCATTCAAAAAAGATTAAACCATTAACGGGGGTATTTAAAAAAATATTGACCAGTGAACAAAATCAAAATGAAAGTAGTGTTAGTATGTTGCTAAAGAATGCTGATCCTATCCACACACACACACACACACACACACACACACACACACACACACACACAGCAATTGGTAGGGGCTGGAGCAGCCAACTGTGGCTTTGAACTGTTGCATTATTCCCATAATGCACTTGATTTGCCGCCGTCTTACCTTTTTCTGTTTCTTAAATTCAGATCAAACGTGCGTATTCGATTCCCGGGTACAGCATTCTTCTACGAGAGGTGGCCAATGCTTAAACACTGGTGGACCAGGAAATGAAGTCTGGGGAAACCATGTTAAAAATAATATACAAAATAATGTTTATTCATTGATGTTAGACTGGGGACCAGCAACTTCTGAGTAAAACTCTAAAAAAAGTGATGAGGGCTAACTTTTTCTATAAGATTTTTCACGATGGTTAGGTGTAAAACGAAATGTTTATTCGGGGGTCAGCTTTCTATTTTCCTTTATTTTTTTTTTTCATTTAAGGGGCTCTGGAAAAAAGTCGATATGTCAGTGGGTGGTTTAGACCTGGAATCAAATTAGTTTTGATTATCATGATTGTTCATTTTCCCTTATCCCCTGTCCTTTTCTTTTTTATATTTGGCCAGTATTCTCTGTAAAGAAGAAAAAGTAGGCATTTCAATAGTTGAAATTGATGTGAGGTTTTAAATCCTTAACTGCTTCGAATTGGCTGAAAAACTAAACGGCCCTGGAATGTTGGTAATTGTTTCACGTTATCGCGTGAATTGTCGAGTCCAATATTTTCCACGCTTTCGGGGGAAAAGGACGTTTGATTTTGTGTGTTCTGACATCTCGTATCTGACGTTTTTACGTTATTCGAATTAATGTTACCTCTCTTGATTAAACTGTTATTATCACTTGCTGTTCTTTTTAAAATGCTGGTTACACAGATTGCTATGCATCAATAATAGCGTGGGCATTAAATACCTGCGCTTGGCGGGGATTTGTACAGCAGAGTCGGTATCGACTTCTACCTCTCTTGATAGCCGGATGGTTTAAGGCTCGCGTCACTGGACGTCGTTATATCTCGAGTTCGGCGGTTCAAGCCCCTGAGACGACGAACTACTTAGATATATATACATATATTATTTCCGAGGTAGAGCGAATTGGATATTAAACGACATTTGTAGCTTAGTGCTTATATATATATATATATATATATATATATATATATATATATATATATATATATATATATATTATATACTGTATATATATATTGTGTGTGTGTTCCATTTGTGAATGTATTTGTGGGAATTAGATTACGGACATTACGTACAGCATGCGGCGTCTGTGAGCAGTATTGCGGGTGGAAATGTTTAAGAAAAAGGAATAATGAATTTTCATAATCTGTCTTACCGGTCTTATTCGTGGCAAATATTTCTGGTCTACATTTTCAATAAAAAAAATCGAGCCCTATTTCAGGAACATTCACAAAATGCCTCCGGGCTTTTCATTCATTTCATTTCTATATTTCGTGGCACGGATTCAACCGGATCTGTCCAATCCCAGGTATTGATCCTGATAAATAAACGTTGGATTATCAATCGGGAAAATCGCACTCGAAATCCTTGCGGATTATTTTGCCATTACTGAGGTTAGGAACGTTCAAAAGGATTTCTGTTTTTCTGCTGAAATATTTGTACTAAAATGGTTTCAGCTCTGGCTATTGAAACCTTACGCTTTTTCATTGTATATTTTACTTCGTTCGTGTATTTGCTCTGCTAAAATACGGACTTTTATAGAGGGTGCTTTTCAGAATGATGTGTTCTTTTTTTCCAGGGTATGCACAAATTTAATACCGATTTCATTTTCACTCCTGAAATTTTGATTCTGAAACAGTTTAAAAAGGAACAGATTATTTTCTGTCATTTGATCGATTTATGAAAAGTCTGAGAGTTTACACGCTACCACAGGTCAAAAATAAATAAATCGCCTTTCGTAATATCAACATGTACAAATATTCCATTATGGCTTCACATCCGTAATTCTTCGATTGTTATTGTATATTCATAAGAACAGACTTTTCAGTTTTGCGTGGGTGTTATGGATAAAGGAGTAAATGTTGGTATTTCCAACTTTTGTCTTCATTTCTGTTAGAAAATCCGTGAAAAAGCCATCCTCAAGGGTGGAACTTTTCCTCAATACTGTTGCCCACAAGTTAAACACATTAAAATGAAGTTTAATGAAGAGTTATTTCTGGCCTTCACCGAGTAAGAACGTTTTTGTAATACCTAGAATCCATCAATTTCTTTCATTAAATTATGATGCAAGGGCGACAACAATCATTGTTAAGTGAAATAATATCATTTTCAGAATTTATTGAAATGAGATCATAGATTTGTTCCGTTTATTATTCATATCCTTAATCTCTATGTACTAGTAGATCGCAATTGTGTAATGATTGCGTCTAAACTTTACCCGCAATCATTACACAACTGCACTGTCAGCTCCAGACACTGTACTAGATAACTTATGCCTTTAGATCTTTGAAAACAGAATGTTAAATTCTCGAGCTCTAGAATGTCGGCTTATAAAAAAATGACCTGTTGAACACATGAGAAAGCAGGATAAAGACATCTACTTAATGCAAGTTACATTCGGTTCGTGGTTGTCTTTTTTTTGCATGAGTGTTCGTCGTATAATAGACCACAAGGAACTCTTTTGGGGCTTGTGCACTTCGAAAGCTAATGATTATGATTTTTGCACTGATAGAGAGAGCATTTAATAGTTGTTTCCTATTCAGTACGGAAGGTTACATCTTTACCATGTTACTGACATTATTTTATGTCAGCAGAACATCGCACCTTTCTTTTGATTTTTAGTCTTAACATTATTATATAATTATTGAGCAGCACCGATAGTGTCAGTAAGAATGACAAACGACTATCACCTAGAAGATCAAATCTATAATTCCGACGGCACGGTGAACTACGGATTCCTCGTAACGTTGAAGGGAGCAATCAGACGGAATTCCGACAGGTTGTAATTAACCGTGTTTCTGAACGGTATGAAACTGATGGTCAGCTGATGCCTGTCCCTCTGAAGCTTATCCTTCGCATAGCTGACATAAGACATTTCCTTTCATGAAAGGAAGGTGATGCGTTGATTTCAAGGAAATGATATCTGAAAGGACTGTCTATGCGAGTTGGAAAACGACGGTTCAGAGGATTATTCGTGACGTCAGTATTTAGTCCCGTTAAAGTATGGGTGCTCCTTCTTGTCTCATTTTATAGTGAAATTTTAAACTTTTTATCAATATTTCCTCATTTTTCCTCATTGAGCTTTACTTGAGATCCCTATAGGTCTTGCCTGTGTACGTAATTTTAAAGTTATGTAAGATAACAACAGTAATATTAGAAATAATAATAATCATATTGATAACCATAAGCAGCGGTAGTAGTAACGTCAGTACAGGTCTGGTCTGAAAATCGAATTCCTTAATTTTTTTTATTTTTCGGAATCTGTTTCTACAAGGGTACCTGGAGTCCTTAGAGGTGTCCATCTTTCTACATTATCTATAGGCAGGGATTTTATTTCCTTCGCAATTTGTCCTTCAACATATACATATATATATATATATATATATATATATATATATATATATATATATATATATATATATATTTGTGTGTGTGTATTCAATGTATCTAAAACTTTACCGTTTTTGAGAACAGTAAAAAGTGCAAGCTGGTGTCATCTACTGGATCCAAAGAGAAACATACAACAAGGTTCTGAAGTAATGCTTCTTTTCTTGGCCAATAGGTGCCTCTGTCTTCATTTTTTGTGCCTCATGCCAGACATTACTGGATTTATGTTATACAGCAGAGGTGAAGGGCGTCAACAATTAGATCAGTTTTCACCCTTGCCAATTTTTACCTTGTTAGCTACATTTACATAGTTGCTATACTTATATACTGCTATAAATCGTTCGTAGTCTTTATGCATGCATTTATTCATATGAACACGCTCAGATAATTAAAAGAAACAATAAAATAAAAAAAAATTGAAAATTGCTAATAAGTTTCTTACATATGTAACTCGGGCTAAGTTAATAAAGATCAAAATACAGCTTTTAAACCAATAAAACTTTTTGCATAATGCTAGGTGGGCCGTAAAGTATCTTTACCTAGAAAATTAAGACAAAAATTCTTTATAATTAGTACCTGTAATGAATATGCATTTGATAAGAAACCTCATCTGTAATAAATATCAGAATTAAAAC
>JANJGK010000005.1:61863992-61878992 GCA_039081455.1 Macrobrachium rosenbergii
TCCTAATGACATAGGAAAATCACAAAGAATTTCACTATAATAAACCGTTTGGGACATTAGAAGGAAAATAAAATTGAATCATTTACGTAAAAAATACAAGAACACACGCAATATGAAGTAGGTTACACATATCTCCTAATAAAAGACTCAGTTTCCATCAACGCTAAATAATACATGTTGGAAAGTAATCTGGTTAACGTCTCAGACTTTTAAATTTTTGTACGTATGTGTCTTTATACTAGTAAAATTTCTCTCTCTCTCTCTCTCTCTCTCTCTCTCTCTCTCTCTCTCTCTCTCTCTCTCTCTCTCTCTCTCTCTCTCTCTCTCTCTCTAAGAGCAACAACGTCCTACTAATCGTTTCATGTCAAGCACTTGTTGGGTCTTAAAATGTTTGCCTTTTATGAATCCGTCTGACTTTTCCTGTCAAAATCCAACGATAAACCACCCCTACAGTATACTAAACATTATTCTTATAATAAATCTTGCAATCAATTGACCTTTACCTATATATATATATATATATATATATATATATATATATATATATATATATATATATATATATATATATATACATATATATATATATATATATATATATATATATATATATATATATATATATATATATATATATATATATATATATATATATATATATTAGCTCAATTATTCCTCTCGCTTCAACATTTGGAACTTTCCATGAATGTGATTATTCATTAGGAGCGAGAGAAAAATTTAAGACACAGTAGAAATAACAGAGTGAAATTGAAGCAACTAAACTAAAAGTAAATTGTGTACTTAAGTGGTTGAATAATATTATCTAAGGAAAGAGCAGCTATGTCTTGGAGAAGAAGAATATAAAATTTATGAATGCCGGGGACAAAAGCAAGGCAGATTTAAATGATGCTTGATTTAAAAAGGTAAATGCAAATTTTTAAAATGTAGGAGAGATTATGAAAGATGTTCGCAGGGCAATAAAATGGCTGGAAGCACAAATGTGCCAGAAGTTGACGGAATAACAATTGAGACCCTGAGGATCAACTATTGTGGAAATTGTCCAATTAGGTGACTAACCTTTGGTATTCTAGGTCTATCCGGGTGAAGGAAAGATTCTGAAGGAAAGCCTGAGAGGAACCATTCTTTCGCTTTCAATAAGAGCCAAGTTGGTAGTAATTACTGTAAGAATTGTAAAGAAAAAAAAAAACATTGCTTATTATACCTTTATATTAGTTTGAAGACATTTTGAAGTTTATGATTAACAAACATTATTCTTGTGTTCAGATTAATTATATTTGGGAATTTTTATTTTTATCGAGCTGTTCATTGTGTAAACACCTCATAATTTCTATGCTTTGCTTCTAAATAATTTAAGAAAGGATGATATGTTTGTAAAGTCACCAATTCGGCGCCAGGATAGTGTTTCGGCGGCGCCATTAATTAAGTCTCCGCTGAGCTTGTTTTCTTTGGTGACTTCCCGTTTTCTTCAAGCTAAATTAGTCACGCCTAAAACGTGCCAGGTCACGCATTTTAATCATTTTTACTTTATGGTATTTATACGAATGTCACACATTGTGTATCACATGTTTCTTCATTCACAGGCATCAAGACTGTATCTATATTGTGTCTCTGTATGTTTCGTATTGTAATTCGTACTCGTTCACTGCATATTATTGTTTATTGTTTCGACCTCAGGTCACAGTCAATTCCATTGTCTCTCACGGCCCGGCGTCAGTCGGCCGCAATATAAGCCGCCTGGATCTGTAATAAATCAGCAGTAACCTTTACCTGCTCGTTTCTTTGACACTTTACAGTGGTGACCCCCGGAGTATCCCGGAGCCATTAGCGGACTCACACGGCGACTCAGTCTTGGCTCCAGGATTTCTCCAAAAAACGCTCTTAGCGGCCTAAACACGGCGCTGTAACCAGCGTTTGAGCGTGCTGACTCTCGTCGGCGTACCCCACCAGCGTCACTAGCGGAACCACACGGCGCACGAAAGTGCGTACTGACGCGAGTATCCTACTCCAGTAAGGGGGTCAAAGGAGCGAGCATGGACGCGGATATCCCCTCCTTCATGCAGTTAAACGCGGACCCCGCGGACTCCGAGGTTTACCTACCTCCCATCGCAGCCGCGCCCGCCCCCGCATCGAGGCCCTCCCGCAACTCCACACCAGCGCCCCGAACACACGACGGCCGGGCAACACAATCGCGGGCCGCCCTCACCCTAAAGCTGCCGCCGTTTACGCAGGGCAACCCATCGAGGTGGCTGCGCAGGGTGGAGAGCCACTTCAGAATCGCGGACCTCACGGACGAAATCCTACAGGCCGACACAGTGCTCAACGCCCTTCCGGAGGACGTGTACAACAAACTCATCTCGCGGGTACCCGAAACACTCACCCTCACATACAGCACCACAAAAAAGTTCCTCCTCGAAGCTTGCTCCCTGCCCATCGCCGAGCGGGCCGCCCGTGCTATCGACCTTGCCAATAATCCACGCCACGACCTCGAACCAAGAGACGCTTGGGGCATGGTCGTAGATCTCCTGTCAACACCAGTCTCGGGTGGCACGAACAAGCGGCAGGAGATAAGCTTCGTACGGGAAATTTTCCTTCGCCAACTCCTCCCGGAAGTACGCAACCAGATCGCGCACCCCTACACCATGCCTGTCGAGGACCTCATAGAGGCGGCACAACACCTCACAGACTCCGTCAAGGCTTCACAGCGGCTAAAACCGGCCACTCAGCCGGTCAGCTCCGTCCAGCCTGAAGAGGACGTAGAGCAGCCCGTCAACGCCATCGCCAACAGACGTCCACCGAACCACAGTAGACGGTGGTCCCCGGGCTTCTGTCGCTATCACAAGTGGTTCGGAAAGGACGCCCGAAACTGCCTGCCGCCCTGCTCGTTCAACCGTTCAAAAAACGGGGGTGGCGGCGGCCAGCAGGACAGGCCGCCATGGCAGCCGAAGAACCCAGGGCCTCAAAAACAGTAGGTTTCTACGTCCGCGACACCGTCTCCGGCAGGATGATGCTGGTCGACACAGGAGCCTTCAAGTCGGTCTTCCCAGCATCCAGAGAGGACCGCAACCAGACACCAGACCCGGCCGCCTTCCTGACGGCCGCCAACGGAACCCCCATCCTCTCCTACGGCACCAGGCTCCTGTCGATCTCCATCCTTGGCCAGAGTTACTCCTGGGACTTCATCGTCGCGGACGTAGGAACCCCACTCCTGGGGGCCGATTTTCTGGCGCACTTCGGCCTGCTAGTCGACGTGGGGCGCAAGCGCCTCCTCGATACCGACTCCTGCCGGTCTCTCCCGTTAACGGCGGGACCCAGACTCACCATCAGCGCCGTCGCCCCCCACCAGTACGCACACCTTCTGTCGGAGTTCCCTGAGGTGTTTAAGCCCGAGCTTCGCCAAGTCCCCGGGGCCCCAGCCAAGCACGGCATATACCACCATATAGTGACTAAAGGGCCCCCGACACATGCAAAGTTCCGCAGGCTTCCCCCTCAGCGCCTTCAGGAGGCGAAAAAAGCATTCGCGGAGATGGAACGGATGGGCATCTGCAGGAAAGCCTCCAGTCCATGGGCCTCCCCCCTCCACATGGTGCAGAAACCGGACGGCTCCTGGAGACCCTGCGGCGACTACAGACGGCTCAACATTGCAACGGAGCCCGACCACTACCCTCTGCCCAATATGCAAGACCTTACGGCCTCCTTTCACGGGGCCAAAATATTCACTAAATTGGACCTTCTTAAATCTTATTTTCAGGTACCTGTTGCGCCAGAGGACATACCAAAGACAGCCATCATCACGCCCTTCGGGTCCTATGTGTTCGCCTTCTCCACCTTCGGGCTGAGGAACGCCGGGGCCACCTTCCAGCGGCTCATGGACAGCATCCTGGGGGACCTAAAATTCTGCGTCTGCTACGTCGACGACATTCTCATATTTTCCAGGTCTCACAGCGAACACCAAAGGCACATCAAAGCAGTCCTCCAGCGCCTCCAAGAAAACGGCCTCGTCGTCCGTTTTGACAAGTGTACATTCGGCGTCCAGAAAGCAGAGTTCCTGGGTCACGAGGTATCTCCGACAGGCGTCCGCCCTCTTACATCGAAAGTGGCAGCCGTAGCAAAGTTCCCGACACCCACCTCCATCAAGGCCGTCCAGGAGTTCCTTGGGATGGTAAACTTCTACAGGCGCTTCATCCCCGGGATCGCGCACACCACGGCCCCCCTGACGGAAGTCCTAAAAGGTCAACCGAAGTCCCTGTCTTGGGGACCCAGCCAGCAGCAGGCCTTTTCCCGGACGAAGGCCGCCCTCACCAAGGCAACCGCCTTGGCACACCAGGATCCCAAGGCTCCCCTCCAGCTGACGACAGACGCCAGTAACGTTGCCTGCGGTGCTGTTCTGGAGCAAATCATCAACGGCGCCCCCCAGCCCATCGCCTTCTTCAGCAAGAAGTTCAATCCCGCAGAGTCCCGATACAGCACCTTCGACAGGGAACTCTGCGCGATGTACCGCGCAGTTCGGCACTTCAAGTTCCTCCTGGAGGGGACGCCCTTCACAATCTTCACAGACCACCAGCCACTGGTTCACGCTTTCACGAAGCAAGGGGACGCATGGTCTTCCAGACAGCAGCGCCACCTCTCAGCCATAGCCGAATTTACCTGTTCCGTCAGGTACCTCCCCGGCAAGAAAAATCCCGTAGCGGACGCCCTCTCCAGAGTCGAGTTGAACGCAGTGCAGCTTGGTGTAGATTACCAGGACCTTGCCAGAGAACAGGCCGCTGACCCAGAAACCCCAGCATACCGCACCGCCATCACATCCCTCAAGTGGCGGGACGTGACCCTCGCCCCCGGAGGCCCCAGTCTGCTCTGTGACATCAGCACAGGCCAGCCCCGCCCTTTGGTTCCAGCCTCACGCCGCCGCCAGGTATTTGACATCATCCACGGCCTCTCACACCCCTCCGGCAGGACCACGGCCAAACTGCTTTCAAAAAAGTTCGTCTGGCACGGGGTGCAAAAGGACGCCACAGCCTGGGCAAAACAGTGCCTGCAGTGCCAGACCAGTAAAGTGGGTCGTCACACGCAGTCGGGGGTAGGCGAGTTCCCACAGCCAGGGCGCCGCTTCGGCCACATCCACATCGACGTCGTCGGGCCCCTTCCCCCATCAGGCGGATCCAGATACCTCCTCACGGTGGTAGACCGTTCAACGAGGTGGCCCGAAGCCACGCCCATGCAAGAAGCCACCGCCAGCGCGTGCGCCGAGGCCCTGCTCTCCAGTTGGGTTAGCCGCTTCGGCGTCCCGGACCACATCACAACCGACAGGGGCCCCGCTTTCCTCTCCGAGCTGTGGTCTGCCCTGGCTCAACTGCTGGGAACCACGCACCACACCACCACAGCGTACAACCCAGCGGCCAACGGCCTGGTTGAACGGTTCCACAGGTCCTTAAAGTCATCCCTCATGGCCCGCTGCACCGCCGAGGACTGGAAACATCAGCTGCCGTGGGTCCTCCTCGGGTTGAGGACCGCCCCCAGAGCCGACGGCACCCCATCCGCAGCTGAACAAACCTATGGGGAACCCCTCGTGGTGCCGGGAGAGCTCGTGACGGATGATCGCCACTCCCCATCTCTGCAGAGGCTCCGCGACGTGGCCGGCAAGTTCGCCCCTTGCAGGCGCTCATACATCGACAGAGCAACCACCTTCGTGCCGCCACAGCTGTCATCCGCCACCCACGTCTTCGTCAGAGTCGACGCCGTCCGTCCACCACTAACTAAGCCCTACAGGGGACCCTTCCGCGTGCTGGAACGGAACAGCAAGGCGTTCCGGCTGGCACTTCCAGGCAGGAACGACTGGGTTTCCATAGACCGGCTAAAGCCCGCCTTCCTGTCGGAGAGTCCTGGCAGCGTCGCAGCACCCCTTCCGCCCAAACGCACTCCAGCACGCCCTCACCACCGCAGGCGCGGCCGCCCCAGGAAGGGACCGCCCAAACAGCAGCCTCACAGGCGGGAGGCCCCTCAGTTATCCTCAAGGAGCCGCGGCACCCTTCAGCGTCCCACCAGGTACAGGGATTAATCAGACGCGTCCCTCGTCTTGGGGGGGGAGTATTTGTAAAGTCACCAATTCGGCGCCAGGATAGTGTTTCGGCGGCGCCATTAATTAAGTCTCCGCTGAGCTTGTTTTCTTTGGTGACTTCCCGTTTTCTTCAAGCTAAATTAGTCACGCCTAAAACGTGCCAGGTCACGCATTTTAATCGTTTTTACTTTATGGTATTTATACGAATGTCACACATTGTGTATCACATGTTTCTTCATTCACAGGCATCAAGACTGTATCTATATTGTGTCTCTGTATGTTTCGTATTGTAATTCGTACTCGTTCACTGCATATTATTGTTTATTGTTTCGACCTCAGGTCACAGTCAATTCCATTGTCTCTCACGGCCCGGCGTCAGTCGGCCGCAATATAAGCCGCCTGGATCTGTAATAAATCAGCAGTAACCTTTACCTGCTCGTTTCTTTGACACCTTACATGTTGCTCGATGAAAATTTTATCAATTGAAAAGTCGAAAAACAATGTGGGAGGAAACAGAATAGGTTGCAAACATGTTTCATCTTTAATTATATGATAACAGCTTTTGGACGCAAACACCGATATTTACATATATCCATATATGCATGCGCACTCACACACTTATTGATATACAGACCAGATGGAGGGAGACGCTGATGGATGCAATGGTGAGTAGAGGAATGGAAAGGTCTATATCTGGCCAATATTAAATTTAGTTCCAGCAAAAGGTAAGTTAGATATGAGTTGGAGAGGAGGGGATGAAACTATGGCTAAAGGTATAATCAAGACAGGGGATATGGGACAGAAAGAAGTCAGAAGCACTTATCAAGCGAAAATGGATGATCTTTAAACATTAATTAAATGTACGGAGATAGAGGTACTAGACGATGTTATGTAAAACCTGCAGATTGGCCATTAAATAAAAGAAGGTTTATGGGTATGAGGGCATAGGAAAACCAAGTAAAAACAACAGTAGTCGAGATGAGGAAATAAAAAGTCTAGTGAAATAAAAGAGATTATGTCAGATGTGCGTGCGTGTGCGTGTGCGTGTGTGTGTGTGTGTGTATCTGTGTGTGTGTGTGTGTGTGTGGTTGGATGCTTATATTTACTTTTAATTCCGTGACAGTAGCTGGCAGTACTAGTAATAACAGAATATGTGTGATAAATTCTTCACAAATAATCGAGTTCAAAAAAAGTAAGAGGAAGAAATTACCATCGTTATGAATGACCTTCCAGCCTTCCATTTCCCACCCACCACCCTCCCTTCCTTCATTCCTATAAGCGGCGAAATTCCGTTTCCCAATACATTGTATCATAGATTGAATTACACTCCTGAATTTAACTAGAAAATTGAAGAAGCGATAACTACGGCATCAAGGGCTGCTGTCTTTTTTAATTAGCCGACTGGGTGCGCGTTCAACAATATTTAACGGAATATTTAAGGGAAAGCATGAGGACATGTCAGAGTATATGAAAAATGGATTGAATATAGTTCGACGTATATATATATATATATATATATATATATATATATATATATATATATATATATATATATATATATATATACATATATATATATATATATAAATATATATATATATATACGTGTGTGTATATATATACATATATATATTATAATATATTTTCAGTGCCTTTTTATTGTATTATTGTATACAATAAAATTTAATTTTAAACGTAGTAATTGTTTATAAAAATTTAATTGTATTAGTTAATATGACTGTATATGTAATCTCAAAATAAATATTACCAAGGTTCTGTAGACCTTGAATATTACCATGTAGCGTTTCTCACGATAACGTACGTGCTTCGGTCGATTAATTATTCTATGATATTTGTTGCTGGGGATGAGAGTGGCAGAAGTTGAAAGTCGTAAATATATCATAAATACATCCTACGCGGTATTAAATCGTCGTAACAGTACCCTTAACCTGTAATAAATAAAATCGTAAAGTAATAAAAATTAGCAGTTTGCGTGTGTTTGTGTGTGTGTATATGTTTACATGTGTATGTCTGTTTTTGTATGAGAGAGAGAGAGAGAGAGAGAGAGAGAGAGAGAGAGAGAGAGAGAGAGAGAGAGAGAGAGAGAGAGAGAGAGAGTGATTCTTCTTTTTCAGCCATGATTGCTTGATGAGGATGCATCGAAGCAAGGAATCTGGGAGCAAGAGAGATGTGAGAAGATTTGTGAGGATGTTCCCACAAGAAATCACGAAAGCAGTGTGGAAGTTGGGGAATTTAAGAAATGATTTTAGTATTTCGTGTGGTGAGTCGCCGAACTATTTCCGTTTATTCAAAATCAATTTTAGGAGCTGACATTTCTATATATTCACTCGCAGCAGAGTCCCAGCCCGAGAAGAACCCTAAAAGAGTTCAGAGGTCTGGTTAAACAAATCATTTATAACTAACTAACTAACACTCGCAGCAGATCAGTAATTGCATATAAACTGAACAAATGTATTGATGGTAGCAAGGAAATACAAGTAGTGGAATCAATATCTTGCTCAAATTACAGTCGTAGTTTACTGAAATTTATGTACACACATAAATATGCTGTTCACATTTATCTTTGTATGAGGCATACAAAACTCCGACAGAGTACCCGTTCAGAGACTTTAAAACCATAACTGTAATCATATTGTTTACAGTTGTGGTGTTAAAGTCTCTGAATGGGCAGTCTGTTCTTTAGTTCTATATGCTGCAGAGGTCAACGAGGACCAGAATTTCCTTAAGGTACTAACTTTTTTTCTGTTAAAGATTGCAAAGATTCTTTAGTCCATAAACTATTCAAAGTTTTCCTTATGCAATGATGATTAGCTGCAACTCTCAAAGCGAGAGGTAAATTTATACAGTCAGATAGTAAGAAGATAGTATAGATTCTCTCTTACAGAGAGAGAGAGAGAGAGAGAGAGAGAGAGAGAGAGAGAGAGAGACTATCAAGTTAAGTTCTCAGATATAGAACAATAATGAAAAATGCTATACAACACTAGGTGAAGGAACGAGGGAAAGAGTAGTTCAAAACCACTTACCATTTTATGTAATTGGAAAGACAGAAAAACTACGTAAAGATTTTGATATATTTGTCATTAACTACTGTAAGTTTAGAAATTTACTTTGAATGACGGATATAACATCAGAAATACGGATGAAATTATTTTTGTTTTATTAACTGCATGAAAAGCTCTCAAAAAGACAATTCAGCCACTTAAGTGTTCCTCGGCCTGTTATTTTATGCAAAAATACTTTTAGGGAGAAAACTCATAGAGTGCTAAAACATTCCGAAGTTTTTCTTGCTTATCTCTTTTTTTCTATTTGTATTTGAAGGGAGTTGGAGATGTTTTTATCCTTCACATTTTGTGTCATCTCCTCTCTGTCAATTTTTTTGTTTTATATACACAATTTAGACTTACAGTATTTCTTGATTTAAATTTTGATGTAAGTATCTAATGAAAAAGCATGCGAAGTTATCTCTGGTACCTTGCATTGTTTATTTGCAGTCGGACGTGTCAGAGCTGCTATACAGCGTCTTTCCACATTCATGAACAAGATTCCCATAGCTTAGAATATACTCGTGTGTAGATGTAATACTTCTTTTCTCTTAACTTTGCGGTACTATTTGCGGCCTTCTTCTTAACTAGTGATTGTTCATGTCTATATTTCCCTTTATTCGCTCTTTTTGTCAAGTTTGCACAAGTTTTGTTTTTTTCACCATTGGAATATGTGGACTGGCTTCTAAATCACTCGTTAATATAACAACTAAAGTAAAAATTAAACGTCTGAGATAACAGTAATCATCTGAATTATCTTTCAAAGTCATTTGATAAAAGAGGTTCCTGGATCTCCCTACATACATAGAAATGCACTTAGATTTACTGGGATTATCAAGAGTTGTTTTCGATTTTATTATTGCTATTGCCGTCGATTTATCATAACTTCATTCTTCGTGTACAGTTGTGTTGTTGTTGCTCATATTCTCATTCATTTTCCTCTTTGGCATTTGATCTTGAATAATATCGAAGATTGGGAGGGTTGAGCCACAAAATTAGCAACGCAAATGGTGCCAAAATAAGAACGAGAGTGACTCCTAAATTGGAAAGAAATATTCTTCATTCCAGCGAGAACAAATGAATTGATAGTTTTAAACTCACATATAAGAAATGACCGTCTCTTCGGCAGTTTAGTTAATATTAAAAGATATAAAGAGAAATTATGAAAATTTGATTGAATTTCTTCCCAGATTTGGAATCCAAGAAAAATGAGTGTGTTGCTATATCAGTTGCTTAGCTGTTATCGGAATCTTCTCTAGACTGTTTCTATGGCTGTTTTTATTGTTTTGTGCGATGAAATGTAAATCTAATAAAGAACGACCAGAATAAGATTCTTTAAAGAACATGATAATCTGGAAACATTTATAGCTCAAAGAAAATGTAAGTGCTGGTTCTAATAATTTTTGTCAGACAAAACAATAACGCATTTTACATTTCTTACGTATTTATTCGTGCTTGAAACTCTGGTTCATGATAAATTTATCCTGATTTCCCATTGTTATCATTGCATTCTTCATATATTTCTAACTTTATTAAAGTTTCCTTTGTTCATCAGACTAAAATCTCCATCTCTGGAAGGATTCGAATATTACGAAAAGATTTGTAATAATTTCACAGTGGACGAGTTACATTAAAGTGTCAACTTCTTTTATACTCGAAAACTTCATTTTCTTTTTCCCCTTTCCTCCAGGAAAAGAGTTATTTTTACGGATGCAAAAATGACCCTTTAAACAATGGCTCATTCACTGCGAAATTTGATTAAGTCTTCTCATTCACTACTTACAGGTGGCCCGAAAAATATGTGGAACATTTACGCTTTGCTTTTATTTTACCTTGTTTTCGCTTTCTTTATTTTTCATGCTCATTGTGTTCTCTTTTTTCCCGTTCTTCTGCTCTTCATTTCTTGCAGCAACAAGATTTTTTCCGAATGTTTAAAGTTGCTTCGGTAATTCTGTGGGAAAACAAAGCAACTGTTCCGTTTCTCCCGAATGACCAAGGTGTGTGGGAACTGGTGTTAATACGCGCGTCTGCTGATATTTGGGTGTGTATGTTTATACCAGAGAGAGAGAGAGGAAAACAATACTTGACATTGGGTATGTAAACTGAACTCCGCATAACACAACCAATGCAATTTACCAAAAGTGTTCTCGGAATAAAAGTTTAAAAATTTGGCCTTTAGACATAATTTACTGAAAACACGTCATGCCAGAGTTTAATTTGACACGTCCTTGCTCCATTATTAGAAAAAGAAACATTATACTTATTATTTGTAGTCGTATTGATGACAGTAAATTGATGTATAATATATCAGACAGAATGACATGCTTTTTATAGACAAAGTAGACGATAAAAAAGTAATTTACTAATCCACCCGGTGTCAAAAAGGTAAATCCAGAATTTAGAATGACTTAGGAAAGTACTAAGGTTTGTCTATTCATGCTTAAAATGAATTGGTCTCCACTACTTAGGAATGCTCAAAGGCTTCTCGAAATTATTATTAAGAATGTGTTTAGATATGATAAAAAACAACAGAGAAACTAGTGTACACAATCAAAATGTGCAAATGAAAATATATTGATGAATCATGTAGTGTGGTGTAAATTTTGAAATTAGAAGCTAATTCATTTCAGGCTAAAGGCATCAAGATTCTGAAGAAAAGAAATATACCTGCGGCTGTTTGCAAGAATCCTTATATACTGTGGGAAGCTGTGTTTTTTCTTCTGTGAAGTGGTTTTTGTGTCTTTCTATTTTCATTCATACTCGTAGTTTCTTTTATCTTTTATTATGCCTTTCTCCTCCCGTTTCCCATCTGCTTTCCTTACGTCTTTTTTTTTCTGTTTCATTTCTCGTCCAACACAAATGTTTTACATCCCACACGTAATTTTCCCCTTCTTTCTCTTCCGCCTTCCATCATCATTGCAATTTCAAATTCCTCTTCCTTCCTTCTTATTTTCCTTGTCATTCTCATTAAACAGCCGATCTTGCCTATTGTTCTTTGACCTGCGAACGAGAGAGAGAGAGAGAGAGAGAGAGAGAGAGAGAGAGAGAGAGAGAGAGAGAGAGAGAGAGAGAGAGAGAGAGAGATAACGGATAAGCGTTAGTGTGAAAGTCCTTCTTCAGCGTGATGCTTTTCTTGGGAAATTCTATTTTTCGATGCTGAAATCTCATCCACTGGCCGACACTTCCCGAGTGCCATCCATTTCTTGCTCAAATATGTTTCTGGTGCCTCTGTATTGGACAATGCATAGAATCCACGGGGACGCCCCCAAAAGTCATGGTTTAAAACGTATGCGTATGCATGACGACATGCCAACCAATTTGCTGCGTTGTGCAATCTTGCTTGAATTTCACGCCGTTATGATGGCATGTTGGTTGGGGCGCTACCTGATGGAATACGAGCTTGGATGTGGAACCTGAATTCGTAACATTCCTTGAACCAAGCTGTTACGAGATTTTCTTAAAATAGAGCATTTTAATGTTAAATGTTTTTCATTTTAAATGCACCCTCAAGTGGAAAGCTTGCAATGTATATGCAATGTTAATTACTGTATTTATATAAGCTTTTTTGTGTTTACGCCAGCTAATATCGTCTTGTTCTTGTTTTGGAAGTAATTATGTCTGATGTAACGATTCCATTTTTCCATTTATAAAAAATGCTTTGGAAATGGCTACATCTTTTGCAGCTTAATGGTGGAGTTCTTGACTTTCTCACTTTTATGCAACTTCCTGACAACCCTGAGATTTTACGTTCCTCAAAAATTTATCTAAAATTTCTTATATATGGAAAAAAAATTTTAGGAGACAGATTTTGGTAATTCTCGGACTTTACACTCAGAAGCATCATTCTAGAGTGTAATATGAGATATTTATCAGTTATAAGGATCATAATGAAGTCGTTTTCCAGAAAACTTCCCTAAATGGACTGCTTGAAACGGCTACGCAGACGGATCATTACCAGCACATCACCGACCACTTACAGTTGTTGTACCTTCCTATCTTGACCTTTTCTCATTCTCACATCGTCGTATTACCAGCCATATCAGTATTCAATTTTCCATCTTTCTGATTCTCATATCATTAATCTTATCCATACTGACTCTTAACTTTCCCTTGAAAAAGCTTTCAAACTTTTTCTATAATTCCTCTAGTGTTTTCTTGACTATTCTCATAACGTACCTTATTATTTGTAAATAATAAGCACTCTACACTCCATTTATATCATTTACTTAGCCTGTAACTTTGCATCTACGTGTAATTCTCTTTCCTAGGGTTATCATGTCACTCCATCAATAAGGATATTAAAAATCATGGAGACATAATGCACCCTTCTCTTAAACTTACTTTTCCACTAAACCAGTGGCTCCCCTCTAAATATACTACCGCACGCTTCAAGATCGTTTAGTAGTTGAGAATGAGCTTACAAATCATATCCACAAAAGAAAATAACCCTTTACACTTGTAAATCGTTCATCTCTGGCGCTTTTCTGTCTGCAGTACAATTAAATTTCAAATGTATTTTCCTTTGCTAAACCTCCCAAATCATAATCCTACCATTAGCTGTTTCTTCTGTCGCTGAGAACCTCTCCCCGGTGGCAGTTTTCCCCATTCCTTAAGTTATAGATACTTTCCATATACTGCTTCCACCTTGTCTCTAATCATAGCACATAGTTCATCCGTTGTCTCCTTGTATGCCCTTTTTGATATCTTATCAGACACATTTAAACCTCTTCCTCTTCAACAAGAACTTGCTCAGTCAAGTTAATAATGATCAGATAGACTTTCATTCACTCCTCTCACCAATGTATCCATCATCGTTCTCATCCACCTGCGCTCTATTATTACATGGTTTAGCGATCTTCATTTCCTCACCATTTTTTTTTTAAGTGTAATTTGGCCATTACTCGAGGAACATGTCGTGTGCCACCTCCAACGAAATTCGGGTTAGAATGGGACTCGCTTCCTCAGACATTCGATAAAAATGTAACATAATGAGTGCCATGTACCGCATCCATTACGGTCGGAAGTTGCTTTTAATGCAAAGCGTTTTCTTCTATTGCGAGTTACTGCGCACCATGTTTACAGACAGTGAGAAATTTCTGCCACCGAAGCAAAGTTGTAAGCCACGCTGTTGGACAGCCACTCTACGCACCATACTTTCTGAAGTGCTGTTATAAGGACCCTCTGCCATTTCAGCTAATGTTATAATGCGGAGCGGTAGACCAGCCAATCACCGCTTTTGTTATTGTCACGTGCGAGCCAATCAGCTCTCGGGAATATACAGTATTCTTTGGACACAAGTGAGCACACCGTAAATAGACAACTTTATCGCCATAATCATCGTTATTATTAATCCGAGCTATATTATGACGGCTATAATGAGTTCAGGCAATGTAGCTTTTATGGAAGTTTCGATACGGCCTGGCTGCGCCCGGATAGGGGAAAATAGCACTTGTTTGGTGGCTTCTGTGGTAAAGCTAAAGCTATTTTGGATTATGTTTCTGTCCAGATAATTTTTAATAGTGATGATTATGGGCCCATTCCGGTAATTGATCTCGGTGATTGCGTTGTTATTGAGAAAGGTAGTGTCGTAATAGGTATGGTAAAGAGAAAAGCAGTGATCATATAAATAAGAAGGGAACTGGAAAGAGTACAGGGAAGGCTAATAGTCTAATGTGAAAAAAGCAAAAGAGACGTCATTATTATTTAGATTTACTGACAGTGACACAGCAGATGGGTGCATCCCTTCAGCAGTGGTTATCACACAGAATATGATGAACGATCCTCTTGTTCCACTAGCAGCCCCAGACGTGCGGTCAAGAGTGCCAACCCTATGAGTTTCGAAGCTAGTGCCAGTGCCACCACCAA
>JANJGK010000005.1:61883992-61891492 GCA_039081455.1 Macrobrachium rosenbergii
CGGTATATTCACGTTCGAAGCATCCGTGGTTAGCGCCCAACCTGCCGCTCACAAACAAGGAAATTACGCACCTCATGGACGAATAAGACGATCGAAAAAGGAAGGCACATGCTAAGAGGAAAAGACAAATAGTGAAAAATATATATTTATTTCTATATTGTATAGCGCTAGTATTTACTAGGGGACCCAAGGGCCAAATTTTGGAGGTGGCCCATCATAAATTTGGCATAAGGGCAAACCTAAATTTTTTTTTTGCTTAACTGTATCTAGATTGATAATCTAGAGGTCTGCTCAAAGATTTCTCTTGCGAACATGCTGAAAATTTCATTTGAAGTAGCGTACCCTAAAGAAATTTACCCCAAAAATCCACCAAACACGATATTATGTTGTCTTGTATATCTACCCCATTAGGCATAATAACATATTATTTGAATGTAAATCTATGTCTTTTGGGTAAAAAATCTTACTGACAATGGAATTAATTGGTTGCTAAAGTGCATAAATGACCAACTAACTGAAGATCCTGAGAGTATCATCTTGATGAGTGTGTCGCACTTCAAATACCGTGACTGGCTTCTTGAAAATGGAGAGCTGCTTCCTATAAATGTTCTATAATCAAACAACAACTTGAGTCTTATTATAAGTCACATGGTCAGAAAGTTATCGTTTTACCCTAACGAGGAAAGTCCTCTACAATATGTACTTCCACTATGACAATAAATTATTTGATGGGAAAGATAAGACAGTTAGAAGATGACCATCATTCTGATTACGGTCAAAGAGATGATAGTGATAATGTTGAATGTAGCACATCACTAAGTAACAAAAGAATACTTTGTCATGCTGCTATAATTATACAAAAAGAATTAAAGGAGGAATCAAAAAGAATCGGGATTATGAGGCGAACTGAAGATCTTAATATTCAAATCTCCTATGAAACAACATCCAAATTTATACCAAAGTCACTCTACAATTTTTTGGCATGGCTAGTAACAGATGGTTCAGATAAAGTCGAGCTTGAGGATGTTAACAGAGGGAAAGTCCTCAATCTGGCTTCAGATGTCTTTGCTGCAGTTATAGGAGGCATGCCATTACTTAAGCATACTGGGACATGTTTGCATATAATGAAGCAGACTATGAGTAAGACGGTAGCAACTGTGTTGAATAGATTTGGTAACTGTGCCAGTTTTCAGGACACCCAACGGTACATTACAGTTATAGTTGAATCAGTTGGTGATGATGGCATTTTCATCCCAAGTAACATTGACAAAGGTAAATTCACATAATTTGCTATAGATAATTTGGACTTTGTGAGCACACTCCATGTTGGAGCTATATTGGGAAGCCTCTGATGCATGGAGTCTCAGTTATAGTGAAGAACGGTTGGATGTACAGTAGTTACTTCATATATGAGCTGCACCCAGAAGATTGCTGATGCCGTTGGGGAACAAGACAAGCAATATATCAGAGATGCATATGCAAATCTGCTGACAAGTGTCCATAGAATAAGAGAACTTGTCCATAGAATAAGAAAACTTCAGAGGTTTGATGAATCATTAGAAGGGCATCCTACAACGCAGCTTTGGCCAATGTATATTTAAATGGTTCTGATCTTCAAGAGATATACTGAAGCTGAAAGAGCTGGTAAGTGGCAAGAGTATCTTGATGAAGTAGGAAAAATGTTGCCATATATGGTTTGTGCTGGCCAAACAAAGTACATAGCATGTATTCCTCACTATTTGCATGCAATGAGAACCTTACCAGAAGAGCATACTGCAGAATTCTGCAGGGGTTACTTTACAATTCATGAAGCCAATGGTTATTCTAATGGCATTTGGACAGATATGGCCCTTGAAAAGACATATAACAAAGAGGCAAAGACACAACTCTTTACAGGTATTACCCAGAAAGAAGCAGCTGGGGAGAAATACTTGAAAGCGTTACCAGGACTTACAGCTATATATGAGGAGACGAAATCTATGGTACATATGACAAAAGATACTGTCGCTGAAAACTATCCAGGATCTATTCAGGCACAAAAAGATCGAGCAGCTGTTAATCATATCAAACAGCTGATTACTCATAATCTCATTAATCCATTCACCTCCACATCTGCTGATTTGCTGAATATTGCAACTGGAGAAAAATGCGACTCAGAGTATCTAATTTATGCAAAACAAAAGGGAACTGAGGCATTAGCAATAGCAGAGAAATTTCTGAGCACAAATGTAACACCAGTAAAGCTTAAAACCTTTGATGTAAAAAGTAATAAATCTGACAAATCTGAGACATTAACAAAGTTGCTTAAAGAGCAGAACAACATTGTTCGGAACTTGCACTTCTTGCGTAGTGTCGACGCTGATGCATTTTGCTATGAATGGACAGAGTAACCAACCTCGCTATTTGAACCAAATGATGATGGTCACAGTTACAGTATGAGGAAAGGAAACAAATCAGAATATATTGCAGCAGTTAAGAACCAACCGGGCGATTCTTGGATTGAAGAAGATCACTTCCCACATGAGGAAACTAGTGTAGTTATGCTTGTGGATGCCATGACATTCATTCACAAGCATTAAGGTAAAGGATGCACCACTTTCAGTGATAGCCTATGTCAAGGAGGTATATTCAGAACTTGATGGAGTCAAAACCCAAAGAATGTAACATGATGCATCTCGTAGGAGACTGTTATGACAAAGATATGAGTCTGAAGATATCTGAGGGAGACCGATGGCAAAGAAAGCAGGAGGCTAGTCGTACATATGAGGTCCATGAAACTTTGAAAATACCATCATGGAAATCATTCATCTCCAATCTTAAAAATAAAGCGGCACTTGAAAAATTCCTGGAAACTTCGTGGAGAAAGATTCCCGAAATTTACTCCTGATAATGTCTCACTGAATCTAGGACGGTTAAATGACACACCGGTCTTAATACATGGAGGTGAAATCCAAATGCTTCCTAAACTTCTATGTGATGAACATCAAGAAGCTGACACATGCTTACTTGCTCATCTGGCTTACTGTGTTCGTGACCATGGCTATACTCTCGTGCCCTCATTCAGGCTACAGACACTGATGTCGTTGTTTTGGCAATCTACCATAGCATTCGCATTCCAGGTCTGAGGAAACTCTGGATAAAAAAGATGCATCTTACTTGCCTTGTCACAAAATTGCCTTGATGTTGGGTAAGAAGAGTAACATAACACCTGAACAGGCTACATCAGCATTTCTCTGTGGATATGTACTAAGTGGTTGCGGTACTGTAAGCTTTCCATATGGTAAAGACAAGAGAAAGGCTTTCAAGGTAGCTAGTCATCAACAGAGATGATGACTCTTCTGGACCACAATGGATTTGAAGTGACGGGCGAAGTAAAACAATCATTCCTGACGTTCTTCTAGAGGTTATATGGAAAACATGATGGAACGTTATATAGCACAACTCACGGAGATCTACAGCATCTTCCTCCTACAGAAGATGCAATCTATCAGCATGTTCTTTGAGTTTATATCGACTTTTCATATAGAGATCAGCTTGCAGCTTTATTATGGGATTGCCTAACCCAACATTGATTGGTCGAACAATGATAGATGGGAATCTTGTACCATTAATGATGGAACAATCACCTAGACCCCCAGAGGTGGCTGGCAGCCGCTACTGCAAATGCATCAAAAGCAGATGTCTTAGAACGTGCACATGTGTTATTTCAGGTTTCAAGTGTGCAGTTGGATGTAAATTCGGTGGAAAACCGGAAAAGTGTGCTCGAACTGCTATGGATTCAGATGGTGACTCTGACTAATTTAGGATTGCGGTGGCGTCAGATGATTTTCTTATATTGTTAATGTGATTTAATTTAGTAATTTCAATTGAAATGTTACTTCCTCACATGTGTTAGAACCATGGTTACTCAGCTTACGATAGCAGTAATGATTGCTTAAAGTGCGGGGTATGTCCTGTAATATTTTTCCATTTCTGTATAATTTCAATGTACATAAGAAATATCAATCTTTCCTATCAATATGCAAGTGATGTAAAAAATGATTGATAATAATGATCAGGTTTTTGGAAATTAAAAATCTGAGTACATAATCCATCAAGGTTAGTGTGTAAAAAATATTTAAGACTTTTTTAAACTAGAAAATATATTTTTTTCCTTCATTAATTTTGTATGTTGCTTCATGGATTATGTTTTTGTGATTTTTACTTTTATCATTTAGGCAATCTAAAATTCAAGGATGCTACCCAATGATTTCTTAAATAATAGCCTAAACTTTATGTTATAATTGATATTGCAAGCATATGTTTAGCCACAAAATTGTCAAGCAGTGTTATGTCAAAATAAATTCTGAAAAGTTTTGTGTTGCTGAAACTGAAAATAATACTTTTATAAGTAATATGACGAAATATGAATAAGTTAGGATATAAGTTGCCAAATAGCTAACAGTTTTAAACATTAGTAGCTACTGATTCTTTTTATGTCCATTTACCATTGATGGAAAGGATTTTTGGCTGATATGAACAACTTTTATTAGTCATTTCCTAAAAAGGGCATTTGACGGTATCGATGATTGACGGCCGCCATCTTGGACTCCAAGATATGGGTAATAGATGCACAACTGAAAATGTTTTCAAACGAATTTTCAAC
Source organism: Macrobrachium rosenbergii (assembly GCA_039081455.1). Lineage (NCBI taxonomy): Eukaryota > Metazoa > Arthropoda > Malacostraca > Decapoda > Palaemonidae > Macrobrachium > Macrobrachium rosenbergii. The sequence continues at coordinate 61,888,638 of JANJGK010000005.1, forward strand.
GTCAAAAATATAAATTTAGCCACAAAAAATATCGTTGTATGTTGACTAAGTCCAAAGTTACAGCAAAAAACACAGTTTAATCATTGTCGTTTTCGGATCCTAATTTCGAGTGGGTACACCGTTTCAAATGGAATTTTCAATATGTTTGCAAGAGAGATTTCCGAGCAGACCTCTCGATTGTCAGTCTAGAGACACTAAACTAGCCAAAAATTGAGGTCTGATCTTGTGCCTAAATTATGATGGGTTACTCCGAAAATACGGCCTTTTTGGTCATGTGGGTCCCCTAGTAATTCGGACTTTTAGACGGTACAGCTATCCTTAAGTTTGAGACCTACTGTCTCGAACATCTCTCATCGTACCGTCATTCTTGCCGATATGATTACACAAGTATTAGGAAACCTCAAACAGTTTTTGTCAAATAGTGTATTCCTCCATAGAAAACAATACACCAATAACACATAAGCTTTAATTTTGTAACTGATGAATGAAGGATGGACCCTGTATACTAACAAATTCCACAGCATTGTTACATTATCACCCTAGACAATGGCCGTAAGCCTCACATCGATCACATAGACAGACAGTGTATGATAGTTTTTCATTCTAGCACGTTTCTATGCATGTATCGGTCCTTATTGTTTATTTTTATTTTGTATACATATATTATATATATGTGTATATATCAGTGTTTCTCAACCGGTGCGCCCCAAGATAACAAAAGATTTAATTTATGTAATATGTTTGTATTTTAAAACTTTGATTTTCATATATTTTAGAGACATCAAGTATGTGGTTTCTAAGTCTGAGTCAAGTCTTCGCCACTTGACATTTTGAACTGGAAAGTAAATTCCTTAATGGCTTTATCTTCAAGAAGCAATGTTTAGTCCTTTCCCTTTTCCTTTCTTAGGGGATTTAAATCGGTTCATTACTCACCTCTCTCTCGAAAAAAAAAAATAGTTATTGTCTATAATTCCATATTCCGCTAATCTCCTTTTGAAATGTTAGCCAAAAATGACAACCGGTAAAGGCCAATGACTTCACCGTATGGTAAATGAAAAGGACAAAGTTGGTATCAAATTTCCCCTGAGGTCAGTTGGTAATAGATGATAGAATTAAGTAAACTAAACCAAAATACAGTATTCCAGGTTGATGACACATAATCCAGGTTAATAACTTCACCATTTGGCGAATGACATTTCAAGGGGGGTTCATAATTCGGGACAATGACCTCTTTGTCCAATAAATGCGAAGTCTTCTGCGATTGTGGTCAGTTTGAGGAGATACCCATGCTCTGCTATATTGCTTTTCAAAGTTCTCGTTCAAGACACTCGGTGAATCATAATTTTGTTTTACATATTTAAAAAAAATAAAGTACCCATACAATGAATAGATTTTTAAACAAACGCGCCAGTGAAGAAGTTGATTCTAATAATGAAACTATTTCGAGTGGCATGAAGCGTCCAGCCAAGAAAAATAAGAGCAGACCCATTCGCAAACACGACAGAAGTTGTTCAAGTTATGGCTTCCTTCACGTGGGCTGGAGATGAAAATCAGCCTCAGCCACTGTTTGGTTTGTGGATGCAAAATGTCAGAGTCGATGCTTCTTAGTAAATGAAGCAAGCATTTTCAAACATCATACTGTAATCTTCAAGGAAAAGACGTTACTTAAGTTATTTCAAAAGATTACTTGATCAACGCTTTCAAAGGGAGAGCAACGGTGTCTGAGAAAGCTCAAATCGCTTTTTAGGAAATATCGGAAACGAGAGCCGTAAAAATGAAGTCACATATTCTCGCTGAATCTATTATTTTGGCCGCTTGCAAAAAGATGGTGGAGACCATTTCAGCAGACAATGTAGAGAAGCAGATGAGTAAAATTCCATTATCAAATGATAGTGTTCGGAGGTGCATTCTAACAATATTGAAGAAAATGTCTGCTGTAATAAACTTCAGGATTAACACTGTGCACTCCAAGTTGATGAACCTACTGACATAGCCAACAAGCGCAGTTGTTTGCCTGTATTCGCTTTATTGATGGGGAAACTATAGTAAATCAGTATCTTTGTTGCAAAGAACTGCTTACCACTACTACTGGCGAAGATATGCTTCATAATTTAAATAATTCTTTTGAGAAATGGAATTTATCCTGGAAGTCGTGTGCCGGGGTTTGTACTGATAAAGCTCCATCAACGATTGGTTCTATGGAAGGTCTTGCACCGTTTGTAAAGCAACCCCATCCCAACTTTATAATAAATCATTGTTTCTTGCATAGAGGCGCCCTGATGGCAAAAACATTTGGTATTAAATTGAAAGAAGCTTTTGATCAAGACCAAGTTGATTAAATGGTAAAAGCTCGTATATTTGAGCTACTTTGTGAAAACATGGATTCACAACACACGCTTACTTTTGCACACACAGGTTAGATGGCTATCAAGAGGTAAATTACTCTGAACTTCGTCAAGAACTATCATTATCTTTTGAAAAAGAAAATAAAAGTAAATTCTTTTAACTTATGAGATGTGAGTTTTGGACTTCAAAAATGAGACATCTGATCGAAATGTTTCAACACCTGAATAGTCAGAACGTGTCCATGCAAAATGGAAATGAAAACCTTCTCTTATCTACCGAAAAAATTCAAGCAATCCAGAAATAACCAGCACTTTGGAAAAAAAAAAAAGCTAGATTAGGCCGTTTGGAAATGTTTCCTTTGGTTCAAGAAGGCCATTCAGACAATTTAATTCCTTTAATAGGGGATCACTTAGAAATTCTGGAAGGTAATCTGAACCGAGCAGTACGATTGGATTCGCAGCCCTTTCTTTGACATTTCAACTGATAACGCTGGCTTTTCGCTAGGAGAA
>JANJGK010000005.1:61895400-61897900 GCA_039081455.1 Macrobrachium rosenbergii
AAGGCCACCTGTACCAGACACACGTTTTCAAAGGCCAGCAATTAGTCAGCTTAATGTGAGTCAGAAATCGAACCCAGGTCTTTCAACTGAAAGGCAAGGGCGCTGCCCACTAGGCCATACAAGCCATAAAGGAAGTTGGAACCTGAGGGCAACTGCACCCAAGGAATTACCTGGGCAAGCTAACTGCTTGCATACCAGCATGTTTTCCCCAATTTCCCGACTCAGCAATGACCCAATCAACAGCATTTCATTCAAATTATCCCTTCTGAGTGAATAAGATAGAAATAATCAACATAACCACGTGTGGAACAGAAATAAATTTCTGACTCACATCAGGATCGAACCCATGTCTTTCAATTGAAAGGCAAGGGCGATGCCCTCTAGGCCATACAAGTCATAAAAAAAGTTGCAACCTGAGGGCATAATTCGAATGAAATGCTGAGTCGGGAAGTTGGGGAAAACACGCTGATATGCAAGCAGTTACCTTGCCCAGGTGATTCCTTGGGTGCAGTTGCCCTCAGGTTCCAATTTCTTTTATGACTTATATGGACTAGTGGGCAGTGCCCTTGCCTTTCAATTAAAGACCTGGGTTCGAGCCTGATGTGAGCAACAACAGCGATAAATTTCTATCTGCTATAGGAATTACAGATGATCAAATTCACGAATTTCGCTTATGTGAAGCCATTCTGATATTCGGAAGCAAAGTGTCTGGTATATCACAGTCTTCATAAAATGCAGACTTTGTGGAGATATCACTTGGCGATTTTTATTTGCTTTGTCATGGTAATAATGTAAATAATCTATTATAATCTATAAATTTATGATGAAAGAGATATACAAATAGGTGATTACGAGCTTAAACCTATTTACCTAAATATATATGCGATGAAGTAGTCATCATTACCTAAAGCGTTCATTAGCTATTTGGTAATTAAGTGTCAAGTGAAACAGTGATAGAATATAGAATATAGAACTTAGGCTAAAGGCCAAGCGCTGGGACCTATGAGGTCATTCAGCTCTGAAAGGGAAATTGGCAGTAAGAAGGTTTGAAAGGTCTAACAGGAGGAAAACCTCCTAATTGCACTATGAAACAACTGTTAGAACGGGTGGAAAGTTCACACAGAAGAAAGAATATGAACCGAGGTACAGTAAAAGGAATAAAAGAAGCTGCAGCTAAGGGCCGAGGGGACGCTGCAAAGAACCTTAAATAATGCCTACAGTGCACCACGTAAGGTGCACTGACGGCGCTAGCCCCCTATGGGGATGAAACCGTGATAATTTTCGTTAATAATTGAAAAGAGCTTCACAATTATTAATGAAAGTGATGATTTTTTTCTTTAATAATTGCGAAGCTCTTTTCAAGGGAAATGAGACTCTAAGAAGCAAATACGCGCCGAAGACAACTCTTCTTGATAGTAAATACTGATTTCCTTTGTCATTTAAGATGTTATATTGTTTTTTTTTTTTATTTCCCTTTCACGGAGACCGCATAAAGAATATGGAAATTGTTAGAAAGGCGGGTAAAGAATGAAAGCTTTACTTTCTCAGCGTTGAATGTGGGGATACATCGCATGCATAATGAGCTTCTTATTTTTGTCCTCGTCCAGAACACACTTTCTGATTCTTTACTGCATTTTTCTTTAGTCTTTCCCTTTCTCGACGGATATCTTCTATTTCTATTATCTCATTTTTAATGTTCATATAATATGAACTTCTTATGTTTTGATTCTTGTTTTTTAGCAATTCGTCAGTAAGAACGAAAAAATATTAATATAAAATTTTTGTTTAAACTGATACTCCCTCCTGAGATTGTATAGATTTTACCTTCAGTTTTAACCCCTTTTGATTTGGCTGTATTCCAGATTTATTTTACGTGTCTATTAAAAAAAATGTATATGTTGACTTTTAAGCAAACTTCCTTTGTCTTACCTTAAAAAATGAAAATAGGAAAAATGAACAGCTTAAGCAAACTTTCATGAAGAGGAAAATCGTACAGAATAATTAATCCAAATATCTTTACGAGTGATGTCGGTGAATTATTTCTCAAGTTACTTTAAGACTTAGCTAAAGAGCGATGAAGAACATAAGCTTCTTTAAGATACACGAATAAATGCATATAGAAATTGCAACAAAAACCTTTAATAAGGTATGGATCGAGACAATGTGCATAAGTCTATGTCAAGTAAATATTAAACGAACAATAAATCTAAAGAGTATCCAGTAAGAAACCAACAACACTAGAACTTCCATTTATTACATCCAGCGGGCTGATAAATACATGCATGCATTCACAGACGCGGCTGACAAAGAAAGCTGTTGCTCTACAATGTGGGCACTGAAGAAGGGGCATCTGTCACTGTCAACAGGTGTAACTGACGTTAGAAGGCGTATGCAGTAATAACAGCATCGTCCACAACTAAAGTTGCTGATAATAGTTTTATTGTTTCAAATACTGAATTGTAATCTGAGATAATTGGTCATTATCTCTAAAGCATAAAAT
>JANJGK010000005.1:61902900-61917733 GCA_039081455.1 Macrobrachium rosenbergii
AATAAAAGATATCCATACTGGAGTTTAAATATGACATATACAGGAATTCTACCCTAAGCAGAAAATTAAAATAATTGCAAATGGTATGGCAAGATGCACTAAAGACTTAGCCATAAAAACATCACTCTTAAATTTAGAATGAATAGATGCCTGCAACAGTTATCTATTCAACTTTATATATTTGTTTTTTTTTTAATTATAGCGATAAATACTATAAGTTAAGGGTACGCCTGGATTTGATATGGATGCTAAAACTGCTGTACTAGAACTAGCAACAGTTGCAGATCTGAATGAAATGTGGTACTACGTAGTATCTCTCATTCTGAACAAATAAAATTCCTTCACTGATTCAAATAATTTTACAGTCCGATTCAATTTTTGTACTTCATTTGAATGCAAAGCTTTTGCATTGGCACAATTTCGTTATCCTGAACGATAGCTATCTAATGAATTTCATTCTTGAAGAGTGTTAATGTAGTATATTTCTGACCAGTGTTTTATACATAAAAAAAGGAAGATAATTTTTTTATAAGGATCTACGCGCAACAAAAATCTTCACTATCAATATAAGCGCGTCATTTTATGTATTTTTTTAAAGGACACACTAAGATGAACCCACTTCAGTGGGATTTGGTTACGTTTGCTGCTCATTCACACGAAAAACATCAGAGAAAACGGAAACCTTTCCACAGATGAATATAAGAGACTAACGAATTAAGCAACAGGGATAATGTAAAGGGGGATGCTTAAAGATATTTGATATCTGGTAGGGGAAAGGGAAAAACATGGGAAATGTCGGGGTTCGTAAGAGCACAACAGAAACAACGTTTATATCAAATACAGATATCGGAGAAGGTATTTCCTCCAACAAGGCCCGTGGGAGAGAGAGAGAGAGAGAGAGAGAGAGAGAGAGAGAGAGAGAGAGAGAGAGAGAGAGAGAGAGAGAGAGGGGCTGGCCGCTAACTGGGTGGTTTAGGGTTCTCTGGCGTCACGATATCAATGGTCATTGAACCCGAAGGAAGAAAAAGAGTGAAATTTAACGAAATTTGGACAGAGCTACCAAGATGAAGACTGAGTGTAAGATTTTATAATTTAAATAATGGGACAGTGACCAACTAGAGAAGACAATGCTGAGAAAATTGTGTATAATAATACTATTAAAGCGAGAGAAGCCAAAAGCATTAAAGAAAACAAGATCCCTGTGGACTTCACGAACAGATAATAACTGGAAGGGCGCAGGAGCACAGGGGACGTGATGGGAGATGAGAAGAACGAGACTATTTCGAGAAAAAACCATTTAAGAAATGAGCGTTTAAAATAGAGGCCTTTTTACAGGGGAAACTACCTTTATATATAGATCGAGCAGGAACAGAGTAGGAACAGAGTTTACAGTTGTTATGCATTTAATGTGCCGCATTTGCTTATACAAGTTTTGAAACAAAACCCTAAGATTTGATTAGAATAGTCCCCAAACGTTTCACATCTCTGTTACGTTTTTCTCCCTCGTTTGTCTAAACCAGACGGGAAAATGTAAAAAAAAATTCATGACCTATTCTATCCGGTAATTATGTTAGGAAGAATCTACATCAACCAGCAACAAAAAATTAATAACTAGAACAGTGCATGCGATGGTCTGATTTTCCTAGCATCCACAATGCTTATAAATTTTAGAATACAAGAAAATATATCATAATAGTACATCAATGTGCTTTTGAAATAGAAAGAGGTAAATTGAAAAAGGAAGCAGCAGCATACGATAAAAAAAATGCCTGGCGTAATTAGTTTAATGTGAGAATCCTTTGATTCAAAAGTGTGCTTTAATACGATTATGCCTTCTAAACGTTCACAGATTATAAACAAATCCAGTAAAAATTGTTGAAATCAACTATATTTCGTAAAACTGAACATAATCGCATGCATACACAACCTCTCACCGTAACGTTGGTATAAGTAAATCTATCCGCTATGGTCTTAAAACCGTTAATAATAATAATAATAATAATAATAATAATAATAATAATAATAATAATAATAAATACGGTTACAAAATTCTGCACAGGAATAGGGGAGTGTAACGAGTATTGTGAATGCATTACCAGCGTAATATTTGTCACCACCACACCATAACCAATTTCTTGCAACGAACATTCTGACTTCCGAAGAAGACTGCACCAATACGGTTCTTGGAAAGATAAAGAACTTGGATAATAAATTTTCCCGATATGTTCATGAAACACAAAAGCCCATGATGAGGGCATGTGGGTCATGTTCAAGATTACTAGGTCATTAGTACATAAGTCATCTGAAAGGGCTTTATTGTAGTAGTTTGCATGCATGTAACTTTCTATCTGTTATATTATTTCGGTACAGTCAGACAAGCATAAGGGCAAACTCTTATCTCCCACATGTATGTAAGCCGATCAACCTCTGTACGAAATTTGACAGCAATCCTTTCAGCCGTAGAGAAGCTGTACAGATAAGCTAGGTTTAATGGACAAGTTTATAGACAGACGAACAGGCTATAAAACTTCATGTACCATTATTATGATAATCTACCTTTTTAGCAGGTTTGACTACAATTCATTCTAATTATGATAAATGTGATGATAAAGAAAGTGTCACAAATGGTTATGGACAGAGAGGCATACAATCTAGTCGAAAAACTGCAGTTTTGTTTGCTGAAAGGGAGTTTTAGATTGGGGCATGATGCAGTGATATTCATTATAACGAAATCGACTTTGCTAATCATTCAATATATATTTCAAAAATCATTTGATTTCATTGCTGAAGAAACGTATAACTAAATAACAGACCTGTGAAATACAGTCATTACTTTTTACTATATGCAGCTGACCAAACGAAGGGGATTGTTATCACATTTCCGCAAGAAATAAATGTAAAACGACAATAAAATGTGCTAAAGGAACAAAAAATGGACAATATTGTTGTTAGTAACAGAATTATAAAGGAACTGAGATTAATTTGCATACGCTGTATTCAACAACAACAAAAAAAAACTCACTTCAGGGCACAAAACACTAAAACAATATGGAAAAAATAAAAGAAAAAAAATATTACTCTCAAGGTGTCCCTTGCATATCAAAACAGAGTAATGAATAAATGAGCGGATTAGGGAGAAGGAAATCGAATATGAAACAAAACTAAACCGACTGAGAGTAAAAATGAATAGGAAAAGAAAAGAAATCCGAAAGAAGTTGAATACTAAGTGGGATAAAGGGGAGAGAAGTAACGAGAAAAACATATACTTAAAACCCAAAAAATAATAAAGAATTAACATAAACGACGAAAGAACACCTACAAGTAGTAATTATATAAACTGGGATAAACGCATACAGGGTATGTAAGTGGTTGTAAGCAAATCCGAATTCCTCTTAAACATCATTACGCTCTCAAACACACAAGCACACACACATACAAGCGCACACACACATATATATATGTGTGTGTGTGCACGTGTGTGTATATGTTTGCGTGTGCGTGCTCTTTTACTAGAAAATCTCACCTAACAGAAAATTAAATAAATTCCTTGAAACAAGAACGAAATTTGTTGACAAATGCTTGCACTTTAGCTAATACAATATTCTGGAAGGCACAAGACCCGACCTAAAAAAAAGTCTCGTTAGGATAATATGATAATACGGCCCGACGTTACACAACAAAAAATAACTAAACGAAGTTAAATTATATGCGATTATGACCTACTGTTAAAACTCACAGATGTGAATATAACTGAAAACGGACAAGAGACACGTGCCACCAGTAACACTTGAAAAGTTGAAGCAATTTTGGCCTAAAATGGAAATAATGTTTTGCTTCTTCTAGAGTAGCTAATATGAAAGGAAAAGAGAAAAAAATTTAAATGTTGTGGCCGATAATTACTAAAGAATCCATGTTCTTACAGCCCATAAAAAATATATTTGGGAGTTTATATGTATACATGTATGTATGAATGTATGCATGTATATATGTAAGTATGATTGTGTGTGTATATATATATATATATATATATATATATATATATATATATATATATATATATATATATATATATATATATATATACATACATATATATATATATATATATATATATATATATATATATATATATATATATATACACACATATTATATCTATAACATATGTATACAAAATAAAAATAAACAATAAGGACCGATACATGCATAGAAAGAAACGTGCTAGAATGAAAAACTATCGTACCCTGTCTGTCTATGTGATCGATGTGAGGCTTACGGCCATTGCCTAGGGTGATAATGTGGCAATGCTGTGGAATTTGCTAGTATACAGGGTCCTATAATATATATATATATATATATATATATATATATATATATATATATATATATACATCAGTGTTTCTCAAACCTTTTTACCTGAGGGCGCACCTACGAAAAACCAAAACTTTTGGGGCGCACCTTTGATTTCGATATGGAAAAATTAGTCATGAAATTTGACAATAAGAAAATGATAAAGACGTACCTGAAATAATAATTTATTTTTTACGATATTTTTCATTTGAGAGTTTCAATGTGAAACTTGCTTGATGAGATTTCGCAATTTTCTGAAATTTTCGGCCTTGTATATGATAAACATACTCTCATCTCTTCATCAGTGCATTTAATATTTGATCTGTTTTCACATTTAATGTTAGTGGAGAATATCCTTGTTCACAAAGAGACGATGTGGACAGCTGCAGTAAAACAGTCAAAGCTTTCCTAGCTATTGAAGGATATTCTTCTTTGACTGAAATCCAGAACTGACCAATGGGCACCTCCGTCTGCTTGATCTTTAAGCCACGACCAGTAGTTATGGTGGCCAGCTCCTCCTCTTCTCCTAACGAAAAGCCAGCGTTATCAGTTGAAATGTCAAAGAAAGGGCTGCGAATCCAATCGTATTGCTCGGTTCAGATTACCTTCCAGAATTTCTAAGTGATCCCCTATTAAAGGAATTAAATTGCCTGAATGGCCTTCTTGAACCAAAGTAAACATTGCCAAACGGCCTATTTTCCAAAGTGCTGGTTATTTCTGGATTGCTTGAATTTTGTCGGTAGATAAGAGAAGGTTTTCATTTCCATTTTGCATGGACACGTTCTGACTATTCAGGTGTTGAAACATTTCGATCAGATGTCTCATTTTTGAAGTCCAAAACTCACATCTCATAAGTTAAAAGAATTTACCTTTATTTTCTTTCTCAAAAGATAATAATAGTTCTTGACGAAGTTAAGAGTAATTTACCTCTTGATAGCCATCTAACTTGTGTGTGCAAAAGTAAGCGTGTGTTGTGAATCCATGTTTTCACAAAGTAGCTCAAATATACGAGCTTTTACCATTTCAAGAACTTGGTCTTGATCAAAAGCTTCTTTCAATTTAATACCAAATGTTTTTGCCATCAGGGCGCCTCTATGCAAGAAACAATGATTTATTATAAAGTTGGGATGGGGTTGCTTTACAAACGGTGCAAGACCTTCCATAGAGCCAATCGTTGATGGAGCTCTATCAGTACAAACCCCGGCATACGACTTCCAGGATAAATTACATTTCTCAAAAGAATGATTTAAATCATGAAGCATATCTTCGCCTGCAGTAGTGGTAAGCAGTTCTTTGCAACAAAGATACTGATTTACTATAGTTTCCCCATCAATAAAGCGAATAAAGGCAAGCAACTGCGCTTTGTTGGCTATGTCAGTTGGTTCATCAACTTGGAGTGCACAGTGTTAATCCTGAAGTTTATTACAGCAGACATTTTCTTCAACATTGTTAGAATGCGCCTCCGAACACTATCATTTGATAATGGAATTTTACTCATCTGTTTCTCTACATTGTCTGCTGAAATGGTCTCCACCATCTTTTTACAAGCGGCCAAAATAATAGATTCAGCGAGAATATGTGACTTCATTTTTACGGCTCTCATTTCCGATATTTCCTAAGAAGCGATTTGAGCTTTCTCAGACACCGTTGCTCTCCCTTTGAAAGCGTTGATCAAGTAATCTTTTGAAATAGCTTAAGTAACGTCTTTTTCTTGAAGACTGCAGTGTGATGTTTGAAAATGCTTGCTTCATTTACTAAGAAGCATCGACTCTGACATTTTGCATCCACAAACCAAACAGTGGCTGAGGCTGATTTTCATCTCCAGCCCACGCGAGGGAAGCCATAACTTGAACAACCTCTGTCGTGTTTGCGAATGGGTCTGTTCTTGTTTTTCTTGGCTGGACTCTTCATGCCACTCGAAATAGTTTCATTATTAGAATCAACTTCTTCACTGGCGCGTTCATTTAAAAATCTATTCATTGTATGGGTAGTTTATTTTTTTAAATATGTAAAACAAAATTATGATTCACCGAGTGTCTTGAACGAGAACTTTGAAAAGCAATGTAGCAGCCCATGGGTACCTCCTCAAACTGACCACAATCGCAGAAGACTTCGCATTTATTGGACAAAGAGGTCACTGTCCCGAATTATGAACCCCCTTTGAAATGTCATTCACCAAATGGTGAAGTTATTAACCTGGATTATGTGTCATCAACCTGGAATACTGTATTTTGGTTTAATCCTACTTAATTCTATCATCTATTACCAACTGACCTCAGGGGAAATTTGATATCAACTTTGTCCTTTTCATTTACCATACGGTGAAGTCATTGGCCTTTACCGGTTGTCATTTTTGGCTAGCATTTCAAAAGGAGATTAGCGGAATATGGAATTATAGACAATATCTATTTTTTTTTCGAGAGAGAGAGAGAGGTGAGTAATGAACCGATTTAAATCCCCTAAGAAAGGAAAAGGGAAAGGATTGTCCATTGCTTCTTGAAGATAAAGCCATTAAGGAATTTACTTTCCAGTTCAAAATGTCAAGTGGCAAAGACTTGACTCAGACTTAGAAACCAGATACTTGATGTCTCTAAAATACATGAAAATCAAAGTTTTAAAATATAAACATATTACATAAATTAAATCTTTTGTTATCTTGGGGCGCACCGGTTGAGAAACACTGATATATACACATATTATATATATAATATATGTATACAAAATAAAAATAAACAATAAGGACCGATACATCCATAGAAACGTGCTAGAATGAAAAACTATCGTACACTGCCTGTCTATGTGATCGATGTGAGGCTTACGGCCATTGCCTAGGGTGATAATGTAACAATGCTGTGGAATTTGTTAGTATACAGGGTCCATCCTTCATTCATCAGTTACAAAATTAAAGCGTATGTGTTATTAGTGTCTTGTTTTCTATGGAGGAATACACTATTTGACAAAAACTGTTTGAAGTTTCCTAATACTTGTGTAATCATATCGGCAAGAATGACGGTACGGTGAGAGATGTTCGAGACAGTAGGTCTCAAACTTAAGGATAGCTGTACCGTCTAAAAGTCCGAATTACTAGGGGACCCACATGACCAAAAAGGCCGTATTTTCGGAGTAACCCATCATAATTTAGGCACAAGATCAGACCTCATTTTTTTGGTTAGTTTAATGTCTCTAGATTGACATTCCAGAGGTCTGCTCGGAAATCTCTCTTGCAAACATATTGAAAATTCCATCTGAAACGGTGTACCCACTTGAAAATAGGATCCGAAAACGACAATGATTAAACTGTTTTTTGCTGTAAATTTTGCTGTAACGACATTTTTTGTGGCTAAATTTATATGTTTTTGATGTTGAAAATTCGTTTAAAAACATTTTCAGTTGTGTACCTATTACCCTTATCTTGGAGTTCAAGATGGCGGCCGTCAATCATCGATACCGTCAAATACCCTTTTTAGGACATGACTAATAAAAGTTGTTCATATCAGCCAAAAATCCTTTCCATCAATGGTAAATGGACATAAAAAGAATCAATAGCTACTATGTGTTTAAAACTGTTACCTATTTGGCCACGTATATCCTAATTTATTCATATTTCGTCATATTACTCATAAAAGTATAATTTTCAGTTTCAGCAACACAAAACTTTTCACAATTTATTTTGACATAACACTGCTTGACATTTTTGTGGCTAAACATATGCTTGCAATATCAATTATAACATAAAATTTAGGCTATTGATTAAGAAATCACTGGGTAGCATCCTTGAATTTTAGATTGCCTAAATGATAAAAGCAAAAATCACAAAAACATAATCCATGAAGCAACATACAAATGAAGGAAAAAAAAATATTTTCTAGTTTAAAAAAAGTCTTAAATATTTTTTACGCACTAACCTTGATGGATTATGTACTCAAATTTTTAATTTCCAAAAACCTGGTCATTATTATCATTCAATTTTTACATCACTTGCATATTGATAGGAAAGATTGATATTTATGTACACTCGGCAAGAAAAGTGAGGATACAGTTTTCATTAGATTTCGTTCATCGAATTTTAATTTTTTTCTTACAGAAAACACATAATCTCGGTAAATTTACTCTAGAATATGAAAATACAATGCAAATTATATCATATATGTTAAATCTGCAAAACAAAAACGTTCAGATACTTAAAAACACCATGCATGTCCGAAGTAATCAGAATTTCTCAGATGACTTCGTTCATAGAGATCTAAAAGATAGTGTATGGATATCTCGGTGTAGTACTGTTTATCAGAACGGCAATATTTACTCGTTTTCCGTTATGAACAGGCTTATTATTGCATCATCATACGAGGTAATGATAATTTCTTTAATTTTTACAGATTCATATTTGTATTTCACGGTGTTAAAGGTCAGCTGGAATTAATGGCAGTAAATGTTGTGACAGCTAGTATAGGGCAGGTTGACCCAATCTATTTAAAACCGCAAGAGCGTTCTCTATGATGTGCGGAGTATCGGGATAACTTCGGCGGGAAAACGCAAGTAACTGGATGTTTCTTAACGTTGCCAAAGTCTGTCTGTCTGTCTGTCTGTCTGTCTGTTTGTCTCTCTCTCTCTCTCTCTCTCTCTCTCTCTCTCTCTCTCTCTCTCTCTCTCTCTCTCTCCATTGCTAAAACATACTGTACAAATATAGTATCGCTCAATCTCTAAAAGAAAAAAAATAATGAAATGAGTAGCTCTACATGTAGGCCTAGGCTTACACAACAGCAACTCTCTCTCTCTCTCTCTCTCTCTCTCTCTCTCTCTCTCTCTCTCTCTCTCTCTCTCTCTCCATTGCTAAAACATACTATACAAATATAGTATCGCTCAATCTCTAAAAGAAAAAAAAAATAATGAAATGAGTAGCTCTACATATAGGCCTAGGCTTACACAACAGCAACTCTCTCTCTCTCTCTCCATAACATTGCATTCGTTTCTTTATTGTTCCCCAAGTTTTTCGTTGGACATTGCTCAAATTTAACTCTTGATTTCATTATGGAAGATCGTGTTTCCGATTATGCAAGCATTCCGTTCATTGTGGTGTCATAAATTCATATGTGCAAGGTTACTTCGTAGGTTATATGGAATAATGTTTATTTTGCTCAGAACTGTCGCTGCAAATTACAACTTGAACGAATACTGTAAAGCTTACTACTGCATTTAAGTATCAATGATTTCAGAACCGTAGAATATGATTGAAAGTTATATGAGGTCAAGCAAAAAACAAACACAATAAGACTGAAGCTCCTCCCCTTTCTAAAGTTGCCAGATGTCTCATTATTTAGCAATATATGTCCGAAGATTTAAAAAAACTGTATCCTCACTTTTCTTGCCGAGTGTACATTGAAATTATACAGACATGGAAAAATATTACAGGACATAGCCCGCACTTTAAGCAATCATTACTGCTCTCGTATGCTGAGTAACCATGGTTCTACCACATGTGAGGAAGTAACATTTCAATTGAAATTACTAAATTAAATCACATTAACAATATAAGAAAATCATCTGACGCCACCGCAATCCTAAATTAGTCAGTCACCATCTGCATCCACAGCAGTTCGAGCACACTTTTCCGGTTTTCCACCGAATTTTCATCCAACTGTACACTTGAAACCAGAAATAACGCATGTACACTTTGTAAGACATCTGCTTTTGATGCAATTGCAGTAGCGGCTGCCAGCCACCTCTGG
The DNA here is from genome assembly GCA_039081455.1 of Macrobrachium rosenbergii. Lineage (NCBI taxonomy): Eukaryota > Metazoa > Arthropoda > Malacostraca > Decapoda > Palaemonidae > Macrobrachium > Macrobrachium rosenbergii. The sequence continues at coordinate 61,912,977 of JANJGK010000005.1, forward strand.
AAGTCTAGGTGATCGTTCCATCATTAATGGCACAAGATTCCCATCTGTCATTGTTCGACCAAACAATGTTGGGTTAGGCAATCCCACAATAAAGCTGCAAGCTGATCTGTATATAAAAAGTTGATATAAACTCAAAGAGCATGCTGATAGATTGCATCTTCTGTAGGAGGAAGATGCCGTAGATCTCCTAGAGTTGTGCTATGTAACGTTCCATCATGTTTTCCATATAACCTCAAGAAGAACGTTCGGAATGATTGTTTTACTTCGCCCGTCACCTCAAATCCATTGTGGTCCAGAAGAGTCATCATCTCCTCTGTTGGCGACTAGCTACCTTGAAAGCTTTTCTCTTGTCTTTACCATATGGAAAGCTTACAGCACCGCAACCTCTTAGTACATATCCACAGAGAAATGCTGATGTAGCCTGTTCAGGTTTTATGTTGTTCTTCTTACCCAACATCAAGGCAATTTTGTGACAGGGCAAGTAAGATGCATCTTTTTTATCCAGAGTTTTCTCAGACCTGGAATGCGAATGCTATGGTAGATTGCCAAAACAATGACATCAGTGTCTGTAGCCTGAATGAGGGCACGAGTATAGCCATGATCACGAACGCAGTAAGCCAGATGAGCAAATAAGCATGTGTCAGCTTCTTGATGTTCATCACATAGAGGGTTAGGAAGCATTGGGATTTCACCTCCATGTATTAAGACCGGTGTGTCATTCAACCCTCCTAGATTCAGTGAGACATTATCAGGAATAAATTTCGGGAATCTTTCTCCGAGAAGTTTCCAGGAATTTTTCAAGTGCCGCTTTATTTTTAAGATTGGAGATGAATGATTTCCACGATGGTATTTTCAAAGTTTCATGGACCTCATATGTACGACTAGCCTCCTGCTTTCTTTGCCATCGGTCTCGCTCAGATATCTTCAGGCTCGTATCTTTGTCATAACAGTCTCCTACGAAATGCACCATGTCACATTTTTTGGGTTTTGACTCCATCAACCTCTGAATATACCTCCTTGACATATGACTGAAAGTGGTACATCCTTTATCTTATTGCTTGTGAATGAATGCCATGGCATCCACAAGCATAATTACACTAGTTTCCTCATGTGGGAAGTGATCATCTTCAATCCAAGAATCCCCAGTTGGTTCTTAACTGCTGCAATATATTCTGAATTGTTTCCTTTCCTCATACTGTAACTATGACCATCATCATTTGGTTCAAAGAGCGAGGTTGGTTACTCTGTCCATTCATAACAAAACGCATCAGCGTCGACACTATGCAAGAGATGCAGGCTCCGAACAATGTTGTTCTGCTCTTTAAACAACTTTGCTGATGTCTCAGATTTACCATATTTATTAATTTTTACATCAAAGGTTTTAAGCTTTACTGATGCTACATTTGTGCTCCGAAATTTCTCGGCTATTGCTAATGCCTCAGTTCTTTTTTGTTTTGCATAAATTAGATCCTCTGAGTTGCATTTTTCTCCAGTTGCAATATTCAGCAATTCAGAAGATGTGGAGGTGAATGGATTAATGAGATTATGAGTAATCAGCTGTTTGATATGATTAACAGCTGCTCGATCTTTTCGTGCCAGAATAGATCCTGGATAGTTTTCAGCGACTGTATCTTTTGTCATATGTACCATAGATTTCGTCTCCTCAGATATAGCTGTAAGTCCTGGTAAGACTTTCAAGTATTTCTCCCCAGCTGCTTCTTTCTGGGTAACACCTGTAAAGAGTTGTGTCTTTGCCTCTTTGTTATGTCTTTTCAAGGGCCATATCAAGCTCTTCGTTGGGTGAGTCGGTAGAGCTGCGGACTGGCACTCACTGGGCCGGAGTTCGATACCCCGGCCGGCTGATGAAGAGTTAGAGGAATTTATTTCTGGTGATAGAAATTCATTTCTCAATATAACGTGGTTCGGATTTCACAATAAGCTGTAGGTCCCGTTGTTAAGTAACCAATTAGTCCTTAGCCACGTAAAATAAGAAAATCCTTTGGGCCAGCCCTAGGAGAGCTGTTAATCAGCTCAGTGGTCTGGTAAAACTAAGGTATACTTAACTTAACTTAAGGGCCATATCTGACCAAATGCCATTAGAATAACCTTGGGCTTCATGAATTGTAAAGTGACCCCTGCAGAATTCTGCAGTAAGCTCTTCTGGTAAGGTTCTCAGTGCATGCAAATAGTGAGGAATACATGCTACGTACTTTGTTTGGCCAGCACAAACCATATAATGTCAACATTTTTCCTACTTCATTAAGATACTCTTGTCACTTACCAGCTCTTTCAGCTTCAGTATATCTCTTGAAGATCAGAACCATTTAAATATACATTAACCAAAACTGCGTCGTAGGATGCCCTTCTAATGATTCATCAAACCTCTAAGTTCTCTTATTCTATGGACACTTGTCAGCAGATTTGCATATGCATCTCTGATATATTGCTTGTCTTGTTCCCCAATGGCATCAGCAATCTTCTGGATGCAGTTCATATATGAAGTAACTGCATCCAACCGTTCCTCATTATAACTGAGACTCCATGCATCAGAGACTTCCCAATATAGCTCCAACATGGAGTGTGCTCACAAAGTCCAAATTATCTATAGCAAATTATGTGAATTTACCGTTGTCAATGTTACTTGGGATGAAAATGCCATCATCACCAACTGATTCAGCTATAAATGTAATGTACACTATCGTTAGGTGTCCTGATAACTGGCACAGTTACCAAATCTATTCAACATGGTTGCTACCGCCTTGCTCATAGTCTGCTTCATTATGTGCAAAGATGTCCCAATATGCTTAAGTAATGGCATGCCTCCTATAACTGCAGCAAAAACATCTTAAGCCAGATTGAGGACTTTCTCTCTGTTAACATCTTCAAGCTCGACTTTATCTGAACCACCTTCTAACAAATGATGGTCTGTTACTAGCCATGCCAAAAAACTGTAGAGTGACTTTGGTATAAATTTGGATGTTGTTTCATAAGAGATTTGAATATTAAGATCTTCAGTTCGCCTCATAACCCCGATTCTTTTTATTCCTCCTTTAATTCCTTTTGTATAATTATAGCAGCATGACAAAGTACTCTTTTGTTACTTAGTGATGTGCTACATTCAACATTATCACTATCATCTCTTTGACCGTAATCAGAATGATGGTCATCTTCTAACTGTCTTATCTTTCCCATCAAATAATTTATTGTCATAGTCGAAGTACATATTGTAGAGGACTTTCCTCGTTAGGGTACAACGATAACTTTCTGACCACGTGACTTATAATAAGACTCATGTTGTTGTTTGATAATAGAGCATTTATAGTAAGCAACTGTCCACTTTCAAGAAGCCAGTCACTGTATTTCAAGCGCAGCACACTCATCAAGATGATACTCTCAGGATCTTCAGTTAGTTGGTCATTTATGAACTTTAGCAACCAATTAATTCCATTGTCAGTAAGATTTTTTACCCAAAAGACATAGATTTACACTCAAATAATGTGTTATTATGCCTAATGGGTGTAGATATACAACAAAACATAATATCGTGTTTGGTGGATTTTTAGGGTAAATTTCTTTAGGGTACGCTACTTCAAATGAAATTTTCAGCATGTTCGAAAGAGAAATTTTTGAGCAGACCTCTAGATTATCAATCTAGATACAGTTAAGCAACACAGAATTTAGCTTTGCCCTTGTGCCAAATTTATGATGGGTCACCTCCAAAATTTGGCCCTTGGGTCCCTTAGCGCTCTACAATACAGAAATAAATATATATTTTTCACTACTTGTCTTTTCCTCTTAGCATGTGCCTGCCTTTTTCGATCGTCTTATTCGTCCATGAGGTGCGTAATTTCCTTGTTTGTGAGCGGCAGATTGGGCGCTAACCACGGATGCTTCGAACGTGAATATACCGCTGTACCGCTCGTCAAAATTGCCAGAGTAACGAATTGCTAATAAATTCCTTTACATTACCTATCATGCCACATGAAAGAAACAATATTAATCATAATTAACGCAGAAGGAAGACAGTGTTTTATATTGGTTTCTTGACAGTGATCTCATTAAGATGGCAAAATAAACACGTAAACATTGTTACAAACATATGAAACCCCTATGTATGGCTTTAGTATAGGAAATCGTATTTCCAGAATCTTTTTAATCCTATTTTCTGGGAAATAAGGTGCAGTGAAGAAAATGTACTCAAAGTCTAAATGTCTATGACAAATCATTTACTAAAAGACTAAAAATAGCCTTTGTTACACAAGAATGGAATCGCCAGTCAACAGAAAGCTAGTAAATGCCAACAATAGTAAACAAGTAAAAAAATGCGAAGAGGTTTCTTTGGCGCAATCGTGTTTTCTGTACAGCATATAATGCTGTATGAAACTCTCAGCCACGGGCCATGAAACTCTCAGCCGCGGCCCATGAAACTTTCAGCCACGGCCCGGTGGTGGTCTGTGTTGCTGGCATCTTTAGCGGTGCTAGACGCACGATCACGGCTAACTTTAACCTTAAATAAAAAAACAACTGAGGCTAGAGGGCTGCAATTTGGTGTTTGATGATTGCTGCAATTTGGTGTTTGATGATTGGAGGGTGGACGGTCTACAAACCAATTTGCAACCCTCTAGCCTCAGTAGTTTTTAAGATCTGAGGGCGGACAGAAAAGTGTGGACGGACAGACAAATAGCCATGTCAATAGTTTTCTTTTACACAAAACTAAAATGAAATGAATTTGAAGAACAATTGACTCAAGGTTCGAA
>JANJGK010000005.1:61920333-61940333 GCA_039081455.1 Macrobrachium rosenbergii
GATGCCCCGCAATTTATCGAAGAACCAGGCCATATGTAAGTCATTCCAGAGTTGGATGTATTGCCGAATACAAATGAATTCCAGATTACGAAATCAGACTACAAATGGTTTTAAATGTTGCATGAAATATGGATTACTGCATCCGGATATGGCCAGTGTCGTTGGGTCAGCGCAGATTGATTCATCACAAAATAAATGAACAGATCCATTTACATATTCCATATTTATTGCAGCATGTAAACCCAAGAAGAACTATGGATTTGAAACGGGCTTTTTTGTTAAAATAGATATTACTAATTATTTATGTTATTATGGGATAACTGACAACATTTAGGGGAATCCAGAAACTTTGTTAACTTTCATTTTTAATTGACTGGCTCGTGGGGGGTAGGGCCGTCAGTGCACCTCATGTGGTGCACTGTAGGCATTACTTAAGATTCATTGTAGCGTGTCTTCGGCCCCTAGCTGCAACCCTCCTTTCGTTCCTTTTACTGTACCTCCTTTCATATTCTTTGTCTTCAATCTTACTTTCCACCCTCGCCTAACAGTTGATTCATAGTGCAACTGCGAGGTTTTCCGCCTGTTACACCTTTCACACCTTTCACTGTCAATTTCCGTTTCAGCGCTGAATGACCTCATAGGTTCCAGTGCTCTTGGTCTTTGGCCTAAATTCTATATTCAGTGCAATTCAGTTAACTGACTGGTAATCTTCGGGACGTTCCTATGAAATATGAACGGTTTTCATCAAAGGCTCAAAGGAATGTATTCCATTGTTCAAGGAAGAAATCTAGAAACTTCGAATTGAGAGCTATCCAAAGAATACATGTTCACGAGAAGGTACCAAATATTATGTTACGCCTTGGCGAACATTTTCTGCTTTTCTTATATCCTAGTTGCAAGAACATGCACTGCAATTTTGCAGCTTTTCTAATGCCACTGTTTCCCTAGTTAGGCGGAACAATTTTTATCAGAAAACTTTTTTCAATATTATCAACTGCTTATCACATTCACTACTTTTATTTGGATTGTTTCAAGCTCAAAGTTTTATTCTTTTTTTCGGTTTACGCCACCAAACCAATAATCGTTGCACATATTATATTATATGCTCAACAACGGAGGCTCGACAAGGATTGAAGGAATATAGAAATTTGGCCAAGGCCAAGCGCTGGGACCTATGAGGTCATTCAGCGCTAAAAGGGGAATTAATGTCGAAAGGTTTTAAAGGTGTAACAGGAGGAAAACTTCGCAGTTACACTATGGGACAATTGTTAAAAAGATGGTGGAAAGTAAGATGGAAGAAACAGAATATGAACAGAGGTACAGTAAAAGGAATGAAAGAGGTTGCAGCTAGGGACCGAAGGGACACTGCGAAGAACCTTAAGTCATGCCTACAGTGCACCGCATGAGGTGCACTGACGGCACTGCCACCCGACGGAGACTCGACAAGATATTTTTCTTTGCAAAGATGCAAATGTCATAATCGGGCAATCCTCTTCTCAGTCTTGTATTCGGTGAAGGAGCTTTTCTGGTTTTAACCAGTATTTATTTATTTATTTATCTAGTTTTTGCTATTACTGTTTTAATAAAGCTTGATAAACCCCTCAAAATATTTGCTTACAAATGAACTGTTCATAAATTTTGAAAGTTAAACTTCTGTAACTTTGAAGACTAATTATTTCATTGATGCCCTTCTAGAAGGACAATATGAGACAAGACGATCTTGAAAATGATACTTTATTAACAAACTACAGTGCTATTTATATGAATTACTGACTAATCAGCGGCCACGAAATTTACATAGTACCTAACAGACCAATAATGCACATGCATTCGATTTTAGGCTTTGTATTTTCTGTGTAGATGAAGATCAGGTGTGTCACGGAAGTCGGCGCCATCCTGGGGCTTGATGTGTTGGGAACCTATTCACGTGACACAATACCCCTCCTGAAAGTTGACCAGGGCATTGCAGAGGGTATCCCACCCCTTGAAAACTGGACTGGAGGAGTACTGTCGCCGGGCAAATATGCTGGTTTTCAGGCAGACAATGGCAACCCAATCTGTCGTGCCACAGATGTCAATAAAGAAGGCTTTCTGTTTGCGGTCGATGACCCGGTAGGGGCCAGTGTTAGGCTGGGTTAAAGGTGGTCGAACGGCATTGGTTCTGATGAACACGTGTTGCAGTATGTAGATCCTTGGGGATAAAGGTCCTTGTTGTTTGGCTTATTGGATGGGAGGTCAGGGCGAATACTGTGACGATGGTCTGGAGTCTGATGATGTGGGGTCAGGTGTTATTGTCGGGGAAGAATCACCAGGTATCACGAGCAGATCACCATGCACCATCTCGGCTGCTAACAGGTCAAGGGCCCTCTTTTGGTGTGGTCCGAAGGATGAGGAGACCCATGGAAGCTGCAAGTACCAGGTCGAGGAGTTGCAGCGAGACATCAGGGCTGCTTTCAAGGTGTGGTGGAACCTCTCAACCATGCCGTTGGATTCAGGATGGTAGGCAGTTGTGTGATGTAAATGGGTGCCGAGGAGCCGGTTTTGGGATGTCCAGAGCTGTTATGTAAAGGTAGTGCCTCTGTCAGAGGTGATGTGACCAGGTACACAGTATCTGGACAACCCATGATGAGAGGAAAGCTGCTGCTGATGCCTCTGTCATAGGGGTGGTTTCGGGCCATCTTGTCAAGCAGTCGACCATTGTGAGTAGGTATCAATGTCCTTCAGAGTGCAGGAGGGATGGGTCCTATAATGTTGATGTGGCGATGGGTGAAACGGCGTTTGCGGTTGATGAAAGGAGCCTACACCTGAATTTGTGTGATGCTGGATTTTGAAGAGCTGGCAGGAGGAACACTCATGGGACCACAGCTTTGCATCTTTCAATATGCAGTGCCAGATTAAGCGCGTCTTCAAGAGGGTGGCTGTGGATCGTCCTGAAGGGTGTGCCAGACCACGGAGGATGTCAAAGACGTGATGTCTAAGTGCCTGTGGGATCTATGGGTGTGGGCAGCCGATGCTGATATCACAGAGGATGGAGATAGGGTTGTTGTCGTTGAGGGGGACGTCATACCACTGCAGAGACATTACGGAAGTCTTGCAGGCGTTTGAGCTCTGGGTCCCCGCTGTTACTTGGCCACCAGCTGTTTGTAATCGAGGCTGAGGTGTACTGCATCGATGGAGATTCTGGAGGGGGCGTCAGCGACGGGGGTTGCGTTTTCCCAGGAATGTGGCAAAGGGAGCAGTTGAATTCGGTGATGGCTGACAAGTGGCAGCGCTGACGGGGTGACCAGGCATCGGACTGTCGGTTTATAGAATGAACTACCAGCAGATGGTCAGTTTGAGGGTGAAAGGCATGGCTTCCTAAAAATATTGGAAGTGTTTGATGGCGAGGCATGCTGCCTAGAACTTGCGGTCACAACATAGAGTAGTTTGCTTCTGTCTTGCTGAGTTTCCTGCTAAAAAAGGCGAAGGGGGTTGAGGACAACCATGGATGATCTGCTCCAAAACAGCTCCAATGGCTACGTTGCTGGCATCCGTGGAAAGAAGTAGAGAATGACCTGGTGCAGGGGAAAGAGAGGGCGGTGGCCTTGGCGAGGGCATTTTTTTTCGGAGGTGAAGGTGGCTTCCTGCAGGGATTCCCAGGCAAGGGCCTTGAGCTTTCCCATTGAGGACTTCGTAGAGTGGGGCAAAGGTCGAGGCAATGTCAGGCAAAAAGTGATGATAGTAGTTCACCATTCTGTGGAATTCTTGTAGACCCTTGACAATGGTGGGGGTGGGGATCTGATGGCGGCGACTTTCTTGGAAAGGGCTGGACACCTTCAGGTGTTATGAGGTGCCCCAAGAATTCTACCCCTCTTGGTGGTGAAGGAGCATTTGTTGTATTGGATGATGAGGCCGTTTTCTTGCAGGCATTGGAGGATGATGTGCAGGTGTTGGAGGTGCTCTCCCTTTGATGAAGAGAAAATTAAAATATCGTCAACACAACAGATGCAGAAGGGAAGGTCTCCCATGATGCCACCATCAATCGCTGAAAAGTAGCACCTGCATTGTGGATGCCAAAGCAGGAGTAATTGAAGGTGAAGGTGCTGAAGGGCGTTGTAATGGCGGACTTTGGATGTCTTCGGGATTCATGGGGACCTGGAAGTAACCTTTGAGAAAGTCCAGCTTTGAGAAGATTTTTGCGCCATGTAGGAAGGTGTTCACTTCTGTGATGTTAGGGAGGGGGTAGTGGTCAGCCTTGGTGATCATATTCAGCTTTCTGTAGTCACCACATGGGCGTAGGGGTGCCATCCTTTTTTGTTACTATGTTGGGGGGGGGGAGGTGCCCAAGGACTGGATACCTTTTAACACAAACCCCATCTTCTCCATCTCAGCAAAAGTTTTCTTTGCAGCGGCAAGTTTTTCAGGTGGTAGGCATCAGAAATAAGAGTGTACGGGAGGGCCTGAGGTCTTAATGTGGTGGAAAATACCGTGCTTGGCAGGGATTTGATGAGATTGCCGCAGTTCAGGTTTGAAAATATCTGGGTATTTGGAGAGTAGGTATGCAAAATCGGCTTGGGAATCGGTGACATGGAGGGCCAGTTTTCTGTGGGGGTTGCAGCGCTGGGTGTCGTGGACAGATCGGTGGCATCGACGAGGTGCCTGTTGGCAACGTCCAATTGGTGGTGTACCAAGAAGCCTTCCCCTAGGAGAGGTATTGAGATGTCCGTAACAATAAAACACCCGTGGCACTTTCTGTCACCGAGGTTAAGGGCAAGATGCTTCTAACCGAAGGTAAGGATGGGAGAACCGTTGACAGCTGTGAGTCGAACATGGGATGGCTGCTGGCGTTTGGTTGGTTGACTGGATACAGGCAGAAGGGAACAGCAAGCCCCTGTGTCGACCAAAAGGTGAGTATCTGTGGTAGAATCAAGGATAAAAAGACAGAGGTGCTGATAGAGCACGTAGGATTGGAGGTGTTAAGATTAAGGTTAGATTCATGTACATTAGTATGGCCCCTGGCTGAAGGATACACACCCGCGGTAGCCGTTTCAAGCATTTTTTGGCCATGGACATCCAGGGAGGTAGTTCTTGGTGGCAGGGCTGAATGTTGTGGTATCGGCAAAGCTGAAACGGGGGCAACCGCTGCTGTGTGTGGTCAGCTCCCTTGGTTTCTGAAGGTGGAATGGGCGGTGAGGGCTTGTCCTGGAAGTTTAAGAGGGTTTGACGGCTATGGTGGCCTCTGTGGTGTTGAGGTCATCTGTCGCAGAAGAGTTGGATGTTCCTTGATGGGTGGCAAAGGCATGGGCATGGTGGTTTGCAGCAGCATGGGTGTCCATCAGAATGTCTGTTAGGCTGGCAAGGGCATTGTCAGGTGTGTCTTTGATGTTGGTGAGTGCTGCCCTTACTGCCGTTGGTAGGTGCTGCAGCTGGAGTGCCTTGAGGATGTCAGTTGATTTGGGAGAACTATCTTGCTGCAGGAGGAAGACGGGCAAGGGCTCTCATCTCGAGAAGGGTGGCAGATGGGCGTTGATCACCTAAGGGTTGCTGTGCTGCGTCAAAGATCTGTTGTTTTTGTGAACGGCTGGGATGGCAGGAATCTGTCCAGTAAGACCTCCTTCAGGTCTTCGTACTGGATGGCGTCAGCGTCTTTAGCATCCAGCTACTCTGTTACTGGGGAAAGAGGTGGTCCGGTAGGGTGGCGAGAACTTAATCTGCCTTGGTAGACGAAGACCGTATGCCCTTGATTCGAAGTGTGACTTTGGCTCGACGAAACCAAATGTAGGCGTTAGTCGGAATGAGGGTCGGAAGCTTGACCTTGGGGTGATGGTATCGGCAGGATTCGCAGAAGGGGAGGCTGATGTGTCATCGCTGGATGTCTCAGGCATCGTTGCATATTTACATGGTAACTCTAACAGACCAATAATGCACATACATTCAATTTTAGACTTTGTATCTTCTGTATGGATGAAGATCAGGTGTGTCACCGAAGTCGGTGCCACCCTGCTGGCTTGATGTGTTGCTAAGGAGAACAATGTGAGAACCACAGTCCGAGAGCCAAGTGTGAGCCAGGTGTCATGAAGTTGGTGCCATCCTGTCAGCTCATGGAGTGCAGAGTGGCAAACTATTCGTGTGGCACAAACCATTATCACTGGAGGGTTGCTTATTGTCCTTAAAACGTGAGATATAACTTTAGGATATAGCGGCAGTTACTTTTTCCCCTTTTCATAACATTTCTTATGATTTTTTTTCTTTGTTGACCACAGACTTCGCCATTATTAACAGAATGTGACTCTACAGAAGTGTCTTCACTAAGCATTGACTCTAACAGCTAGATGTTATTACGAGTGACAAAACATGAGGGAACTAACGAAGTCTTGGTCATGATGGCTCATATGTGACAACATAAGCTAAGAATAGGTAATAGGCTATTTCAGATACTGAAGCGAAACACAGAACTCATGGTTCTTAGTCAGGGTCAATGAACATAGCTTTAAGTCATTAATACTGTATACCCCAGACCTTGAATTTTATAAACATGAAAATAGGTAAGCTTAACCTGCCAAATGGAAAACTGAGATCATAAAACAACATAGATAACATTTTGTTGTAATTTACAGTTTAAGCATTTATTTTTTCCAATAAGCCTTTGGAAGTAAGGTCTTTGTTTGTTGTTGTTGTTGTTGTTGCTGTTTTGTGTGTGCTCCCCCTTGGTGTCCAAGTAAATGTTTACTTTTTACTATTATTTTACCCTGCTCCATCAAAACTTTTATGTAACCCTTTACGACAGACTTCTGAAGGAGACCAGTTAAGTCCGACTTCGGTTTAATTGCAACGTGTTTTCAGAGGATTGATACGTAAGTGGAGAAATGGACAGTTTTAGTTGAAATCAACTCCTTAGGAAGTCTGTCATAACCTACATGTTTTCCTTCTAAGTTTATTCATTATTGCTTCTACCTCATAAACAGAAGAACGTACATAAGCACACTGAAGGTTTCTTTTGTTTCTGGTATAGAAATCAAATTCTCCTCGAATTTCCCACAAAAAACGTTCCAAATGTTTACTTTCTTCCTCTTGTATAGCCTTCCCTCAGTGACATGCCCTAGTTTCATGGCTTTGTGAACGTCGTCGGCCCCGGATTTCATGTCAAAATGTCGCATGTCAAAATGCCACGGGACAAAAATGTAGCCCATCAAAATGTTGCCCGACAAAATGCCACATGTCAATATGCCACCACTGTTAAAATATCACCACAGTCCAAAATGTCGCCACAATCAAAATGTCACCACAATCAGAATGTCGCCACAATCAAAATGTTGCCACAGTCTAAATGTTGCGAAGTCAATATGTCATACGTCATAATGTCGTCACTGACGATGAGTAATGGCATAATGGCCAAGAAAAACAGGCAAACAATGGGCAAGAAATACTAGGTCATTTTAGTCTCCTTTACATATATAAACGAGGTATTATAGGAGGTCATTTGGTCTGCAGTTTATCCAGAAATAATAAAAACACATGAGGATTAAATACACTAAAATAGGACAACCCTTTTCACCCTGGGCAAGAAGTAATTATAGTTTTACGGCGAAAGGCGTAGATACCCAGTTTTAAGAAAATTTACTTTTAAATGCCCTTTCATATACGTTAGCATTTCTAAGAATATCTGAAAAAAATATGCAAAGTAATCATTCGGTATAATCTTATCATAAAATACACAGTGGACACACACATTCTTAATAAAACCTGGAAAGCAAGAAAGCACAAAATCTCTTCACAGTGCAAATGAAAAGTCGTAACCGTCAGGCTTGCACTTTGGGATGCATTTCCACTTCGTCTTCTCTGACAAATACCAATTGCAACATGTGATTTGCAAATTGCCATAGTTTCTACTCTCCGCGTTTTATTCTTCCTTCACCTCACCTTTCCCATCCTATTCCTAAATCGTGGCACAGATATGCAAATGTTGCTCCGATGAGAAGTAACTTCCATTCACGGAGTTTCCAGCATTCGCAATTTGCTGATAGGTGCTTCTGTACTATTACATGAATTCTGTGAGCCTGCTCATGGTCACTCTCTCGCTTACTCTTTCTCTCTCTCACACACACATACACGCACTCATACATGAGCATGGGCACGCGCATACATTACAGATAGTTAGTTATTGCTGTATGACTTTTTTTTTTATAGATTAAGACACAAGAAAATATTTTGTTGAGTGAATTTAGCTTTACATTTACAATTTCTCTTATACGTACAAACACACACCTGCATACATACACACACACACATACATACACACTATATATATATATATACTGTACATATACATTATATATAATATATATATGATTATAATCACTTTAACACGTGATACGTTTTATCACATTACTACGGTATATACTGTATATATATATATTATATGTATATATATATATATATATATATATATATATATATATATATATATATATATATATATATATATATATATATATATACTGTATCTATATATATATATATATATATATATATATATAAATTTTCACAAATATTACGCAACATATATAGTTTAATATCCAGTTCATTATACCTTAGGAATAACTTACAGCAAAAAGGAATTATATTTGTTAAGTGCTTCGTCCCTTGAAGTCATTTGTACAATAGAGTCGATATAGACACTACGAAGCTGGGTGGTCTAAGTCACTGCCTATCTTTCTTTGTAAACCAAGAATCAGTTGGAATCCAGCCTGGGATAAAGTACTTAACAAGTATCGTTCCCCTGTGGTGTAAGTTATCCCCAAGGTATAGTGGCTTGCCTATTAAACTGTTTTTGCTGTGTAACAGTCATGGATATAAAAATGTCTTGTCTGGCAACAATTTATGTATATATATATATATATATATATATATATATATATATATATATATATATAATATATATATTAATATATATATTATATATATATGAAGATAAGAAGGCCCATAAAACACTATTTAAACGTTGCAACCATATATTTCTGGCACTTCCTTCTGTGCCCCTGTTCACTGGAAAAATATACACAGATGAAATTTACAAGGGTATATATACAAAGCATATATAGGTGTGGCATTAAGTCTCCGATGGTATGCAGGTGACCGTTTCCTAAGAAGGAGGAGAGTAAACTGTTCCCTAGTGGTTTTCGGCCCATTAACTCACGTTTGGCATCGATTCTGGTGGTCGTGTGCCCTGGAAGACCTTCTTCAGAAGCGGTCTGAGTATTAAAGCGTCGATGTCGTCCGATTTCCAATGTCCTCCAGACAAGTTCATATTGTTGGTTTGATTGATGATAGCAGATTCCAGCATCTTTCTTTTGTATGGACAGCTACTTTTGAAAAACCAGCTCCACCCCCACTCCAGTTTATGTTATGTCCTGTATTTCTGATACGTAGGAAAATCCCCGAACTCTCCAAAGCGTAACGTACTGATCTTTTGTGCTCCGTTATTCTTTGCAAGAGCGATCTACCTGTCTCCCCCACGTAAATGTCATTACAATTGCTACATGGTATCTTGTAAACTCCGGTTTCTTCCCCTTTGTTATTTAGGTATACGTTAATGAGCGAGGTCCCGATGGATTTAGGATAATGGAAAATGAAGGGATTGTTAGACCTGAGTTGTTCAGTGGCCTTTGGGTGTTTTCGTCGTACGGAAGCTTTATTTTCTTGTTCGAAATCTATTTGCCTGTTGTGAGTGGACCTCTATAGTATATTTTATTCGCTTTGTTAATGGGTACCTAGATAAAGAATTCAACACGATCCACCAACACCTAATGCAACTGCTCTATCCGCACACATTATCGAGAGGGCTATTAACAAAGCGAATAGAATATACTATAGAGGTCCCACTCACAACAGACAAATAGATTTCAACAACAAAATAAAGCTTCCGTATGACGAAAACATCCAAAAAGCCACCGAACAACTCAGGTCTAACAATCCCTTCATTTTCCATTATCCCAAATCCATCGGGACCTCGCTCGTTAACGTACACTTAAATAACAAAGGGGAAGAAGCCGGAGTTTACAAGATACCGTGTAGCAATTGTAATGACATTTACGTGGGGGAGACAGGTAGATCGCTCTTGCAAAGAATAACAGAGCACACAAAAGACCAGTACGTTACGCTTCGGAGAGTTCGGGGATTTTCCTACATATCAGAAATACAGGACATATAAACTGGAGTGGGGCAGAGCTGGTTTTCAAAAGTAGCTGTCCATACAAAAGAAAGATGCTGGAATCTGCTATCATCAATCAAACCAACAATATGAACTTGTCAGGAGGACATTGGAAATCGGACGACATCGACGCTTTAATCCTCAGACCGCTTCTGAAGGTGTTCCAGGGCACACAACCACCAGAATCGACGCCAAACGGGAGTTAATGGGCCGAAAACCACTAGGGAACAGTTTACTCTCCTCCTTCTTAGGAAACGGTCACCTGCATACCATCGGAGACTTAATGCCACACCTATATATGCTTTGTATATATACCCTTGTCACATTTCATCTGTCCATATTTTTCCAGTGAACAGGGGCACAGAAGGAAGTGCCCGAAATATATGGTTGCAACGTTCAAATAGTGTTTTATGGGCCTTCTTATCTTCATATCATACTGTAGTATTACATAAAAGACATTCATATATATATATATATATATATATATATATATATATATATATATATATATATATATATATATATATACACTTTTTCTGTAATGATCCTCTGCAGAATAACATTGGAGAAGTTGTAGACGTCTTTATTTCTTGATACAGTAATTATATATGAGAAGATTTTTTTATCTGGCAAAAATCATGACCATCTCAGATACAGTATTTACATACTGGAATTATTAAACGTTTAGGTAAAAGAAATCGCCCCGTCTCCATTTCTTACCAGCCATATTTTGATGATGTTTTTGTTCTCTTTTCGAAGGGGACATTCTCGATATCAGTGAAACGCCTTTTAGCTTTTAACTTTTCCTATGCGCTATTCATTTACAATTAAAGTAATTTCCATGAACGTAAATTATATTAATTGCTTTGTCGAAAAATTACCCGTACAATATATTTCAATTATACTGTACACTAATCACAATGCTTGACATCCTCTTCGTCGTTCTTTTATTTTTTGAGTGTTATGAAGTTATGATAAAAAGGAAAGAAAATGACACGTTCATTAATCATATTAAGGTACAAACTTTCTTACGACATTTGGTACAAAGAAACTTGTTTTCACTCATACAAGTCGAAAGAATTCCAGTGACGTTTACGTACATGAATAAATCAGAGTTCCTGAAACAATGGCACATTTTACAGAGCGATATTAATAAGTTAAATATCTATTATAAAGGATCAAGTGTTTCCCCCAATCTGTTCCAATATAAAAGTACTTGTGTTTTCTGTTTTTACTTCATTAGCGTCATTGCATTTTTGCGTAATTGCTCGAACTACGAGTAATATAATTAAGTAGAACAAGTGGTCGCTATTAAGGGGAACTCATGAATTTCGTTTCCAACCCTTTCCTTTGAATATTTCCTTTCAGTCTTGCTCTGTTTTCTTTCGATTAAAATTTTCTCTCTCTCTCTCTCTCTCTCTCTCTCTCTCTCTCTCTCTCTCTCTCTCTCTCTCTCTCTCTCTCTCTCTCAACTGATCAATCAGTTTCTTTATCAGATGATTCGATAGTATAGGTCCTTGTATATCAAGAAAATAATATTTTAATGTTTTGAAAATGTAGTTATTTATCATTTTAGTCCCTTACTTTTGCCTAAGACATCGCCTTTTGTCGTGGGCGACTAACATCCTATTGTTGCCAATGACTCCCGATATTTCAGGTAAATAGTCATTTTGGAAGTATTTTTTCTACCAACATTTCAGATTTACTGGAGGGTGCTTTATGTAGATAGCGGAAAAAAATAATTACAAAATTATTGCCTGTGTCCATACAAAATAAAAAATAATTTAGCCTATGATGAAAAACGTTGCGATTCTGGTAAGTAAAATCCAAAAACGGTGAGATAAATTTACCAATGTCAAGTTTTACAAATACGAAACTGTAGAACAATTTTTGGATACAAATAAAAATCCTGCAATGGAGTAATGTTTCAATGCTTGTCCAGTTATTCTTCTGTTGCAATGGAAGATTTTTTTTTTTTAAACATCTTACGCGGCTTTTCCCCGAACTTTCACGTATATGTGAACTTTTATCAGTAGCAATATATGGCTGTGACGATACCAAGTCTGGCATGACGTCAAAAATTACAGCAATACAGGAAGACTAAGACTACAACGACGTTATATACCAAGCTCAAGCAGGGACAAAAGCTAGTCTAAAGGAGAGTTCAAAGTTACACGAATAAAGAAAGTCCATTTACAAACATACATACATACACACACACACACATATATAATATATATATATTATATATATATATATATATATATATATATATATATATATATATATATATATATATGTATATGTATATAATAGTCTCGAGTCTATCTTATTTTGACAGAACTTTTTACGTTTTTCGTTCTTTTTAACGGATCGAAAAACTTTATATATGAGACATAAAGAGCGGGGAGCCGTCCCCTCTCTCACTGCCTCCTAAACTCAGCTAAAGCCAAAATCTCTTCCCAGAGTTATATTAAAGCGAATAGAGGAGAGCGAAGATTTAGCCAAATTGAATTTAGACCCTCTCAGACCACATTACGTCTCAAGAATGTAAAAGAATGTAATGAAGGAATTCTCTCTCTCTCTCTCTCTCTCTCTCTCTCTCTCTCTCTCTCTCTCTCTCTCTCTCTCTCTCTCTCTCTCCTTCCACTTATTACGCCTTACTCCCAGCAGTCTTTTGCTCAGGGTTTCTGTAAAATTCACCCTGAAGGAATTTTCTGTCTCGGGAGATGTTTTCTTTCTAAAATCGCGGAAGCATTTCTCGTTCGTTCCAGAAACCCGATACCGGGAAATATTTGCGACTGCTCGAGAGCGTGTGCTTGTTGGGTCACAATAGGAGCTGGGCATTCCTCGTAATGGTTCTTTATCCTGTGACAGATATCTTTCACTAATTCTATTATTTTTTCTTTTTTTTGCTTTACTGTTTGTTCAGTAAATGTATGAGTAATCCATCTATTAATTTATCATTATTCGTGCGTGAATTGTTGCATCTGTTTTGGGTATTCCATGCATTTTTTTCTGTTTTAAACACTCAAATTCATTATTGCTTCCTCAGTAACATCACAAGTCTCTTGTTCTCATAAGATATTTATTTTCCATTACGTATTTTTGTTGAATGTTGCTCCTTTAACCATTTTGTTTAATGTAAAATAGGGGGAAAGCGGCATTAGCAAATAAAATTCCTTTGAAGATAAGACACGCTTCTGTCCTCTAAATATATATTGTAAAAGAAAGTTAGGGCTTTCCGTTGCTTCACAGTGCATGTGCGACAGAAGTCCATTATATTTGGAATTGTCTTAATGAGCGCCACTGGACGCTGAATTATGAAATGATCTCTGTGTGGAACGGTCGCCATACATTTGAGACTGGTCACGAGGCCGTGCGGGGACGCTGATTCTATTCTCCGATGGCTCTTGTGAGATATGCGATTGGCAGCAGCGTCAGAACATTAAAGGCCATTTCCCTATTGATGTGTGCTTCACTCATACGCTGAACATGACCAGAGAGAGAGAGAGAGAGAGAGAGAGAGAGAGAGAGAGAGAGAGATACAACCGCAAGGGACGGCAATTGTCTCCTCTTCATGACGCATTCATGATTCATTGCTCACTTTCTCAGGAAGTAGATTGCACTCCTATTGGAAGGAATTTACTTCCTTGTTTCGGAATGCTTCAGCCTTTGCAGATATTCTACAATATAAAACGAAATGCGGAATATTTTCTTGATACATGACCTTGTTCCATCAAAGTATTTTAATGATAGGTCAATGGCACACACAATAATTAGGAGACGCGGTAATCTAACAGAAATTCCATTATTTTTATGTTTCGGACTTAGTTGTTGTTTCTAAGACGTTTTATGTTGTGCTTAGAACTTTGAAAGAGTCCTCGTTTAAAACGATTAGCCGTATCTTGTACTTCATTCGTTCTGAGATTGAAACAGTCTTCTGTCAGAGTGCTCAGGAGTGAAAATCATCAAAGCGGCGCTGTGGAAGATGCAGTATTTGAAAGAGATGTGCAGTAAATGAGAGAGAGAGAGAGAGAGAGAGAGAGAGAGAGAGAGAGAGAGAGAGAGAGAGAGAGAGAGAGAGAGTCCCAGTCTCAGAATTTTAATCAGATACATTGTCAAACAATAAATGGAGTAACACTAACAACAATAAACAAGGTCATCAGCCCCCCCGGATTGCAAATTTTGCTTTTCTTCGTCTGCCTGGCAAATTTTCTTAATGATTCTGTAAACTGTAAAATGACGTTGCTCTCTTGACAAACTAGTACACTAGTAGGGAATTTTGAATAGTTCATTTTTTATGACCTTATTCACCGCGAAACTGACAAGGATGAACCGACGCACGAAACAGATTAGGAAACTTACGTGTTAGAATATTCCAATATTAGGCAGGTGGTTATCATATTTAATAAGTGCATATACGAGCGAACGTGATAATTTTGAGATGTAATTAGAATAAGCTTCCCTTTCACTAGACCATGTTCAAGAGCCAGAGTT
This sequence comes from Macrobrachium rosenbergii, assembly GCA_039081455.1. NCBI lineage: Eukaryota > Metazoa > Arthropoda > Malacostraca > Decapoda > Palaemonidae > Macrobrachium > Macrobrachium rosenbergii. Next base: position 61,935,023 of record JANJGK010000005.1, read on the forward strand.
GTGACCTTCCTTTCATAGCGATCTCTTCTGAAACTGGCATTTGGCAACATCAACATGTGTAGTTCAAAAGAACAGCACCCATGAAAACTCTTCTTTCACTACAATTCATGAAGTATAGCGTTAATTTCAGATAATGATAATGAAGATTTTGCCATTTGAATATAAATTTATCAGAATTACACCTGAAATATTTCATACTTTTTATGATCTTTAAGACATCAAGAGATCAAAGTCAAGAGACCTGAGCCAGTAATGTCCATTAACAGCCCCATATAATCATTACCGAAGGTATATCTGAGCAATCACTGCCATCAGAAGATCATTATGCTTAAGTCATTAGAGACCTACCGGCCTCCAGTTTAAAGGTGATTCATCATGATCAAAGACACCGATGGCTCAATCCACCGGGGGGGAGAATCTACTAAGAGAGTGAGGAAGCAGCATCGGGAGAGGTAAGAGACCGGGAAATAGAAGAGATGAGATAAAGGATGATCAATTATGATGAAATACAAAATGAATGTATGAATAATATACACTGCGTAAAGTTTGGGGTTTGGGTATAAAAATATGGTTTTATATCAAAAGTAAAGAGGCTTTGAACAGAAATGAATGCGACTGTTAGGAACAAGCAATATCGGAAAAACGGCGATTGAAACAGTTATGACGACTGTTATGATAATATTATTAGTGTAGTAGGTCTTTCTTCTCTAGATCGAGAACGGGATATGCTGTATATCAGGTCCACAATAATATTCAATGGTATTCTTGTTAATTTTATAAAAAAGTTACAAAAAAGTTGCAAAAGCTTTCGAACCCTGTCCTGGGTTCATCTTCAGTCGAACTAAAAATTATTGACATAATAAGTAAATACGTTAGCTCCGGTTTCAAGTGTGGAACCAGTGGACGACCTCAACGATGTGTTTTTTTTCAACGGACGAGGCGACAAGCGGGACGGTCAACTCTCCAACTAGGTGATTGCTTCTCCTCTTCCTATATTCCGCGTGGCTATTCTTCTTGATCTCCTCACCCGTTGTTGTTCTGCATGTAATTCATTGTTTGCGGTGACATCCTCGGAATCCCGGCTGTTATAAGGTGTCTGCCGGGTGATGTCGGCGATAACGGCAGCATCAGACGAAGGAAAGTAGGAGCCTGTCCTAACATTAAAACCTTTAATAAATGTTTTGATTACATGAAAGTTAACTAGCGGGTCTTCGTTAATGAACGACTTGTTTCCCTTAGTGTTATTCATATGCGCATGTTCATGTAGAACAAGTCATATACGCCATTCACCTACTATGCAAGACACTGGTGATCTCAATTCCAATGTATGAAAAAGGAAAACCGACGACGAAAGATATGGTAATTTTCCTACAAACAAAACACAAAATGCCACATTCCCTTACAAAAATTAGACGTTAATGAACAACATTTCAGAAATAATTAAACGGCTGTTCTAATGTTTAACGATGAAGGGATTAAAAGGACTCTTGTACAGTACTGCTGAGCTCAGTATTACTAATTCACTGCAAACCGAGCACCAAATACGAAGTGCGCAACAACAGTGAAGGAATCAGAGGATGTAGGCCTATACACAGGTCAGTTTACTACACAGTCATCATGCAAGATAATCAGCATCTAATAAATCATAAGTTTTTGTCAAAAGAAACTATATTGCAAAGTGAATTTGTGACAAAAAAACAGTTTCATGGTCTGTCTCAGAGAGAGAGAGAGAGAGAGAGAGAGAGAGAGAGAGAGAGAGAGAGAGAGAGAGAGAGAAAGAGAGAGAGAGAGAGAGATTATTTCTTACAGCCATCGTGTGAGATGAAAGAGCACAACTCACATTTAAAACTTAATAATGGCCAAGATGAAGGAGACTTGGAAGCTTATATACAATCAAATTCCACAACAGCCTTGAAACAAGGTACTGTTCCTTCTCCTTTGACGAAGCGGGTCAGGCACTGTGCAGCCAGCGATGAAATCGCAATTTCAATTTTCTGATGGCAACTGGAGATTAATGTGCAATATATATTCAGTCGAAATTCCATCCATATCCAATGGGAGGCGATGATAAAGATAACAATGCTCGGGCCATTCGATGTCATCCTAATAGCAAGCGTTCTATTTCTGATGACTGAATGCGGAATTGGGTTTACAGGCTCTTTGATGCTACACTTACGTTCAAAAAGATCTTTGTAGGTCAATGTGGCGTAGAAAAACGTACGAGAGTATTTTCAGAAAGAGATAATGAAAGTTTGTAAATACCCTCATGACAAGAAAACTAATAAATATAGAGTATTTGAACATGAAAAAAATATAAATATGAACTCCATAAAACATGTAAATGCTCTCGAAATCAGTGGGCGTTCGTATGCACATATACAAACATATACATACTGTACATACACACACACACATATATATGTATGTATGTATGTATGTATGTATGTATGTATGTATGTATGTATGTATGTATGTATGTATGTATGAATTCATGTGTTTGTGTATGTATGTATATGTATATATATGTGTGTGTGAGAGAGAGAGAGAGAGAGAGAGAGAGGGAGAGAACTTATGTTACACACCGTAACTTGTTTTTTAACATTCACAAATAAGCCGAACATACGTTTAATATCCAATTCACTATGCCACAGGTATAACTTACACCCAAATGGAATTTAAAATGATAAGTCCTTCCTCACCAGAGGGATTGGAACAGCTACCTTGTTTCGAAACAACGTTCTACCCTGACTTTTGAAAACTGAGCCAACATATACAAATTGTCACGGTGGATGTGACAAAAATGAGTAGTTAGCCACGTATTACAGATTTACCGGTCTGCTATCTTGGTGGCGATGGGTTCATTTCGATTCAGTACAAAGACAGTGCAAACGCCCTGTAGTGATGCCTACAATGCACCACATGAGGTGCACTGACGGCGCTACCCCCCCTCGGTGGTAGATAATGATGAATGGGAGATGGCCATATATATATATATATATATATATATATATATATATATATATATATATATATATATATATATATATATATATATGTGTGTGTGTGTGTGTGTGAGTGTATATATATTTACCGGGGTAAGAGAGCAAAACGAATTTCTAATTATAATTAATGAATTTTAGAAATGAAAATACGCTTATATTGAACCGCTGTAGTGAAACGTTTTTCATATTTTGTAATGCGGATGAAAGTTGCTCAAGCCTAGATTTCATAATAACTTCCAAAGTTTGGTATTAATCGGTTTGTTAATTACAATTTAATCTTCAAAGCGCTCGTGCTTTGGTTACCTCGTATTGCCTTCGACTTAATTCTAATCTTTTAATTCTCATCGATTCTTCGCAGTGAAATACTTCATGCTCGTATTCTGTTTGCTAGTCGAGTTATGCTGAAATTAAGCTGAACCAAAAAAACGTGTGCATTGGTTATGCAATCGTGTAATAGTCCAAATGTGTGTCGTTATTATAAAATTTGGGTTTATATACGTTGCTACTGCACCGTTTCTCGTAAACAGCTGCTGCGGTTAAATGTTTGTGTCTGACCAAGAAAACAATAATCAATCTTTATCAAACGTTAAGATAGACTTCGAGGTGTCAGCGTTTTAGTTTTCTGTAAAAGAAAATTACTGAGATGTCTATCTGTCTGTCAGTCCCTACTTCTGTCCGCCCGCAGATCTTAACTACTGAGGCTAGAGGGCTTCAAATTGCTAAGTTGATCATCCATCCTCCAATCATCAAACATACCAAATTGCAACCTTCTAGCCTCAGTAGTTTTTTGTTTTTTTTTGAGGTTAAAGTTAGCCATGATCGAGCGACCGGCACCGCTACAGGTTGCCAACAACACAGGCCACCACCGGGCCGTGGCTGAAAATTTCATGGGCCGCGGATGAGAGTTTCATGGGCCGTGGCTGAGAGTTTAATACAGCATTATACGATGTACAGAAAACTCGACTGTGCTGAAAAACTTCGGCGCATTTTTTACTTGTTTTCTTAATGATATGCCAAATAGCGCGAAAATCCTGAGAAATATGCATATAAATCCACTCTTTTACCGTGGCTGTTTTATATCTGCTCATTCTAGACGTGCAAGTAAACCTCAAAACATTATACAAAGTACGCCAAGTAACGGTAAGAAAGCGATTCTTATAGTTTGTTTTCTTCTATTTCTTTCCTTAAGCTGTGAACCGAACTCATAAGATGCTCACATGAAGGGACATTGTTCAACTTAATCCTTTATAATGTAATATCTCGTGATGGACTATTTTTTTTTCGCATGTCACCATATTGATTTATAAAGGAAAAAGTATTGCGGTAAGAGAGAGAGAGAGAGAGAGAGAGAGAGAGAGAGAGAGAGAGAGAGAGAGAGAGAGAGAGAGAGAGAGAGAGAGAGAGAGAGAGAGAGAGAGAGCAAAATTACAGCATCAAAGATTTCCAATATTTGAACTGAATGGAGACTGTTACACCTAGGACATAAGGTTATAACAAAAAAAAACCCTTATTAAAAAGCCAAAAACTTGCATTTATCTGACTTTTTTTAAACTCGATTTGACATGGTTTATTTGAGTTAAACTCGAATTTGGAACAAAGCAAGTTCAGCAGAGCATTTTTTTACATTTTATTGCAACACCATAGGTATCAGCGAAATGAATGCGTTGTGCAAAACCCAACTAACTCACGATGCATTATCACATACAATGCGTTGAAATTCCCCTTTCTGCCATCGCTACAGACGGCGTTAAGAAATCATATACGATCACTGACTATAGAGACCACAAGAAATAAAGATGTCAAACGTAGAGTCAGGGGTGAGGATATGTTTAGTATCACTACGAAACAGGTCATTTTAAACATTCACTACAGTTTTTTTAGTGAGCAATGGAAAATTGACAATTTTTCTTAATCTACTAATTCCCTGAGAAAGAAAACTTTTAAACCATGACCGTTATTTGTTTATTTATTTATGCTCCGGATTTATCAATAATAATAGTCGTAATATCAGTCAGAAATACATATCATATTTAAAAATACGATAGTTTATTAAATATCCTCTTATTCTGAAACTCATTTTATTACTAATATCGTAATTCAGTCACTTCGAATGCACCGCGAAGAATTTTTTTTAAAAGGTAAACAATTTTGCTATTAATCATTTAAAGAAATATGGGATATGCACCACTGCATAGGGCATAATGGTACATTTGCTTATAAAGCTCATTTACTAAAACATAATTTATCACACTTATTCATTATGTACAGCAATCAAGTCTTTAAGATGTTTTATGAAAAACATATGGCGC
>JANJGK010000005.1:61945333-61975333 GCA_039081455.1 Macrobrachium rosenbergii
AACTGGAATGCGTCTCGTAGAATTTATAGTAACAATTGTTGGTTCAAAAGCCAGTTGGTGGAATCAGCCGTGATTAAACAAAGAAATACGATGAATCTGTCTAAAGGATCATGGGACTCAGATATTATACATAAAGTCTTCCTCCAACCAGCGACTAAGAAGATTAAGAAGCTATCAACTGGGGTGACGCGGGTGACCTCAGGATTTCTTGGAATAAATACCGCCTGTCTGTATTCCTTACCTCATTTATATACTTGCCAGTAGAGGGAGACAGTTTGGTCTCTGAAATAGAGCAATAACTTTTTACCTTTTGGCATTTTTTGGGCTTCTTCTATTGTATATATATATATATATATATATATATATATATATATATATATATATATATATATATATATATATATATATATATATATATATATAATGTTGGTGTGTATGTCGTGTGCGTCCAAGCGTGTAATTATATGCAAATATTAGACACTTGAGTAGCAAATAAAGGATCTTTATAATTAATTTATTGATTCTGTTGTAGAAACAGCTACCTACAAATAAAAAATAATACTCCTTTTTATTTAGGTTACTAAAACCTCTCCTCTCGCAGCGTGTTTGACGATAAAACAATTTGTTCATTACTTCTGCCAACACTTCCTGTTCCGCTTCTGGGAGTCTTCTTCCTTATTTATATGCACGTGCAGTTATCTACGTTTACTCAATCTCCCCCTGTGTTTGACTACTCCTGATCTATTAATTGCATGATTAATGCTTGCTGGCACGGAGTCGTCTTTTGTTTATGATGCGATTTTCAAATAACACCCAGTTTGATACAGAAATTCTCACTCATTTTTTCTCTGATTTTCATTAATGATTCTCATTAAAAAAAAGTAATGTTAATATGTGTATTTGTTGTATTATCATCCTAACCTTCTCCCACATTGCTTTGTTGTTATTCATGTCGGTGAGGTAATTCTGATATATAGCATATATATGTATATATATATATATATATATATATATATATATATATATATATATATATATATATATATATATATATATATATATATATATATATTATCGTATATATATATATATATATATATATATATATATATATATATATATATATATATACAGTATACTATATATATATATATATATATATATATATATATATATATATATATATATATATATTGTATATATATAATCGTAATGGCCACAATGCCCTCTTAAAAGTGACCAGTAGATTCTATATGTATACACACACACACATATATATATATATACATATATATATATATATATATATATATATATATATATATATATATACACATACTGTGTGTATATATATATACTGTATATATATTACATATATACAGTATATATGTATGTTTGTGTGTGTTTTTGTGTATGTGTCAACGTTGAAAACTACTTTAAATAACCTAAACGGTTGTAATGGAAGCACGTTTGGTTTCATAAAAACGTAGTCATAAAATAACTATCAATATCAGTAGGTTCCGTACGTTTTTTTTTTTTTGTCTTCCATTTCATTTCACTTTAAAAACTCTCTCTCTCTCTCTCTATTTTTATTAGTTTGATGAATCAAAGGAACATCCATCTTCAAAACTAAGTGATGAGATTATGTGGCATCGCAATGAAGGTATTATTTTTAATGCAATCAACGTTGTGTATCTATCTGGAGAGGAACAGTGATAAGATACCGGATTTGATTTAGGGAAAAAGGAATGCACAACATGTAAAAGATAAACCGGAGAGAGAGAGAGAGAGAGAGAGAGAGAGAGAGAGAGAGAGAGAGAGAGAGAGAGAGAGAGAGAGAGAGAGAGAGAGAGAGAGAGAGAGAATAATATTTATATCAGTGACTTCAACGATTCTCCACAGAAACTGTAAGTAGGGTTTCCTTTACTACAAAAGAAAATTTATCTCATAATATCACAGGGAACAGAATAGAATGTAGACCATAGGCCAAGCGCTGGGACCTATGAGGTCATTCAGCGCTGAAACGGAAATTGACAGTAAAAAGGTTTGAAAGGTGTAACAGGATGAAAACCTCGCAGTTTCAGTATGAAACAACTGTTAGGGGAGGGTGGATAGCAAGATGGAAGAAAGAGAATATGAACGGAGGTACAGTAAAAGGAATGAAAGGGGTTGCAGCTAGGGGCCGAAGGGACGCTGCAAAAAAAACCTTAAGAAATGCCTACAGTGCACCACGTGAGGTGCTCTAACGACACTAACCCCCTACGGAGCATAATATTACCTATCAGCGTGATACAAATATTTGCTGGGGCACGCTCCAAATGGGAGCGTTTTTATTAACGCAGTTATCTAACTGAAATGGAGCTGCTTTGTACACAGTAAATTAGAGCAAAAGAATAAGTTAAATTACAATAAATTTTATTTCTTCGAAAATATTCTTGGATATAGGAGGGGCTTCAAAAAGTTCGTGGGAAACATCCATATCTGCTAAGTTTATGGACGAATCGAGGCCAGAACAAACATCAAATTCCTGATGAAGCTAGGCTGGAAGAACAGTCAAATCATCGATGCTTTGCAGCAAGTTTATGGGGATAATGCCCCAAAGAAATCAACCACCTACAAATGGATAACACGTTTTAGAAGTGAAATAGACGATGTTGAAGATGATCCTCGAAGTGGCAGACCATCCACGTCAGTTTGTGAGGAAAACATTGATGCAGTTCGTAACCTGATTGAAGAGGATAGGCGAATTACCACTGAATTAGTTGCCAATACCCTTAATATCTCTGTTGGCTCAGCTTATACAATTCTAGCGGAAAACTTGAGGCTGAGCAAGCTTTCTGCTAGGTGGGTCCGAAAGCTGTTGCGCCCCGATCAGTAGCAAACAAGGGCAGGCCTTTCAACAACAATTTTGAACAAGTGGGATGAAGACCCTGAAACATTTCTAGATAGAATCGTTACCGGTGATGAAACGTGGCTCTACCAATATGATCCCGAAGATAAAACTCAATCAAAACAGTGGCTACCAAGGGGTGGAAGGGGCCCCATCAAAGCAAAATCAGAACGTTCAAGAGGGAAGGTTATGGCCACCGTTTTCTGGGATGCAAAGGGGATTTTGCTAGTTGACTTCCTTGTAAACAGAAGAACAATCAATACTGATTATTACAAAGGAGTTTTGAGAAAATTGGCTAAGAAAATTGCTGGAAAACGTCCAGGAAAGCTGCATCGGCGAGTCCTTTTCCATCGCGCTCGCAAGACGCAAGCTGTGTTACATGAATTTCGGTGGGAAATCATTCAGCATCCACCTTATAGTCCTGATTTAACCCCTAATGACTTTTTTGTTTCCAAAACTGAAAAAATCCTTGAAAGGCATCAAACATTCGTCAGCTGAAGATGTGAAAACCGCCGCTTTGACATGGTTCACATCACAAGGCCCCCAGTTTTATGCAGATGGTCTTAAAGGCTGGTACCAACGATTGCAAACATGTATTGACTTAGATAGATCATATGTTGAAAAATAAACATCATAACTTGAATAGTTTCTTTTATTTTTCCCTTTTCTATGAACTTTTTGAAGCCCCCCTGTATTGAAATTCTGGCGATCTTTAATAATCATGGAAACAAACACTTTTTCACCCTGCTAATTTTCTACAGCTTTAATCAGTGACAGATTCTTGGGGGTCACCCTAATGAAAAGCCGCGGAATTTGCTCAGTTTATTTAATCTTATTTCTATGCAAATTTATTCATTCTACTGTCACACTTCTCCATAATTCATTGATTCACAGATTAGGTTCTGAGTCGGGGAACTATTATTTGAAATTGTGGCCTACAAGACGACGCCTAGCCGCCAGAGTTTTACAAGAAAAGTCCTGTATCCTAACTTACCATAACGAGATTACTGGGTTGCTCCAGGGGGCCATGCGTTATCCTTTTGGAATTCTAGCAGCCACGAGTTCCAGTGTCACAACAGTTCGATAAGCAAATCCCATCCCAAGGACGTGAGACTAAGCTTTCTACAACATCGTGGAATTGGGTAAGGTAAATCGTATCAGGGTTACATTAGCAAAACAGTCACCTTTTTACCCTAGGGTAAACAGAGGCATTAGAATCCGCCAGTTTTAATCACGTGACTATAAAAGATATTCCAATTCAAACGCTGATGCATTAAACACTTATTATAGAAATACATGGCTATTCTAATCTTGATTCTTGAACCTAGTGTAAAACAAAAGACGGAGCCTGAAAGAAGTTCCAGTTGCATAAAATCTTCATTCGAGTGATTAGTTATTTCAAAGAACGTATTTTGAAGAGAATGAGCATTCCATTTCCTCTTGGACTGGATGCTAACAAATTACCCTTATGCCACATAACCCCTGGTTTCTCTTAAAATTCATATCTTGATGTACTTAAAGCTCTGAAATACATTTCTAAATATCATACAAACGCTGTTATATAACTAAGCACATTATAACATCATGATTTATTTGTTAAAAAAAAAAAACAATTTCGTTCTCTCTCTCTCTCTCTCTCTCTCTCTCTCTCTCTCTCTCTCTCTCTCTCTCTCTCTCTCTCTCTCTCATAAGCTAAATCATGTCGAAAGAGCAATTTGTATCTCGATCACATCGTGATAAACGTAAAATTGCCATCCAATAGATGGCAGAACGTATACATCTGAATCTGGCTTAATGAGCGCCGTTCAAGGCTGAATTATGGAATGGTCTGTATGTGGAATGGGTGGCATATATCAGTGACTGGGAGCCTGAGTGAGAACTGGAGACGCTGGATATATATTGATTCTGTTTACTGATGGGTCTTGTGAGATGAGCGGCTGGAGCAGCAGCACCGGCAGTGGCAGAATATTAAATATCGGCATCCTATCGAGGCTGCACCACAAATGACCACAGAGAAAGAAAGAGAGCATAATTAGAGTGGTGCTTTCTCACACTGGCACTTCCATAGTTTTGTGTGTGTGTTTTTTTTTTTGCTTTCCCAGAGAACTGATTCATCGTATATTTCATGGATTTTTTTTACATTGTTTTTATATATCTGCAATCTTAAATTTGGGCTCCTAAGTCACAATTTGGTGATTGTTTTCCATCTATATCTTCATTTTTCAATTTCAGATACTGTCGATGAGACCGAGTCTTTCAAGTATCCCCTTCCGCATCTTATTTTGCTCATAGATATGAGCTACAAAAATACTCGCCCCCTCCAAAAAGAAACAGAAGTCCATTTCAGTGCAATATAATTTTGACCTCGTACTTCAGACTTACAATTGCGTAAGAATCCTCGAAATGAATTTAACTCCTCTACAACGATTATTGACAAAGATAACGTTAACGAGAGTCGTATTCAATTTATTTTGTTATTTAAGTAACGAGTTATTTCCTCTATTGTTCCAATGATGTCCACCTCACTTCTCTCGAAAAGCTCGGAATGAAAAGCACTGATGGCGCGAAGTGACTTCCTGAATGTGATGGAATCTGAAATGGGATTTCTTTGACTGTGGTAAACGAAGAGAGAGAGAGAGAGAGAGAGAGAGAGAGAGAGAGAGAGAGAGAGAGAGAGAGAGAGAGAGAGAGAATTCTATGAATAAACCTAAATATCAGAACACTATCATTTAGCCACGATCCCACTCAAACCGCTAATAATAAGTGAATCATACTGGCTTAAAAAAAGACTGGCGTTGGCCCTTTTGCTAAAATTCTGAGGTGGAGCAAGAGGTGGTAGGGAGGGAGCTGATCACCTCTGAATTATAAAATCAAGAAGTTAGTCTTCCAAGTCTAGTGTGGCTCGTGAGGAGACAGATAGATGTGAACGAAAGAAAAATGAAGAATAGTGAGTGCTGAAGGAAGATGGCATAAGAAGGTAACGATCAAAGAGGCCTTTCGTTCCCATAGCTCTGGTCCAAGAATAAACTAGAGAGTATGAGTACTCTTTTTTTTTCTTCAAAAATATCTGCTGTGTCCCCGAAAACTATGATGCAAAGGAAGCAATGTAAAGAAAACCAAGCCTTAATATTTTAATTCATGTAGTAATCGTATTCGAAATGCGTCCTCAGTGGCGAAAATGTGACTTAATATATTGTCGAGTATCTTTTGAAATTCTTCAAAAAAAGGCTTATTAAAATTTGTGAGAATATAAGAATAATAAGATATGAAAATATACGAGTAATGAGGTTAATTTTGTTGCCCCATAACCCAGTAGTGTTTGAAATAGAATGGACTTTGGAGTAATACGGATACAAAGGGGTAGACAAAGTTTATTACAATAATTATTTGACAACAAGCCTGACAATAATAGGTTAAATGATGCAGGGGACCACTGAATAATACTCTAGAGGATGGTGTTTACATTACTTTGTAGAGTGGGAGATGTTTAAACATCAGACGTAATGAACATTACTGAACAATATGACTTCCTCCCTCCCTCTGAAAAATATGCACATGCAGCCTTTGGGTAGTACTAGAGTTTTATTCAGGGATAATGAAGGAGGATCATAATAACTGATGAAGTAGAAATCATTAACTTTGGACAGGCTAGGAAAATACTTGTCACCAGAGAATTCAAATTTATACACCTACAGAGAGGGCTCATCAGTGGTGCACTGAACGCACCTACACACGCCACACACTCACTTCCTTGACAGTACCTCTTTCACGCACCCTTCTCTGCACTCTTTAGGCTATCCTTGTCTTCCTCACACCTAGCACTTCTGAAATACTCACTTCCTTGACAGTACCCCTTTCACGCACTCTGTTCTGCACTCTTTTGGCAATCCTTGTCTTCCTCCCACCTAGCACTTCTGAAATACGTATTATTTCAACCGAAACAATGGCCTTTATTTTTCTACTTGACCAAACTACTCAAGAGTGCTATTTACATCGTTTCACCAGTTCCTCGCTGGGTGAGCGGGTTCCATCCTCAGCTACCACTCTGTTGGTCGCGAGTTCGAATCCCCGACCGGCCAGTGAAGAACGAGAGGAATTTGTTTCTGGTGATAGAAATTAATTTCTCGCTATATATAATGTGGTTCGGATTCCACAATAAGCTGTAGGTCCCGTTGCTAGGTAACCAATTGGTTCTTAGCCACGTAAAAATAAATCTAATCCTTCGGGCCAGCCCTAGGAGAGCTGTTAATCAGCTCAGTGGTCTGGTTAAACTAAGATATACTTAACATCGTTTCACCTAAGTTAACCTTTAAATTTTTCTTGTGCCACGTTCCTTCGATCTCGCCGAACATACGCACTCCACTTCCGTAAATGAAAAATGACTAAAAATCCCTGTGGGCCTATAAATTTCCACCACAGCTTCCAGAGCAATTCAATTCTCTCTCCTCTCGTCCTACCATCACACTTCGTTTCCTCCAGAATACCATTTTTTACAATACCGTAAACAATCAATTGCTTTTATTTTCCTACCATTCATATTGACACTGTGCTCCTCGTTCCTGGTTTCCATTCATGCTCATAACATTATGCAAATGTAAGAAATTTCCTTGCTAGAGATTATGAATTTTTCCCAATAAGCATTTAAATATAAGTTCAACATGAAACTTTCCCATTCGTGAGCTATCTCATTTCTCTTGAGGAAACCTTAAATCTTAAACTGAAGAGTAACAAGATTCAAACACGTCCTTTATGGAAACAAATTCACATTACCTGACACGGCTTCTTATTACCCGAGACTCGGTAGTTCGACTAACCTTCAGTTATACCACACCGTAGAGAAACCACCCTTTGATCGCCAAAGCCATTCCAGCCATTCTATGACGACCTAATGACATCGTTATATGTCATTACTTCCCCTTCTTTCCTCCATTAAAATACCATTAATCTTGAAATCGCCGAGGCAACTGGATTACAGGAAGCTTTACGTGTTACTTGACCCGTTTAGTCTTGTCTTCTACTACTCTTATTGTTTGTTTGAGTTGCTCAACAAATATAAATAACGAAAAGTCGAAGGAAAACAATAACCTTAAAAGGATAATAGAAGCTCCTTTAGTTTCGGGGCGATCTTTATCGACTGCACATGGTGAGAATATTACCTCATTCTTCTCTCTCTCTCTCTGTCTATTCTATATTGTACGTTGGATGATTACAGGCTTTCATCCTTTCTTTCCCCGTGGGATTCAGGACATCATTTTATTGTTATCGTTACTCATCTCAACACTGATAAGTAAATATTTGGCGTTTAGGACCTTTCGACATACAGACTGACAAACAAATATCATTTATCATCCTCAAAGCGCAGCATATGGACACATCTTCGTTGTCCATAATGACCTAGTAAATAAGGCCGAAAGAAATTTATTTTTAAAATCTTCAATGGCAGAATTGAATATTTTTTTTTTTATTCTACTGAATTATTATACGCAACGATAAGAATATGACGGCGTGTAAAGCAGGGCAAGGAAATGAGAATGGCACGAATGGATACTTGGAAATTGAAAGGACAACCATTTAAACGAAGCAGGTAATGTAAGAAAACAGGAAACGGGAGGGACAAAACGTCAAAAGAAACAACACAATAGACACAACAAAGGGTGAGAATTCTTAGTATGTGTCAGTTCGCTCTATCTCGGAAATAATACCGAAGGGGAATTAGCCTATGACTGATAAGTGGTTCGTCACCTAGCAGGGTCGAACTGCCGAAACAATGAAAGCCAACGACGTTCAGTGACGCCATAGACCACCCGGATATCGAGAGGTAGAAGTTGATACCGACTCAGCTGTCTGGTGGCGAACCACTTATCAGTTATAATTCCCCTTCGGTATTATTTCCGAGGTGGAGCGAATTGGATATTAAAGGACATTAATTTTGTAGTTTAATGTTTGTGTATATTAAAGTCACGGTGATGTGATAAAATTTAATATTATACATTATATATATATATATATATATATATATATATATATATATATATATATATATATATATATACTTACATATATACACACACAAATATACAGTATATATTCAGTTGTATCCTTCTCAACAACGAAGATAAAATATCTCGATGCACTCCACAATGCACTCCTCTTCTGGGAACTTTATTGACTAATCATTTTACGGAAAATACATACTGGAAATATGTTTACATTTGATTTCAAGAATTGCGTAAAATTACAAATATATATATATATATATATATATATATATATATATATATATATATATATATATATATAGAAATCAAAGAATTGCGTAAAATTACAAACATATATATATATATACATATATATATATGTGTGTGTGTGTATCTATATATATACATACACTATATATATATATATATATATATATATATATATATATATATATATATATATATATATATATATATTATACAGAAGATGAGTCCTATTCATATGGAACAACCCCAAGGCACCAATGACTTGAAATTCAAGCTCCCAAAGAATATGGTGTTCATTTGAAAAAAGTAACTGAAGGTAATAGGAAATACAGGAAGATGAGATAACTTAGTAGAAAAAAGGATAAATTAACAAATTAATAAATACATAGATAAAAATGAGTTATTAAAACAGAAGCAGAATTGCTTTAGGTCAGTTAAGCACTACATTTTCGCTTAAAATTTTGAGGTTCCAATTGCACAGCATCCTAAAAGAGACTGTTCCACAGCCCAATGGTGTGAGGGAGAAAGGACCTCTGGAACTGAGGAGTGCGATAGTGAGGCACATTTACTGTGTAATAGTGCTGGTGTTCAGCAAATCTGGTCGCTCTCGGCAGGAAAAGACAATCAGGGATCTTTTGTGATTGTGAAAGATCTCTGTTAAAATACAGCTTATGGAAAAATTGACAAGCACGAAAACATTCGTCTATGGTCTAATTCATGACTGCTAATGTTGAGAAACTGAAAGCTTCCACCACAAACCACTCTATCTAAAAGAGATAAATCTCAGGAAGAAGAAGACATCTACACCGCAGAACAGTATTCTAGTAATAGTAAAAGAAGGACAAAGGACCTAAGAAAAGTTAAGTATACCTTAGTTTAACCAGACCACTGAGCTGATTAACAGCTCTCCTACGGCTGGCCCGAAGGATTAGATTTATTTTACGTGGCTAAGAACCAATTGGTTACCTAGCAACGGGACCTACAGCTTATCGTGGAATCCAAACCACATCATACCGAGAAATGAATTTCTATCACCAGATATAAATTCCTCTAATTCTTCACTGGCATGCCAAGAACTATAACGACTCGTCCAACGAGGAACCAGAAAGGACCTAATACAAGTTGCATTACCAAGGAATGAAAAGATAAATGTTAACCTGGCTTGAACTACTTTCCTAAAAGACGGGGGAGGAGAAGCAGACGATTCCTTCAGGAGGATCCATTGAGAGGGAGAAGGGGATTTCGTTGAACTTCCCCTACTGCGGTTTGCGAGAGGCATTGCATTCTGTCGGCGTGTAATGGAATCGGAATCCAAGGCCTCTTCCACCTGACTCTTCCGCTTGGAGGAGGCGGCCAATTTCACGCCCCCTGAAGGGTGGCGGTAAGTACTGAGGAATAAGGAGAGATGGGGGAACCAATAAAATGTTACTGAGATAAAGGGGAGACATAATTACAGGAAAGTGTCAATGGGTTTGTCGGCAGAGAACAACTCTGCCTTTTTTCCCCTATGACACCGTAATTCATTTTTGTGATATACGAAAAATGGCGAGCTTCTTAAATGGCAAAGTAACATTAAAATTAACGAATTAAAATTTCGTTCAACTCAAATTACTAGACAAGCAAATTATATTCCTCAAAAAAGGTTTCAAAGAAATTATTATATACATGTATATATTTATTTTTGGCTTTCACCACCGCAGGGCACCTTCCAGTAGCTGCGTTAAAAACCTCATTGGCTCAAGCAATGTTTCTTCGTGTTCCCTTGAACTGGAACTGGAATATAAAATTTAGGCCAAAGGCCAAGCACTGAGACCTATGTGGTCATTCAGCGCTGAAATAATGTTAAAGAATTGATGGGAGAGGGTAGAAAGTAAGATGGAAGAAAGAGAACATGAGCGGACGTATAGGAAATGGAATGACAAGGTATCCCCTTGGAGAAATATTTTCACTCTACATGACAGTGAGATATGTACCGTATCATAGGTTAATTTTTTTTCTCACTGTTCTTCCTGTGTTCTGTTACAGATGATCAAATGCCTGAAAAAAGGAGAATGAGTGGTTATATTTCCAGGAAATAACTAAATTGCTCAGCTTCTCCATATAATTACGTGACCAAAGATTCTCCACCGATTTCTACTCCTAAGTGACTGCAAGAATACTTTTAATAATCATAATGCCTAGGTAAATTATTGTCTCACTGCATAATGTAGCATGCGAACTGACAAACGTAACTTCGGTGATTTATGAGTCTTGCCAGAATCGGAATGTATTTTCAATGAAATTCAGAGGAATGTGTTATTTCCGTGACGCATACGTCACAGGGGTTAACTAGGACCACATTCCGTTCGTAACACCAGCGTCCGGGCTACTCTTTTGCTTTCCTCTAAATTTTCTTCGTCCTTCAGTATTGCGGTAATTATTTTTTTCAAGCTAACCTTGTCGGAATAGTTAAGATTATTCGTGAGGAGAAAAAAGTATACCTTCGTTTAACCAGACCACTGAGCTGATTTACAGCTCTCCTAGGGGTGGCCCGAAGGATTAGATTTATTTTACGTGGCTAAGAACCAACTGGTTACCTAGCAACGGGACCTGCAGCTTATTGTGGAATCGAAACCACATTATGACGAGAAATGAATTTCTATAACCAGAAATAAATTCCTCTAATTCTTCATTGGCCGGTCGGAGAGTCGAACGCTGGGCCAACAGATTACTAGCTGAGAGCTCTACCCCTCCCTCCAATGAAGAACTTATATGGGAGATACAACGGTAGGAAATAAAATTGGTGATTAAAAAAGTAATGTGGTTAAGCAATCTGCTTGATAAAAACAACAAAAGAGAGAGAGAGAGAGAGAGAGAGAGAGAGAGAGAGAGAGAGAGAGAGAGAGAGAGAGAGAGAGAGAGAGAGAGAATGTGCTTGACCTAAAAAAACATCCCATAAATGGTCAAGGAAATAGGGAACAGCCCTTATCACCTCTTATACGGTTAAAGGGAACTTTTATGCCTGACCTTCATGATACACTACCGTTGGCTCATTGCATCACCAGAAAAGTTATTTACTATAAAATAATAGAAAATGGTGCGTTTTTAGGTCAAGGGAAACATAGCAAAAGCAGATCCTCTATTGAAAGAAAGAAAATAATTTACTTCTTATATACGTTAAACCTTAAATGAGTTATAATAATGTTATTGTTCTGTTCCTTAATAATTTATGGAATAACGCAAAAACCTTAATTTTGGTTTTATCTGTGCTTGGCCGAGAGTGATATTATGTCCTCGCGAGGTTATGGGGAAAGAACGTCCTCACCACTTCTTAGTTTTCTGTAAGAGAAAGCTATTGAGATGGCTATTTGTCTGTCCGTCGGCACTTTTTCTCTCCACCCTTACATCTTGAAAACTACTGAGGCTAGAGGGCTGCAAATTGGTATGTTGATCATCCACCCTCCAATCAACAGACATTCCAAATTGCAGCCCTCTAGCCTCAGTAGTTTTTATTCTATTTAACGTTAAAGTTAGCTATGATCGTGCACCTGGCACTGCTATAGGTGCCAACGAAACAGGCCACCACCGGTCCGCGGCAGAGAATTTCATACAGTATTATATGCTGTACAGAAAACTCGATTATCTTAGTTTCTTCGGTGCATTTTTTACTTGTTTATTTTTCATCTCACTATTAAAAGTATTTTAAGACGGTCATACACACTACCTGTTTTTCATCTACTAGATTTCATTGAAGCACGTTATATTTTATTTTCTCACTGACTTTCGGAATTACAAGGAATTAATCTACCTTTAATATGGTAAATCCATAGATTCTATTTGGTAATTATGGCTTTAAATGGACGAAACAGTTTGAGAAATGTAAAACTTTTTTCTTTAGTTTTCTTTTGACACACACACACACACACCATATATATATATATATATATATATATATATATATATATATATATATATATATATATATATATATATACATGCTAGCTGACTATCCCGGAGCTGCACAGAAGACTGAAGAAATAAAAAATTTTCCTGCACCTCTTTGTACTGACTGTCCCTCCTTTTATCTAGGAAATACTGTGTGGACTATCCCTTTTATCCATGAATTATTGAACTGGATGTTCCTTTTATCTAGGAAATACTGTACTGACTGTCCCTTTCATCCAGGAATTACTGAACTGATTGTGCCATTTATCCAGGAAATACTGTAATGACTGTCCCTTTTATCCAGGAATTACTGTACTGACTGTCCATTTTACCCAGGAATTATTGTGCTGACTTTCTTTTATCCAAATGTTACCGTGCTGACTGTCCCTTATATCTAGGAAATACTGTGCTGACTGTCCCTTTTATCCAGGAATTACTGAACTGGATGTTCCTTTTATCCAGGATATACTGTACTGACTGTCCCTTTCATCCAGGAATTACTGATTGTCCCTTTTATCCAGGAAATACTGTACTGACTGTCCCTTTTACCCAGGAATTATTGTGCTGACTGTTTCTTTTATCCAAATATTACCGTGCTGACTGTCCCTTTTATCCAGGTATTACTGTACTGACTGTCCCTTTACGCCAAGGATTACTGTGGTGACTGTCCTCTTTGCCCAGGTATTACTGTACTGACTTACATTTTTTTTATTATTATTATTTTGGTGTGTCGGGGGCGGACGTGTTGGAGGTCTCTCTCGCCTTTTTTACCAAAAAAGAAGGGTTTTTCGCTCTTGGTGATTATACCTCTCATAGGAAGCAATGTATTAATTGTGTCTCCACGTAATAACCGGCGCATAAGTCGGTTAGTGTTGTGTAATTGCAGATAGAATGCTGTGTATGTGTTAGTGCTTGGCCCTCCCTTTACCACAAAAATGTCATCTGACCAACCTCCAACACTTGTGCCAGTGACCCTGGCACCTAACGATACCTGTGCCCCACACACAAGTTCTGTACTTGCAAACAATTGTCTTTACTTTATCCAATACCAATCGAACCGTGCAGACATCGAGTCAACTATACAATCTGTCAGTGCAGCCTTCTCCAACGAGGAAATTAACTCTGCATATACAAAATGCAAAGACCTGGTACCAGATACCATTCTCCAGGAGCGACCCACGAAAAGCCTATCCTCTCTCAAGAAAGTATCATATATCACTAAGTGGCTAAGGACCTGCTTGGTGGAAATCTACACCGATGACCATTACAGTCTGCCTCCAAAGGGACCTGCTGATCTAACCTACCTGCAGTGTACCATACGGCAGAAAATGCCTTTCTAAAAGCAAAATCCCTCTCAGAAAAAACTGACAAAACCTCAGAAAAAAATGAGGAAGTACAAGACAAATTTTCACAGATCTGGAATGTGATTAAAGGATTTCAGGAATCACTCGACAGTCTTAAAACTGTGGAAACAAATAACAATCTTTCACGTATCTGGGATGCAATCAAAGTAGTGCAGGAATCATTAGACAATTGCACAGCAAGCCACCAGACTCCTTTGAATGAGGCTTTTATTATTTCCTTGCCTCCCAACAACATGAGAGAAGTGAGGGTGCGACGCAAAGTCGAGATGGCCAGACCCTCCCACAAGGAAACTGCCCTCTCCTCCTCAGATGAAGCGCACACACCACCTGTAGACCTATCGGAGAGGACTGACGAACCCCCAACTTCCCCTCCCTCCCCAGTACCTCCGGTGGAAGATAGATCCTCGGCGACGATCACCAGCCCTCGTGAGTCCTCCGACCCTATCTCTCCCCCAAAACCCCCTGTCGTGGATGAAGATGTGATTGATCATGAGGGGACTGGGGGCTGGCAAACACAAACAAGTAGAAAAAAGAAAAGAACATCTTGAGTGTCCGCTGAACCGAAGCCCAGCACTCGTGAATCACCTCGCCCAAAACCTGAGAGGAGATGTCACATTGTGATTCACAACTTACGGTCATCGGTGAAGCTAGACACCATAGTAGAGAGAGTCAAGTTTCTCACGGGCTCCGACCCTCTTACCTCCCACGAACTCCCATGCAAAATTAAACATGAAGTGGCCTACAGGATTACCTGCCTATTTCACCATCTCAATGTTCTTAAAGGCGAGAATTTCGGTCTTAACATAAAAGTCTCAAGCTACAACATAATCCGGGACCAACCTCCCCCAGGGGAACTTACTGACACCCAAAGTAGGGGATCAGGCAGACTCGCCTTCTACCACAAGTGCCAGCCATCCTCCCAAGCTGAGTGAATGCCCACCCTCGATGGCCAATCCCCCATCCACCCAAGTGATCAACTCATTCATTTCCCATCTTCGTGAGCTGTCTGGCCTCATGACCTTGCCATTTGTGATTCAGTGCATGAAGACTTCAGAGCTTTCTCGACCTCATCGACGCAAGTTACAGATCACACCGTAGCCAGTCGCCCAAAAGGGGACCTTTCTTTCCTGTGACACAAATCGCTAGACAATATGGTGAATGTGTTGACCTATGGGAGTGATAGATTGCTGGGGCTTCAAGTGACAGCAGGGGACTCTAAGATCCTAATAATTAATGTTTATATGCCCTGGAAAATGAACGATAATTTTGATCAGTACTGCATGATCCTAGGTGAATTACACAGCATTATTCACGACTCTACTGCTGATCATATCTGTATAATTGGGGACCTTAATTCTCACCCCACAAAGCAGTTTTATAATGAAGTTACTTGCTTCTGTCAAAATCACGCTCTCTGAATTAGCGATGTAATGCTCCTCCCTCCCTCCTCCTATACCTATGTACAGAACAGAACGGACACAGTTACAACCTCCTGGCTAGACCACTGCATCACGTCCCCTCAAATTCATGACTCTATTGTGACCTGCAACATTTGCTGCGATCTTGCAATGGGCTATGATCACATCCCCTTACAGGTGTCATTCAGTACCCCATCCCTCCCTACCGTGAACCCCCTAGCTGATCACCCACCTGCTGTTAGCTGGGATTTTAAAAACCAACAGAAAACCAGATCCTTTAGGGAAACCACGGAAACCAGGCTGCAGTCAACAGCCCAACCAGCAGACGCCTTACTGTGCACTAACCCAAAATGTAGAAACGATCATCACAGGAGAGATCTGAAAGAATTCTATTCGAATATAATTTCCGCTATGCTCGCCTCCGGCAGGGATACCTTTAGATCTAGTCAAGGTAATTCTCGTAATGTACCTGGATGGAATGAATTGGTTAAAGATCTTTATACACATTCACGAGAAATGTTTCTACTGTGGAGGCAAAATGGTAGCCCGGGGGAAGGACACTTTGCACTGCTAATGAGGCAGGCGAGAGCGCAGTTCAAACTTGCCCTTAAGCATTGCAGACTGAATGAAAAGCAACTAAGAGCTGATGCAATGTCTAGGAAATTAGAATCTGGCGATTACCCCCGTCTTTGGAAGGACATTCAATCTCTAAATTCCAAAACTAAAAAGCTATCACAGAGAGTAGGAGAAACCGTCGGTGACGAGGGTATCGCAGGGATGTAAATAACCTCCTTTCTAATAATATTCAGTTTCATTTTGCCGTTCGTATTACGCCAGGTAACATCAGCAAGGCCATAAACAACCTACCTAATAATAAATCGCCCGGCTGCGATGGTCTGCCTGCTGAAGCTTTCAAATTCTGTCATCCAATAATTTACATTTTGCTAGCTGCTCTGTTCAATGCGTGCATAATTCACCAGTTTCTCCCAGACTCCCTACTCTTAGTTCACTTAATACCATTAATAAAAAACAAGCTAAAGGATGCAGTTGACCCTGGCAATTATCGCCCGATTGCAATTACTACAATTGCGTCGAAGATACTTGAGTCCAATCTTCTAGTGAGACTTCTCCCCTTTCTGCACACTACTGACAACCAGTTCGGCTTCAAAGCAAACAACTCAACCGACACCTGCATCTACATCTTCAAAGAATTGCTGAACTATTACCTATCATCAGCCTCTCCTGTTTTCCTATGTTTTCTAGATGTGAGAAAAGTATTTGACAGAGTAAACTACTTGAAGCTCTTCCTGAAGCTGCACAAACGAGGCACACCTCTATCTCTAATTGGCATTTTACGTTGTTGGTTCTCCACACAGCAATTCTGTGTCAAATGGGGTAACGTACTGTCGTACACCTTCGGCTCCCTAAACGGGCTCCGGCAAGGGGGCATTCTCTCTCCATACCTTTTTAACACGTACACAGATGCCCTGAATGTCAAACTGAACTCATTCCCAATCGGATGCACTATCAACGAAACAACAATAAACAACGTCTGTTACGCTGATCTCCCCACCAGTGCAAGGTCTCCAGCGACTCATCGACACCTGCCGCCAATGTGCAGAGGAATTTAATATCCTATACAAAGAAACCAAGACCCAGTGTATGTCGCTGCTTCCGAGATCGCTTAAGCATATTGCAGAACCACTAATTTTCTTCGGGAATCATCGCCTGGAATTCGTGCATGAATTTCCGTATTTGGGCCACATTATCACGGACGACCTAAAAGATACGGCAGACATAGAACAGAGGCGTCGTAAACTATGTGTAACTGGCAGCATGATTGGAAAAAGGTTTGCCTTCTGTCACCGAGAAACGAAACTGCAGCTCTTCCGCTCGTACTGCTACTGTACGAGTATATATGGGTGTTCCCTTTGGACAAACTTCACCCGAGAGACCATGAGACGTATCACTGTTGTTCACAATGACATTCTGAGACGCCTCACAAACACTCCTCGCTATCACTAGGACACGCAGATGTTCATAGAAAACCGCCTGGATAATTTGAAAATCATCGTGAGGCGAACAATGTCCAGTCTGATCACCAGACTGAGAAACAGCAGCAATTCGCTCACACAAAGCATCCTGAGCAGTGAGGCAAAAAGATCTAAATTGTGGGAAAGATGGAATAATGAGGCGTTTGTTCCTTAAATGCCTTATTCTCTATTTTTGCAATTATGAAGTGTCACCTCCAGAATGTCATTATTATTATTATTATTATTATTATTATTATTATTATTATTATTATTATTATTATTATTATTATTATTATTATTATTATTATTATTATTATATTTTCTGCGTTCCTTGCTGTTTTTGGTATTGTTACTTCCAGTTATTACTGTGTTTAATATCAATGTAGAGTTTTGCAATTTTCAATATTCGTATTTAGCCTTCTGGACCTGACTTCTGTAACCACCTAAGGTCCCCAGATGGAAATTAATCGCCTGCAATCTGTATTTTCTACTATCATTATTTTTTTTTCTATTACTCCCCATATAATAACTGTCACTATCATTATTATGAATTCTATTTTTACTACTTCTTCAGCAACTGTGTGGACACTGCCGATAATAATTTTTATCATGTTACCTTACGTATCTAGATTGAGTGTAGTTTATTTGTATCTTCCAAGTATATGGCCCTGAGCCGCAATAAAGATTATTATTATTATTATTATTATTATTATTATTATTATTATTATTATTATTATTATTATTATTATTATTATTATTATACGGACTGTCCCTTTTATCCAGGTATTACTGTACTGGCTGTCCCTTTACTCCAAGGATTACTATGGTGACTGTCCCTTTTATCCAGGTATTACTGTACTGACTGTCCCTTTTCTCCAAGGATTACTATGGTGACTGTCCCATTTATCCAGGTATTACTGTACTGACTGTCCCATTTATCCAGGTATTACTGTACTATCACATTTATCCAGGTATTAATGTACTAACTGTCCCTTTTATCCAGGTATTACTGTACTGAGTGTCCCTTTTCTCCAAGGATTACTGTAATGACTGTCCATTTTATCCAGGTATTACTGTGATGACTGTCCAATTTATCCAGGTATTACTGTACTGACTGTCCCTTTTATCCAGGTATTACTGTACTGACTGTCCTTTTTATCCAGGTATTACTGTACTGATTGTCGCTTTTCTCCAAGGATTACTGTGGTGACTGTCCCATTTATCCAGGTATTACTGTACTGACTGTCGCATTTATCCAGTTATTACTGTACTGACTGTCCCATTTATCCAGGTATTACTGTACTGACTGTCCCATTTATCCAGGTGTTACTGTACTGACTGTCCCTTTAATCCAGATAATACTGTACTGACTGTCCATTTTCTCCAAGGATTACTGTGTGACTGTCGCATTTATCCAGTTATTACTGTACTGACTGTCCCATTTATCCAGGTATTACTGTACTGACTGTCCCATTTATCCAGGTGTTACTGTACTGACTGTCCCTTTAATCCAGATAATACTGTACTGACTGTCCATTTTCTCCAAGGATTACTGTGTGACTGTCCCATTTATCCAGGTATTACTGTACTGACTGTCCCATTTATCCAGGCATTACTGTACTGACTGTTCCATTTATCCAGGAATTGCTGTACTGACTGTCCCACTTATCCAGGTATTACTGTACTGACTATCCCATTTATCCAGGTATTAATGTACTGACTGACCCTTTTATTCAGGTATTACTGTACTGAGTGTCCCTTTTCTCCAAGGATTACTGTGATGACTGTCATTTTATCCAGGTATTACTGTGGTGACTGTCCCATTTATCCAGGTATTACTGTACTGACTGTCCCTTTTATCCAGGCATTACTGTACTGACTGTCCTTTTTATCCAGGTATTACTGTACTGACTGTCGCTTTTCTCCAAGGATTACTGTGGTGACTGTCCCATTTATCCAGGTATTATCGTACTGACTGTCCCATTTATACAGGTGTTACTATACTCACTGTCCCATTTATCCAGGTATTACTGTACTGACTGTTCCATTTATCCAGGTGTTACTGTACTGACTGTCCCTTTAATCCAGATAATACTGTACTGACTGTCCATTTTCTCTAAGGATTACTGGGTGACTGTCCCATTTATCCAGGTATTACTGTACTGACTGTCCCATTTATCCAGGTATTACTGTACTACCTGTTCCATTTATCCAGGAATTGCTGTACTGACTGTCCCACTTATCCAGGTATTACTGTACTTACTGTAACCATTTAACCAGGTATTATTATATGACTGTCCCTTTTATCCAAGGATTAATGTGGTGACTGTCCCATTTATCCAGATATTACTGTACTGAATGTCCCATTTATCCAGGTATTACTGTACTGACTGTCCCACTTATCCAGATATTGCTGTACTGACTGTCCCTTTTCTCCAAGGATTACTATGGTGACTGTCCCATTTATCCAGGTATTACTGTACTGACTATCCCATATTACCAGGTATTACTGTATTGACTGTCCTATTTATCCAATTAATACTGTATTGACTGTCCCATTTATCCAGTTATGACTGTACTGACTATGCCTTTTATCCAGGTATTACTGTACTGACTGTCCCTTTTCTCCAAGAATTACTGTGGTGACTGTCCCAT
Organism: Macrobrachium rosenbergii; assembly: GCA_039081455.1. Taxonomy (NCBI): domain Eukaryota; kingdom Metazoa; phylum Arthropoda; class Malacostraca; order Decapoda; family Palaemonidae; genus Macrobrachium; species Macrobrachium rosenbergii. Next base: position 61,965,863 of record JANJGK010000005.1, read on the forward strand.
TTATCTAGGTATTACTGTACTGACTGTTCCATTTATCCAGGGACTTCTGTACTGACTTGCCCTTTTATCTTGGTATTACTGTACTGACTGTCCCTTTTTGCCAAGGATTACTGTGGTGACTGTCCCATTTATCCAGGTATTACTGTACTGACTATCTCTTTTCTCCAAGGATTACTGTGATGACTGTCCATTTTATGCAGGTATTACTGTGGCAACTGTCCCATTTATACAGGAATTACTGTACTAATTGTTCCTTTTATCCAGACACTAATGTACTCACTGTCCTTTTTATCCAGGTATTACTGTACTGACTGTCGCTTTTCTCCAAGGATTACAGTGGTGACTGTCCCATTTATCCAGGTATTACTGTGCCAACTGTCCCATTTATCCAGGTATTACTGTACTCACTGTCCCATTTATCCATCTATTACTGTACTGACTGTCCCATTTATCCAGGTATTACTGTTTTGACTGTCCCTTTAATCCAGGTACTACTGTACTGACTGTCCCTTTTATCCATTTATTACTGTACTGACTGTCCCTTTTATCCAGGTATTACTGTACTGACTGTCCCTTTTCTCCAAGGATTACTGTGGTGACTGTCCCATTTATCCAGGTATTAATGTACTGACTGTCCCATTCATCCAGGGATTACTATACTGTCTGTCCTTTTTATCCAGGTATTGCTGAAATGAATGTCCTTTTTCTCCAAGGATAACTGTGGTGACTGTCTCATTTATCCAGGTATTACTGTAATGAATGTCCCATTTATCCAGGTATTACTGTACTGACTGCACCATTTATCCAGGTATTACTGTACTGACTCTCCCATTTATCGAGGGAGTACTATACTGACTGTCCCATTTATCCAGGTATGACTGTACTCACTGTCCCTTTAGTCCAGGTATTAATGTACTGACTGTCCCTTTTCTCCAAGGATTACTGTGGTGATTGTCCCATTAATCCAGGTATTACTGTATTAACTGTCCCATTTATCCAGGTATTACTTTACTGACTGTCCCTTTTCTCCAAGGATTACTGTGGTGACAGTCCCATTTATTCAGGTATTACTGTACTGGCTGTCCCTTTTATCTGGGTGTTAGTGTGGTGACTGTCCATTTTATCCAAATATTATTGTGGTGACATTCCCATTTATCCAGGAATTACTGTTCTGACTGTCCCTTTTATGCAGGGGGCTTTTCTGTGCTGACTGTCCTGTTTATCCAGGTATTACTATACTGACTGTCCCTTTTATCCAGGTATTACTGTACTGACTGTCCCTTTTATCCAGGTATTACTGTACTGACTGTCTCTTTTCTCCAAGGATTACAGTGGTGACTGTCCCATTTATACAGGTATTACTGTTCTGACTAACCCATTTATCCAGGATTACTGTACTAACTGTCCCATTTATCCAGGTATTACTGTACTGATTGTCCCTTTTATCCAGGCATTACTGTACTGACTGTCCCTTTTATCCAGGTATTACTGTACTGACTCTCCCTTTCTCCAAGGATTACTGTGGTGACTGTCCATTTTATGCAGGTATTATTGTACTGACTGTCCCATTTATGCAGGTACTACTGTAATGATTGTCCCTTTTATCCAGGTATTACTGTAATGACTATCCCTTTTATCCAGGTATTATTGTACTGACTGTTGCTTTTCTCCAAGGATTACTGTGGTGACTGTCCCATTTATCCAGGTATTACTGTACTCACTGTCCCATTTATCCAGGTATTACTGTACTGACTATCCCATTTATCCAGGTATTACTGTACTAACTGTCCCAATTATCCAGGTATTACTGTACTCACTGTCCCTTTTAACCAGGTATTACTGCACTGACTGTCCCTTTTCTCCAAGGACTACTGTGGTGAATGTCCCATTTATCCAGGTATTACTGTACTGACTGTCCCTTTTCGCCAAGGATTACTGTGGTGACTGTCCCATTTATCCAGATATTACTGTACTCACTGTCCCATTTATCCAGGTATTACTGTACTGACTTGCCCTCCTCTTCAACGATTACTGTGGTGACTGTCCCATTTCTCCAGGTATTACTGTACTGACTGTCCCTTTTATCCAGGTATTATTGTATTGACTGTCCAATTTATCCAGGTATTACTGTACTGACTGTCCATTTATCCAGTTATTTCTGTATTGAATATCCCTTTTATTCAGGTATTACTGTACTGACTGTCCCTTTTCTCCAAGGATTACTGTGATGACTGTCCCATTTGTACAGGTATTACTGTACTGACTGTCCCATTTATCCAGGTATTATTGTACTGACTGTCCCATTTATCCAGGGATTACTGTACTGACTGTCCCTTTTATCTTGGCGTTACTGTACTGACTGTCCCTTTTCTCCCAGGACTACTGTGGTGACTGTCCCATTTATCCAGGTATTACTGTGCTGACTGTCCCATTTATCCAGGTATTACTACACTGACTGTCCTTTTTCTCTAAGGATTACTGTGGTGACTGTCCCATTTATCAAGGTATTACTGTACTGACTGTCCCATCTATCCAGGTATTACTGTACTGACTGTCCCTTTTCTCCAAGGATTACTGTGGTGACTGTCCCATTTATTCAGTTATAACTGTACTGACTGTTCCATTTATCCATGTATTACTGTACTGACTGTCCCTTTTCTCCAAGGATTACTGAGGTGACTGTCCCATTTATCCAGGTATTATTGTATTGACTGTCCCATTTATCCACTGATTACTGTACTGACTGTCCCTTTTCTCCAAGGATGACTGTGGTGACTGTCCCATTTATCCAGGTATTACTGTACTGACTGTCACTTTTATCCAAGTATTATTGTACTGATTGTCCCTTTTCTCCAAGGATTACTGTGGTGACAGTCCCACTTATCCAGGTATTACTGTACTGACTGTCCCATTTATCTAGGTATTACTGTACTGACTGTCCCTTTTCTCCATGGGTTACTGTGGTGACTGTCCCATTTATCCAGGCATTACTGTGGTGACTGTCCATTTTATCCAAATATTATTGTGGTGACTTTCCCATTTATCCAGGTATTACTCCTCTGACTGTCCCTTTCATGCATGGGGCATTTCTGTGCTGACTCTCCAAATTATCCAGCTATTACTGCACTGATAGTTCCTTTTCTCCAAGGATTAATGTAGTGACTGCCCCATTTATCAAGCTATTACTGTACTGACTGTCCCATTTATCCAGGTATTACTGTAATGACTGTCCCTTTTATCCAGGTATTACTGTACTGACTGTCCCTTTTCTCCAAGGATTACTGTGGTGACTGTCCCATTTATCCAGGTATTACTGTACTGATTGTTCCATTATCCAGGTATTACTGTACTTACTGTCCCTTTTATCCAGGCATTACTGTACTGGCTGTCCTTTTTATCCATGTATCACTGTACTGACTGTCCCTTTTCTCCAAGGATTACTGTGGTGACTGTCCCATTTATCCAGGTATTACTGTACTGACTGCCCCATTTATCCAGGTATTACTGTACTGACTGTCCCTTTTATCCAGGTATTAGTGTGGTGACTGTCCTATTTACCCCCACTATACCGAAATACACAGCCCCCTTAACTGAAACACCCCCACTAAACTAAAGCACTTCCCCAGAAACCTAAACACACCCGCACTAAACCTAAGCACTCCCCCCAAACATAAGCACAACCCCACTAAACCTAAGCACACCCCCACTACACCTAATCACACCCCCTGCTAAACCTAAACACATCCCTGCTAAACCTAAGTACACCCCCACTAAACCTAAGCACATGCCCACTAAACCTAAGCACACCCCCTGCTAAACCTAAACACACCCCTGTTAGACCTAAGCACACCCCCCACTAAACCTGAGCACACCCCCACTAAACCTAAGCACACCCCCTGCTAAACCTACGCACACCCCCACTAAACCTAAGCACACTCCCACTAAACCTAAACGCACCCTCTGCCAAACCTAAGCGCACCCCTACTAAACCTAAGCACACCTCCACTAAACCTAAACACATGCCCTACTCAACCTAAACACACCCCCTGCTAAACCTAAACACACCCCCCCTAACCCTAAACACACACCCTGCTAAAACTAACTGCACCCCTGCTAAACCTAAACACCCCCTACTAAACCTAAATACAACCCTCCCAAACCTAAACACAAACCTTGATACAGAATTATTAATCACAGGAAAGAAAAATCATTTTTTTCAATAATATATTTCTATGGTATCGAGTACATGAAATTAGGTATGATAAACCTGTATAGTTTATTCACCACATAAGTTCCAAAGGGAAGGGGGAAGGGGGAAGGGGGGATGGGGATGGGGATGGGGATGGGGAAGGTGTACGGCTATGAAACCTACCCTATTATCTAGTTGGGTTAAATGATGGTCATATGCTAAATTTCGTTTAGATGGGTCAAGCGGTTACCACATTAGCCACAAAGAGAACGGAGAATGGGAATGGGAATGGGAATGGGAATGGGAATGGGGATGGGGATGGGGAAGGGGGTATGGGTTCGAGATGGTGGCCACGTGCCAAATTTTGTCTAGATTGGTCAAGCGGTTCGGATTTCTATACCGCACGAACATACATACAAACATTCACTTTTATATATAAGAATATATGTATAGTGTGTGTGTTTGTATCTTTTTACGTTCATCAGTCAAGAGGCTTACAGAGCTACAGTGCAGTATAAATAATTATTGTTCGTAAGCATGCTTGATAATGCAGAGAATGAGAATGAAACCTGTCAAAAGAGGATGGAAAAACAAGACACGACGCAAATAAATCAGAGCCCATTTGAGCTGTCTGTAAGTGATCATAGGAAACATTTCCCTTAATTGGGAAAGGGTGAAAAAAATATATATAACAATAAAGCTGGCTGATATGAACCCCGATTCATGGTCTGAACGGGACCATTAACGAAGGAATTTGATCAGTTAATTGAGCTCTGCAGTAATCCACGCAATGGGGGATTTCAAAAATGGTCTGGAAAGGTTTTCTGGATATCAGGGGATTAATTCTTGATGCCATTAGCCATTTCATGGAAATATGCGGGATGGAAAGGGCGAGCTTAATCTCCTCGGCATTTTTAAAGTTTAAGCTAAAAAAGAAGGAAAAAAAAAGAGTTTCAGTTAAAGGAATTTAATAAACCCGAAGCTCTTTATGAATTTTTGAAATTTTTGTATTGGAAAAAATAATGGGACTTGCAAACATGTAACGAAGTTAACCCTTGGAAGTTTCTTGAAGGCTATCCTATATTTGATGTGTCTTTTCTCAGGAGGATTTGTTTGATGAAATGGCGGATATCTTTTGAATATTTAAAGGCTATTCTATAGAAATGATGATGTCTAGCCATGCTTCATTGCAATTCTTCTTACGTAACAAATTTCATAATAAAAAAACAAATAACAGGACAATACATCTACATAGGATTTGTTTAGGTGACATGTATACTTTTGTTCAACTTTAAAGTACAGTACAGTATCTTCACAAGTACTTTAACACTAATCAATTAAATTATCAATAGGACTTGCTCATATTCTTCAGGACTGAGCCATGCAAAGAATGTTTTTATACACTGCATTTTGGCTTGAGAACTATCAAATAAAGAAGTGCTTAGGCAATATAAATAAAAGGTGTGGCAATATCAGGAAATGTATTCAACTTGGTAGCAACAAAATCCAATCTCTCGTCAATGATTCTAAGTGGCCAAGTACAGTCGAATATGTCTAAGATCACATTATTCGACGTTTTAAATGATTTTTCTTTCTCTTTTATTCAAGATTTGTGGTAACATTCCTTCTCACGGTTTGAAAATTGCCATTATAAAAAATACTATCGTTTTTGTTTCCCCTTCTTAACAAGATTGATTCGCTTTCTTTCTTTTTTTTTTTTTGTAATTTCAGTTTACCTAAAAGTGAAATGTCCTTTCTTACCACTGATCACTAATTTCCGCATTTATTCTGTGGCAATTAAAAATTCTCGTTTCGCTCTCTTTGGGGAAGTCCCATTGTTTCACTGTCAAATTACAGAGGTTTTCTTTTTTTTTTACCCTTTCACTCCCTTCCAGTTGTGTCATGCCACACAATCATTTCCTAATTTATTTGCTCTGCACGCTGAGGAGCGGGGTGTAAGTTTGCTTTCCGGAGTCAGTCTTCACTTGCAAAATTTATTATTATTATTATTATTATTATTATTATTATTATTATTATTATTATTATTATTATTATTATTATTATTATTGATGACGATGATGATGATGGAATAGAATATAGTCTCAAGGCCAAAGGCAAAGCTCTGGGACCTAATAGGTCATTCAGCTCTGAAATGGAAATTGACAGTAAAAAGTTTTGAAAGGTATAGCAGGAGGAAAACCTCGAAGCTGCACAATGAACAATCGTTAGGAGGTGGAGGAAAGCCAGAGGGGAGAAAGAGAATATGAGCGAAGGTAGAGTAAAAGGAATGAAAGAGGTTGCAGCTAGGGGTCGACGGGACGCCGCAAGGACCCTTAAGTAATGCCTACAGCGTACCACGTGAAGTGCACTGGCGGCGCTACCTCTCCCCCCAACCTCCCCTAAGGGATAAAAAGTCTCACGCCTCATCTGCTAAGTAGCTGATGGGATTTTATCTCTTCTAAATTCCTCATTTAATGTCACAATGACAGTTACTGACTGAATATACAGAAGGATAATTCTTGAAGAGTTAACGTAATTTCAAGTAGGTAACGAGAGAATATCCTTTCCATCTAGACAGACACTACTGAAAAATTTACTCGGCTACATATATACTTCACCAGTGATGCGAATCGACGTAAGTATTCGATTTGGCGGATAACAGCCGGGAAGAAAAGTAACACGGAGATAACGGCCTCATCCTAAATGAAGAGGAAGATTTGCGCATTCTAGAGCCATCCCCCTGTTCCTTATTAGCCTAGATAATAAAGTAAGTTTATATATATATATATATATATATATATATATATATATATATATATATATATATATATATATATATATATATATATATATATATATATATGTGTGTGTGTGTGCGTGTGTGTGTTTGCGTGTGAGTGTGAGACAATAACTCCCAGTAACTACCTGTGCGATATTTTGTAAAAAAAAAAATAAATAAATAAAAAAAAGATGCCGTGAACTGCAGCCAATAGTATGTAACTGGAAAGTTGATTAGTTCTTGAGATTGACTGATTGATTGATTTATGGATTTTAGGCATGCATGCCAAGCACTGGGGCAACTAAGGCCATTCAGCGCTGAAACAGAAATTGACATTGAAAAGGTTTTAAAGGTGTAACAGTAGGAAACCCTCGCAGTTGCACTATGAATCAATTGTTAGGAGAGGGTGGACAGTAATATGAAAGAAACAGAATATGAACGGGGGTACAGTAAAAGGAATGAAAGAGGAGGTTGCAGCTAGGGGCCGAAGGGACACTGCAAAGCTTCTTCAGTAATGCCTACAGTGCACAGCGTGAGGTGCACTGCACTGACGGCCCTACCCCCCTACGGGATAGTTCTTGAGATATTTGCAACAATGTGATGTGTCATCGTTCGCATTTTGTGATGCATCATGCTTTTATGGTGTAAAATCCCCATGACGTTGTTTTTGTTTTTTCCTAATTTTGTTTAACAATATTGTAGGTAAAAAATATAAAAAAAAACAAGAAATTCTAACCAAACCTCCCGATTTTTTGGTTATTTAAAAAAAGCTTAAAATTTTCAAATATACTGCCACACATTTAACAAACAACAATAAGCATTAATCAACACGTCTTGGTGTTTGTTAACAACAATCTTTAAAAAAAGCTGTAATGACGAGGTAGTCGCGATTAACACACACAATCTCAAAAAATTAGCATTATCTCAGACAGTTAATAAACGTTAATAAAGATGGAACATATTAATAATGAGCCTAACAAACCTGTGAATAACGATTCATGGTGATGATAACGGTGTTATATGCCAAAAAAAATAAATAAATAAATTTACAAATCTGTCAAACTCCCAAATAATAATGTCACATTAATAAACACCTATAAACATGAAATGTGTCGATAATAATCTTATCAAACAAGTAAATAGCAACTGATAATGGTGTCTATTGCATGGTGTATTAATCATTGATGGATGGAAATGCACGGAAAAGATGGATGATGACAAAAAAAAAAAAGTTGTACTCACCAAAACTTGAAAAGTTCTCGTCTTCTTTATTATTTTTGTAAAATTGTCGGTTGCGATAATCCTTAGACAGGTAGGACTATCAACAAGGGGAGGGTGGAGGCCGGCAATGCTTTAAAGATCACGACACAATTTGCGCTCATAATTTGTCGATGTAACTTCACCACGGCGACATCAAGCCGGCTGACACCCACCCAATCAAGGTATTTTTCGTACAATGGCCCGATGCCGAGGCGAGACTCAAAACATTGCCGGTTCGGGGTGTGTTTACGGGTGTAGTACCTTGAACAAACTGGCGCAAGTTGTGTGTGTTCATGGAAGATATGTTATTTTCCTGATGTTGCGATTCGTTTTCCTGAGGCCCTTTTTTGTTGTTCATCCTCCCAACAGCTTTTCCAAAACAACTTGGGTCCTAATAACAGCTATTGAATGACTGGAAAGGAAGGCAGCCTTACGGTGCTATTTCCGTACCCTTAAAGGTAACTGCTTCTTGCCGACTTCAGCCTTATTTTGCTTTCTCATGATGGTTTCTTTGCGAATACGTCTTTGAAGTATGAAGTCTACAAGTTTCAGTAGCCCTTTGGCCCGTGAGCCTTGAAGATCACTATAATCGCCTCAACCCCCACTCTGGAAAAACACTCGTTCTTACAGGGTTGCAAGGTAGACCGACATTCTTGGCAATAAGTTTTCTTTCTACCACTCTTTTGAAGGTTTTAAAACGAAAGCCCAAGGTTCTTTTGTCTTTCAGCAAAATTAACAGATCAAGTTTCTGGTCGACGAACCCTGTTTCTTCCCGTTAATTGTTGTGCAGGTGGTCAACCTCACCAACAGAATGTTCCACAGGTTAGAAAGCATAGGCCTACTGGTGGTGGCACTGTTACTGGATTCAAAAGTTATATTATATACAAGTATGGGGCTGCTAAGGCGCAAAGGGATGGATCATCACAATCTATATCACTATCACTGTAATAGTTATGCACCCACTCGTCATCTGAGATGTCACTGCCACTATATGGTACTGTAATACTAATGGGATCTTGCTCCCTTTCTTATTACTCAACTAGTCTCCCCTTTATCTTTCCCTTCCCGTTCTCTTTAATATCAGTGCTTTCCTTTTTATCCTCAACTACTGAGTCACTGCCTTGCTCACTGAGAGCAATATCACGAAGATCCATTACGGGAAAAGGCTCATAATCTTCACCATCATCATCATCTAAACACGAAGCCTTTTCCAATATACAGTAGTTTTACCTTTTCCATAAAA
>JANJGK010000005.1:61980333-62005333 GCA_039081455.1 Macrobrachium rosenbergii
TACTAAGCAGAATTACGATGGAAAACACGTTCATGAAACAAGCAGAACACTGAAAATCTACGTTGAAATTCCAAGACGCAAAAAGATACATAACGCTATGCATCAAAAAGTTATAATACATAAGACACAATCATAAACCATTCAAACCTACCGAAAATAAAAGGTGCATTGGAAATGAAAGGCACAAAAGCAAAATACACTTCCGTTTATCAAGCGAAATAATAATGCTTAAAACAATGTTCTAAATGTTACACAGAACTAGAAAAAATTTACATTCAAAAACCTATAAAAAAAATTAAAAGCGGCTCCATGATTTTTTTTATTTAACAGATGGTTGCTTATAATTAAGATATCTATAAAGGACTATGACAAAATGATAATATATAAATAAAAAAACAGCCCCTATGGGCGAACATAGTTCCCGGCTGCCGAAGTTTCAGCAAAAATACTGAACATGTAAGTTTTCTTATTAAAGGTCAATGGTGAGACCTCTCTGAATACTAGTCTGGAATGTGAAGCAAAGCAGAAATGGCGAGATAATTGTTGAACTGAACTATAATAATAATAATAATAATAATAATAATAATAATAATAATAATAATAATAATAATAATAATAATAATAATAATAATAATAATAATAATAATGAGTTCCTGACAGTCAGTGCTGCATGTGCATGATGTAACTAAGACTATTACTCATTTATGATAGACTTTAGTTGATATATCAACTAAAACCTATCTTATTTCATTTGTAAAACCACACTGAATATCCTTTCCATAAAAGGTCTTCATCACTTGACCCAAAAACACAGTTAAACCCAACGTTGGAAACTGCCTCATTCTTTGAATGGAAATTCTATTCACTGTGTTTCATGGGATGATTTTTTTTTTGTTAAATTGAAGTTTGATTCGATAATCTGTCTATACAGGTACAATAAACGCAATGATTTCATTACAGCCAGTGCACGATTCTCGTTATTTATGGGGTAAATGATGGTCCTTAATCACCTATTATGTTGAAGTGAATCGTATATAGACATTGCGTTGTATTACTTTGCACGAAGCTTCAGTAGGTTATATCCAGATAATTCACATTGCATTATTGACCTTCATGTGCTTTACAGACCACTGAATGTGGATATTAGATAGAACTGCGTTTACGCCTTTTGTATCATTATTTGAGAGAGAGAGATGCAACATTTTTAGACAATTAGCAAAGGTCATTTGCGCTAGATGTGCGTGAGCGAAATTTTAAGAAATGATGAAATAAGAGATAAGATGTGATCCCAAAATTCATCGCGTGTCTTCATAATGACTTTTAATGTAACGATAGTTTTAAGGTTTTTTTCCGCTTCAGTTCTAAGGAAAATTAAATGGGATACTTTTTTTTATTCGGTTCCTTCAGTACTAAACTCCTTGTGCATCAAAAGTTAACATTTCTGCCGCAGAAGAAGTATTAAGGCTGTGATAAGTATATTTACCGAGGCTTGGAAGTTAAATGCATTTTTTTTCCTCTCGAATGGTAGACTTTTCTCCCTCCAACATTTAAACCCTTACTTTCTCCGTCCATAACTCCCCACTAACTGCTATCCTCCTAATCTCTTCTAAGACCAACTCCCCAGCCTCACTCATTACCATCTTTCTCTCAGCCTCTCCCCCGACTGACTCCATCACTGCCATTTCAAAGATACAGGTTGATTACAAAGATAGCTAACATAATGCATCTCTTCACAGAGGGCGAGGTTTGCCATGAATGTAATTGGAGATAACGTATTGAAAAGTAAGTTTCCAGCTTGTTTGAGGGTAAATTTCTCTCAACTCGTAGCAAATACTGATTTTAAAAGGAAAAATTCCTGTCCATATTGCTTTAGAGAAATAATTGATAGAATTTCCAACAATGACTGGATTGAAAAGCGGTTTGATTAGTTTATTCAGTTGTACACATGAGTGCGATCAAATCCACCAGTTGGAAATTAATTCATCTTGAGAGTTTATATGAAAAACAACATGGTGAAAAATTTGATGTACGTTAATAAACACATAAATAAAATTTTGCCTTTATAGCATAGATATAAGCCAATAAAATTTGGTTGTGAGACCAGTACATTTTTTCTATGTTTTGACGTAATGTAAGAACAATCATAATTATTAGAATGGCAATGAAAAAAGGTTCTTGCTGGTTTTGTGTTCTGATGTAAAGTAAATAATATCTGTGTTTCAGTAATCTAACAAAGCAGAGTATGCTCCGATAATCAGATACTGAGGTTGAAGACCAGACTTTCTTACCTCATACTTTATTTACTTCGACCACGTGGGGGTGTGGGGGGGGGAGTTATGCCGTCTGCACCTCACGTGGTGCACTGTAGGCATTACTAAACGGTGTTTGCAGCGTCCCTTCGGCCTCAACATGCATTCACTTTTTAATCTTTTCTTTACCTCTATTCCTGCTTCCTTTCTTTAATCCTGCTGTCCATCACCTCTAACATTCACTTCTTAGCGAAGTTATGAGGTTTTCTCCCAGTTCCACCTTGGTTCCTTGCACTCTGTTTCCTTCATCTGGCTGTCCAACCAATCCAACTCCCTCTTCTCATTGCCTCAAGCACTGAATGACCGAAAGTGCTTGGCTCAACAGCCTAAATTTCATTAATCTACGAATTCAATCATTTCAACCTTCGTCGGATTATTGACATTTACTATTGCTAGCTGAACTTTGTTTTATTTTTTTGGCTTAAAGTTTACTCTGCATGTTTCCAGATCAACGGTACCATGATTATTCAAGGCACTGTTTCGCGTTACTGTATTTGTGTATACTCCCTCAAGTAACTGTAAATATCTGATAACTTCAGTGACGTGATTCACGCCTCGTTCTGTGGCTCCACTGGCTAAGCTTCAAACAAAATGGCAATAAATACACTATTCCACGGCAGTATTATCACTGCTATAATTGGTATTATCCCTAAGCAGATATTCGGAAATCTACACACCGCACACTTAATGACAAATAAAATTTTGCAACAAATAACTCGACCCCCCAATCACCCATCACATACAAACATACGCACAAACTCGACATGAGTGACTCCTTGGCACAAGCAGCTCTTGCCCAGAGAGGTAAAGAACTGGTTCCCCTCAGTTCAAATATAAGTGGAGCAGTTAACACCCCGGACAAATTACCCCCGGGAAGTTATCCTCAGGTTAATTGACTTCGCATCAGACACGTGCATTTTGATATTCACAAGATGTAACTTCATTATCATTAAAAACAGCTCACAAAATGCATCATGAATGGGCTCCCAATTCGTGTTGCCATAATATACTTTATGGCAACATTATACTCTAAAACATGTCTCGCGTTCTCAGCTATGTTAACATCACTTTGACATTTTCAAAGAAATTTCTGTTGTTACGAAACGCCAAAAATATTTGGTAATTTTCTTTCCACTCTAACTGTTTCACAAAAAGATAAAAAAAACTCCTAGTCAAGAGGAGATGACAAAAATAATGGCATTTAATGAAAGTAAATAATGTACATGTATAATATTTAATAAACTTCAAAGAATGAATTGACAGGCAAACACACATGCATACATGTGATTATGCACACACACGCACACACAGGGAGAGAGAGATTTCCGAATTTTCGTGTTTAGAAGTGAAAACCATCATGAGATCCTTTCACAAACTTCTGATTTTTTTAACCTTGTTTCATTGTTTGAAAATCGATACTTGTTTAGTCTTCAGCTCCGAAGTATTTCATGGGAGTTCAACAAATTTCCATACATTGGTCTGTAGTATTAGTTTTCTGCAAAAGAAAACTATTGAAGTGGTTTTGTCTGTCCGTCAGCACTCTTTCTGTCCGCCCTCAGGTCTTAAAAACTACAGAGGCCAGAGGGTTGCAAATTGCTATGTTGATCATCCGCCTTCCAATCATCAAACATACCAAATAGCAGCCCTCTAGCCTCAGTAGTTTTTATTTTATTTAAAATTAAATTTAGCCATGATCGTGCGTCTGGCAACGCTATAGGACAGGCCACCAGCGGGCCGTGGCTGAAAGTTTCATGGGCCGCGGCTTATATAGCATTATACGCTGTACAGAAAACTTGATTGCGAAACTTCGGCGTATTTTTTACTTGTTTTTATTTGCATTCGGTCTACATGCTGTGCATTTGCTCACCTTCATATGTCTGTGCGCTCCGTCGATAAGGGATGTAAAGGAGAGTTTATTTGATTTAATAATGGACTTTATGGACGCTACCCTCTCTTCACAATGCCAAAATAGCACAGACTTTGCAGATGACGTATCTCATTCTCAATAGCGACTCCTTTCTTCAATACTGTTGTTGACCAACAAACTCTTTGTGCAGTCGCCTTTTGCAAACGAAATTCATGAGTGAACTTGGGCAATCCTCTTTCCGGGGGAAAGTTTTCATCAGTATTTGGGTATGATGCAGTTTATATTGCGAGGGGTGCTTTTCAGTATGTGTTTAACTGAGAAGGGTAATCTCTGCGAACTTCAGCAAAGTTTTCAGTGACATTTGTGACATAATTGAAGTGTAGTTACGTACAGTAATCAGATCCACAAATATAGCATTCTAAATAGATAAATGTTTTTATGTCGTCGCGCTATGAATTGATATGGGTTTTCACTTACAGACTTTTGGACAGAAACTTGAGTTGCCTTTTCACCAACTATCTCCTCTGGTTTTCAGAGAAAATTGTACCCTTGACTATTGTAGCCAGTTGCCTTGCTTATTCATGTAAGGTGGCAGCTTATTAGGTAATATGAGATAAACACATTTTACACGATGAGTTCATGGATTCAACCACCGTTGTACCTCCAGGATCTCTTGTCAGCTATCTTGGAAGCCGGAAGTGTGAAGATGAGGCATAACTTCCTGGATGAGGAAAGAGATGATCATCAGCAAGACTTCCTCATTCCGAATATATCTCTCTTCTCCTTTTTTCTCCTTACACCTTCCACTCTCTCCCTCCAAACTTCAGTCCTTTCTTCCGCCTCCACAACCCTTATCTCTTCCTCCACCCATCTCACCCTTGTTCCCGACCATTTCTTACTTATATTGTTGCTGATGGCTATCCATTTGAGATGAAATTAAAAGAACTGTCAAGGAAAACTACTGCAGCCCTCAAAGGACCAGTCCCTAATCGAGTAAGACACAGAATATGAGGTAACTTCCTCCCTGAAGCGTTATGAATATACCATTCGGATACCAACGTTGCTAGCGTTATGAACCCCACAGGACCGTACAAAACACAATGTATGAGCTATCTCTAGCAAAGGGCAGGGAACTCTTGACAGCGGTGGTTTAAAAGACGCCGTGCCAGACTAGAACTTATTGTACTTGAGAGACAGGACACCCACACCAAGTATAATAGCAAAATTCACTTTAATTACAACCAATGATGAGAAATACAAAATGATAAAAGAGATCTTTTTGCTAGCTGATTGGAAAAAGTTTGACTTGATTTTCTTGGTGTCTGACCCAAACTTTTTTCTTGATAAAAGTTGAAGCATCAAACCAGCAACAACCATCAACATGCGGGAAATATCTCAGAACCTCATCCATTGTCTTTGCATGATATTAAAATCCTTTCCGTCAACACCTTCTGCACTTTACTACTTCTGTCATCAGCATCTTCACTTCATGAATTCTTAACCTTCGCTCAAAAAATTCATTAAGCTTTAACCGGAACTTTTACAGATATTCTCACAAGATTTTGCTTATTTTTCGTTTACCTCCAAATTTTACCCTCTACAGCCTAGCCTTCTCTTGCTACACAAGGATTCACTCCTATTGACTTATCTGTTACTGATGGGTAGCGTAAGGCTTAGAAGGGTTTCATCTGCGTTTCATGAATTTTCTTACCCCTTTAGCTTTCAAAATTTCTAATTCACGGGTAAAGTATCTCTTAGTGGCCGGTACAGGAGCAAGAACCTGGTACAATATAATGCTAGTTTAATGTACTACAGTCACAACAAAATTATAATTCAGTCCAGCCCCTCATGAACCCACACCCTTTAATTACTAATATTAACATAGGATTAGTACAGTACACGGTCTTTGTCCCACACCATGGGAAACCATTTCTGACATCAAAATGAAATTAAACAGCATAAAACACACTGCTGATGCAGCCCCAACAGGTGACAGCATGTTAAATTAGAGGTATATAATTATTTTGATTAAAGATTTATAGGAAATATGACTCTTCGGATTTTGCAATGCAACTCGTATACTGCATAGTTTTGAACTAGTTGGAAACACGACGGTCCAAAGCAATATTGTAGTTCTGTGTACGTACTTAGTCACGAAGGAAAGTTTATCTTCTTGATAGTTTCCTTTATGGCATCGTAAATCAAGAGTGGAAACAATGAAATTCTTCCATATATCAGGAAATTATTGCTGTGAACGGTTTATTGCAACCGGCTATTGTTTTTCATCGAAGAAGGCAGCGCGAAACGTATCAGCAAGGGGAATCATCTTCGCCGATTCTGGTGATAAAAGCGAATCTAAATTTCTCGTAAATAAGTATCACACAAGTGATAATACTTCAGCAATAGAGGTTTTATTCTTTCTTATTTTAATATGTATAGTGTTTATCACGACTCTTTAAATTTACCTTTTCCAAAGCATGCACTTTATTCATCTTATCATTCTAGGTTCTGCATTGAGTCCTCAGAGCAGATGAACTCGCATTGTTAGTTGATTTAATGACTAGTAGTCCTGGTTAATGGTTTTTCACGTCCTTTTTTTGGTTTCTTCGCCTCGTAGTTTTGCTATAGGAGTACTTAGTCACAGTCATCTGTATACTATAAGTCAGTAAGAAACGAAATACGAGATGTTTTTTGTCTTACTAGTATTATTTTTATTTGGTATAACATACCTATTTCATAAGCTAAATTAAATTCATAGCCTCTCTCTCTCTCTCTCTCTCTCTCTCTCTCTCTCTCTCTCTCTCTCTCTCTCTCTCTCTCTCTCTCGATATATATGACTGAAATCTATATAATTTCGAGAAGGATAATTTTTGACAGGACTTCTACAAGCCTTAAACCTAACCAAAAACAGAGACACATTTGCATTAGATGCAAGATAAATTATCTCATCAAACACACACACACACACACATACGCATACTCACATTAACAGATTTTGCAAGACTGCCTTTTCCATTTAGGTTTGGCACCTGTTATCTTTAACCCTCGTTTGCACGGCCTATTTGATTTAACTATCACAAACCTAATTCACTGAGTGAATGATATATACACAACGTTAGTTAACTAAGAATAGGAATAATGACCAAAATTTCGACGGCTGTTTCAAAATATAATCATTACGAACACGCGTTTGACCTATTTTTCTGAATTTTAAACAATTTGATGCTCTGAGATATTCTCGTTTCCTCAATAGCAACGCGAAACGGAAAGTTCTGTTTTTCAAAGACAGCTGAAAATTCAAGACGGTTTCTGAAAAGTGTTGAAATAACTCTTCGATAAAACATGATCTTAGGAGATTGCGAGTAATTGCTTCTGTAGATTGAAAAGAAAATCGCAAATAGATAAGGGAAATAATATAACTTATATAATCTTGCGTAATCCTGTTCATCAAAAGAATCTGGCACAAGGAAATAATAGATCGATTTCATTATGGCTAAATATTTAACACCGATAAGACCAGACCACTAAGCACGTTTAATCACAGGAAAAAAATGGTTAAAAATGAACAATTAACAAATATTTTTCTTTAAAGCGAGATTTTGATGGTGCTATGTAAAGTGAGAGATTTTAATTTTTAATTTTGTGGATTCACTGTTATTGCAGAATATCGTTAGATTTTCCTTGTTATGATAAATCTAACGATGTTATCATAACACGGAAAGTCTTTTACGGAACCATTCATAACAACCAGTTGTGTAATTCGCTTCTTAGGTTAATGAAAAAAAAAGTACAGAGGATTAGGAAAGGACATTGTAATAAGTACATTGTAAAAAGTAACTCCCTGCATTCCAGATACCTAATAGTTCTTTGAGACTTT
This sequence comes from Macrobrachium rosenbergii, assembly GCA_039081455.1. Taxonomy (NCBI): domain Eukaryota; kingdom Metazoa; phylum Arthropoda; class Malacostraca; order Decapoda; family Palaemonidae; genus Macrobrachium; species Macrobrachium rosenbergii. Next base: position 61,988,387 of record JANJGK010000005.1, read on the forward strand.
ATTTCTGTGAAAATAAAATGTAAATCAACAACAAATGAAAAATCAAGAGTACATGAAGCAAACAGTCCTGCTATGGATGCATCGGTCTGTTAATATTCTAATGTACTTCATAGGTAGCGGAGCTTCAAAACTGAACAAATCAGTAAATGAATCCTATTAAACCAACCAGTGCAAAATTATATTTTACTGTCTTTTCCACGCATCCTTTGCATTACCAAATGAGCCCTTGTGAAACCCATTACCGCCTGATGGCTTATCGTAACATCCGGGATGTAGCGTCAAGGGGAAATTTGATAGCTCAAAGATACAGCCATTAATTAACGAGGAATTCGAATGGATGCTGCTTCCGGCTTCAGTAATATGATTTGCGTCGTTTCGTTAGGATATTCCTTTAAACGGGTTTTATTCCTCATTGGAAAACCGCATAACAATGTTCTTACTTATATCGAGACCTGTGCTCCATAATATTTCATGTTCGTTATTGTATACGCAAAATCGTAGATTGAGCTGTACTGATGAAATTTATTTATGTGTTTTTTTTTTTATTTCAATGACGCTGATGATAAAGTAAAAGTTGCAAAGGTGAAAACTCCAACGAGAAGATTAATTATATCATGATTTCATCTTCCTCGCAATCATTATCTGCAAATTTCATCGTAACTCCCAAACAAAAAATCGGTGGTTGATTCATTTAAGAGACAATTCTAATGCATCCGGCACGTAAAAGTATTAAAAAAAAACATTCGAAGAGAAAATCCACTAAAAGCATATAATATAAGTGATCCGAAAAAAAGAAGTTTTTCTTCAAAAAAAAAAAAAAAGATACCCCATAATTGGGTCTCCTGGATGTGTTTCCCCAAGGGGAATTTAGGGCTGGTAAGGAAACCTTGAATCCTTCAAAAGCTGAGTAAAACTTAGGCAACATTATTACTGAAATGATTCAGATGGAGAGATGAAATGCCACACTTCAAGATTAATTATTTAGATTTTTCTAAATCGTAAACCGAAATTTCCTCTCGTTCAATTAAAATCAAGAAAACAAAAATTCGGTGCTCATTTTAACCAAGATGAATAATAAAATCACCGTTTTTCCAGAAAAAATTGTCATTCAAGTAGTTTTTTATTAATATGATGGACAAAATACTGATGGTCACGTATGAACATGTTTCGCTTTCCTCGCCTTTAAAAAATCTCACGTCTTTCCTAGAGGCTCTGGGGCACTCAAGGGAATGAAGGTCATGCAACAGTGGCTGTTGCTCTTTTCGAAGACTCGCATCTTAGTCAGAACCAGTGAGACTGACACATGCATCACGTGCTTGATATACATTACTTTCATCTTTTTACGGGGGGAGAGAGAGAGAGAGAGAGAGAGAGAGAGAGAGAGAGAGAGAGAGAGAGAGAGAGAGAGAGAGAGAGAGAGAGAGAGAGAGAAATATCATAGTGTTTTACTGAATTCATAATTACAGGGCACCACTGCCATTATTAATTTATCAGGTGCAATGTCTTTGTTAACTAATGCAAGAGGACTTAAAAGAGTTCATGACACAGAAAATTATAATCTTAAACATAATAATATGGAAATGTTGCAAGACTTATGCACCCTCGGATATAACAGTTTTAAACAACGATAAAAAGAATTTCGCCACCAGCGTCAGTCCGGTTGTAATGCAAAAGATGGCACCTGAACTCGGCAAGGAGTGCAAGATAAGTTCGCATGTTGAACATTCATCGTTGAAAGTAGATGCTTTTTAGAAAGGTGATGGTTTTTAGAAAGTCTGGTAAAATGAGATTGTTTGAGCTAAGGATAAATGTAAGTAGTACCCTGATTATCAATTGTGACAATCTTTTATTAATAAAAAAAAAAATAGCCAAGCCATTATAGGGTGCGCACTGTATGTTTGACTAAGGGAATTACCTCCTAAGAAAAGCAGATTTCTCTGGTCTCTACTCATTTATGTGTCTTCATCTGCGTTTACTCACGCAATGAATTTCGCAGTTTTTGTGAACGAGCATTGCATCACTACAGTTATTATCAGTCTTATTCAATTACACTTTTACATGAAGATAATAGTAAACAAACCAAAAGTTATTTATAATTATTCTCTGGGATGTTAATGAACTTACAGAATTTCTTATTCATTATGTGTTCTGTACTCGCTGAAGGGATAGTTAATGACCCTGTAGGGGTGTAGGTATTCGTTCCCCATACTAGAGTCTTTATTATTTATTCATATACATATATACATTCACACACACACACACACACACACACACACACATATATATATATATATATATATATATATGTGTCTATATTTATGTGTGTGTATATATATATATATATATATATATATATATATATATATATATATATAATATATATATGTATATATATATATATATATATATATATACATATATATATATATATATATATATATATATATATATATATATATATATATATATATATACATATGTGTCTATATTTATGTGTGTATATATATATATATATATTATATATATATATATATATGTATGTATATATATATATATATATATATATATATATATATATATATATATATATATATATATATATATATACATATATATATATACATATACACACACACACACACATATATATATATATATATATATATATATATATATATACATATATATATATATATATATATATATATATATATATATATATATATATATATATATATATATATATATATATTACACACACACACACACACATTATATATATATATATATATATATATATATATTATATATATTTATTTATATACATATGTATATGTATATGTATATATATACATATATATATAAATATATATATATATATATATATATATATATATATATATATATATATAAATATATATATATATATATATATATATTATATATATATATATTTATATATATATAATATATATATATATATATATATATAATATATATATATATATATATATATATATATATATATATATATATACATATACACACAGACTTTTAAGGCCTAGCTTTACCCTAAAAAAATTTTCGTTGAAAACAATTACTTGAGAGGTAATCAGTGAGTTTCTTAATGCTAGTTTCACACATTCACGTATCAAGGCACGCATGCCCGTGCACGGGGAGAAATTGGTAAGTACGTAAACACAGCAGAAATACAAAGTAAATGTACTGTAAGTGCTGTGTAAGTGCGCCAGCATGCGGCGCAACATTACGGACCACCCAGGTGTGCGACGGGGGCCACAAACCTTTTGACCTGCTCAAAACCCTGCATGGGCGGCCAGGTCAACTGTCAGGTAGCGTGGCCTGACCCACACAGCATGGCACCAACCTGCGGGGTGACTGAGTGGCCACTAAGCCCTTACCTGTGGTCCCACGCCGCTCCAGGGCTCCTGCCCCGCACCGCGTGAGTCTCAGCATGACATGGGAGTAAATGCGGCAACTCTGCCGAACTGCCCCACATCCGTGGAGATGTGGTAACGCTTTGACCTGGGATAAAAGGGACAGGCAGCACGCTTGCAGGTCAGTGCTTCTGTGTGCAGCATCCGTACTGCTCTCTCCGTCAGTGCCTCCATCGTCATCGTCCACTGCAGCCAAGATGCCTAAAGGAGCTCTATTGAAGAGGACAAGGAAGGTGGCCCTGAGAACTCCAGGAGCTCTGGTAGATGGAGTTGCCCCCTACGCTAAGGTGCTTTCAGTAGCTGGTGGTCCCCCTTCAGTCAGCAGCGGTGCTGTGGTGCTGCACCTTGAGAACGATGAGCTCACAACATAGAGCGACCTAGAGGAGGAGGAAGAGGAGCTTGCCCTAGTGTACGAGAGTGACCCTGCTTCCGCCACCGAGGACGCCGAGAACAAGGGGGATGCCGATGACGACGTCGATTGGCACTCCTGAAGGAGCCGCAACAGAAGAACCCCTCAGTCATCCTCTCAGAAGAGAACGAGAGGCTGGTTGGTGAGTGGCTGGAGAACGAGGCCGAGTTCATATACAACAAGGGCCTCACAGCCTACAAAGACAAGGCCAAGGTCTGGAGGGCATTTGAGAAGAAGGGCAGTCACTGGTTCCTCCCGTGAGTGGCCGTGGTTTGTGGCACCTGCAGTTCCTCATCCTCGAAGGCAGCAACAATGCCCCTGCAGGTCTCTGGTATGATGTAGCTAATGGTGTTGTGGGCTACCCGGAATGAGTATTGCAGACTCTTGTATGAATCACCCATAGCGAGGAAACGTAGGGTGATAGCAACATGTAGGCCTGGCTTAATGGATTTCCTCCAGTATGTCAATTTCTTCTCAATGTAGGGTGTCACTCGTTCAACAATTTCATTGAAGAGGCCCCTGTCAATCCGGGTAAATTTTTGTACAGGTCCTGGGCTTCAATTGACAACTCCTCCACCAGGTTGTCATAGTGACCTTGCTCCATTCTTTTCTGCAGGTACGGCCACGCCCACACCCTCCTTGGCCGCCTCTTTTTCTTTTGTGTGTGCTTTGCAGCAATCATTGCAATCTCCAGCAATAACATAGTGTGCACATATTCGACGATGAACGGCAACATTTCTCATCTATCCATACTTGCTGTAGCTATAAGTTCACGGATTTCAGCTTTGTCCTCCATGTTGATTCAGCAGGATGGTAGTACGTGTTGATGCTATGGTGTTATGTCAGTGACTAGCAACACATGTGCCGCTGCTGGCCCTTTTATAGCTGGGGTTTAACCCCTGCAGTACGTGGGGACAACGTGAGGTTGACGTAACTCAGTAACGCACAACATTACACATACGGTATACGTACGTCGGTGTTATGTGCTCTGCCATGCACTACTTTTGGCTGCGCTGCCGCTTGTTGGGCCACTTCTGGTAAGCACCACGTCACACTTACGCAGTGCGTACATTTGCCGGCGCACTATAATACGCTTGCTTTACTCACATCGGCCCATGTCACGTATCCCAGGTGGGCGGGGCTTGTTCATCTCGCGTATGGTCACGTTTCACAATTTTCGGCCGTGCGTGGACGTGCGTGCCTTGATACGTGTATGTGTGACCCTTAGCATAACAGCAGGAATCTCCATAAAAAACCGCGACGTTTGAAGATTCCTGCAAGAAATATTACACACACACACACATATACATATATATATATATATATATATATATATATATATAATATATATATATATATATATATATGTATATACATATACACTTTTAAGGCATACCTTTACCCTTAAAAATTTTTCTTTGAAAACAATTACTTAAGAGGTATCAGTGAGTTCTTAACAGCAGGAATCTTCATAAAAACGCCGACGTTTTGAAGATTCCTGCAAGGAAACTCACCAATGCCATTAATGCAGGTGCTTTTAACGATATATATATATATATATATATATATATATATATATATATATATATATATATATATATATATATATATATATATATATATATATATATCTCTGTATATAAAACCTCACTGTCCTCTTAACTTCTCGATGTCTTAACATTTTTTGGATGCGCTTGTCACTATAAAACATAAGATCCAAATGGGTGAATATGAAAACATTCCGACGCTCGTAGTAGAATTCCAAAACCCGCCTCCGGAGTAACAGAACGAGGTCAAGTCACATACGTGACCACATGGTGAGGTCATGTTTCATGCTTTATATCCAACACTTTGTAAAGGTGGCTAATCGTCTTTCTTTTCACACGTTCTGACAAACCTATAACCGTGTATTATGTTTCTAACGTTATTACTTTTTTGCGAAGCCTACCGACATCCGTGATTTTTTTATGTTTATACAATAACAATTGAGGGTTATGGACTGAATAGATGGCCTCCCTAATTGCCTCAGTGCCACATAATCAATGCCATTCATCAAAGGGCAATACTCCAGTGCCAGGACTCATAATCATCGTCGTGCCTGCCAAGAATAGCGCTGGAAATAAATTTCCATCAAATGAATCACTCCAGGGTGTTTCAGTCACAGAAATGATTTCAAGAGCAAGAAAAATCGACAGAAATTGCAGGCTCAGTGCTATAAATTTAACAGTTCTTAATCATCTTTGTGCTTCATTTCCTTTCTCATAATATTTTTGATTGGCGTGTGGAACTTGATGGCCCAGTAAATTTCGATCAGATAATTCTAATGAACTTACTCTGGCGCTATTTAATTTTTTTGACAAATAGATTTTTCCTTCGGCAGCTCGTTTGTTTAGATGTGTAACGAGAAAATGCCAGAAAAGTGTCTGAAATACACTTTATTTATCTAAACAATGACTATTGAATTTTAGTAGGTTAGAGGTTCTATATACATTTTCATGTGAATATATAAAAATCTAATTAGACACGTCGAAAGACAAAAAATATGCATACAGACTCCCACATGCAAATATAAACATAAAAACGTTCACTCACACATACGAACACATACATGAAATACGGTTTTACCCCGTGTTTTTAATTCTTAGGCAAAAAGTCAGTAGTAGAGCAAAATATCATTCTTTTTTAATACACAACGAAGTGGTACAGGTACTGAAGAAATGTAGGACAATTCATTCGTTTCAGGAAAGCTCGCTGGATGCATTTGTAGTCAGCGAGACCAAAGGCAAACGACAAGGTGCTCTTGATTGCTAGCGAAGAAGAGTAACGGGCTCTGCGACGGCTGACAGATGAACACCAGGAAAACAACGCAGTACTTTTACTGTTGTGTCATGGACACTGGGGTTGAGGGAGAGTACAAGTGTGTTGGTCCACCACTCTGAAATAATTTCTGCCACAGATTTCGGATAGTGAGAGTCTTCACCTCACCCAAAAATAAATTACGCAGCGATAACAAGCAAATTACCGGAAAAAGGAGTAGGCTCACTTATTAGCTGGATATAATCTGAATACAGTCAGCATACCCGAGCAGATACACAATTGTTGATTGAATACATATTTTTATGCCGTGGTAAACTGTCGAAACATTCACCCTCTCTAAGTTAGAAAGGAAAAATTAATAAAGAAAATGCCCTAATAGCAAAAATATGTAATTGTCAGACAAATGACAGCAGTTACAATTTTTTTTCGACCTATGTAAATGATTTGCGTTGCCTTTTTTTTGTAAATTTCTCTTCCTGATATATTTAGGCTGTTAGAATTATATTTAAAATTTATGTGATGATACAATATTAATTTACTAGTTTTAAAAATATATTTAATCCCCACCATTCCTCTTACACAATAGTCCTATCATTTTATGTATTTAATAATAAAGTAGTGAACGCTCTGGTTCTGGTTTTCCACTTTCTTTATGAATAATGTAGTAAGATTAAAGTTTCCTATTAATTTCAAGCGTATCTGAACTTTTATATCCAGTTTTATTCGTTACCAAAACTCATTAGCCATTTAAAGATTAAACTGCCCAGTTTCTTAGTCTTGTTTCCGTTGCTTTATAGTTTTCTGTGAAAGAAAACTATTGATAGAGATGGCTATTTGTCTGCCCGACCGCACTTTTTCTGTCCACCTTCAGATCTTAAAAACCACTGAGGCTAGAGGGCTGCAGATTATTATGTTGATTGATCATCCACCCTCCAATCATCAAAGATACCAAATTGCAGCCCTCTATGCTCAGTAGTTTTTATTTTATTTGAGGTTATAAAGTTAGCCATGAACGTGCGTCTGCCACCGGTATGGGTTCCGACAGCACAGACCACCACCGGGCCGTGGCTGAAAGTTTTATGGGCCTCGGCTGAGACTTTCATGGGCCGTGGCTGAAAGTTTTATGGGCCTCGGCTGAGACTTTCATGGGCCGTGGCTGAGAGATTCATACTGCATTATACGCTCTACAGAAAACTCGACTGTGCCGAAGCAATTTTGGCGCATTTTTTACTTGTTTAAATTGGAGCTGAAAAATCCTTTTTTTAACGATTTCGTCTAATTGCTCTCCAATTACTTTTCAATACCTTTTCAGTGAATTGATTTTTTCCTTTCTACGAAACTTTTTTTTTATGGAAATACTCTTTTTGAGCCTTCATAGAAAATCTTGAGTTCAATATTGCAAGCAATTTCTGGAAATATTCAAAGATTTAAAAAATTTTTTAGTCGGAACCCATCAGCATTTTTCTTTCCTTGTGTCGGAAATGCTCGAAAATTCCATAGACGTTTGGTGGTGATGTTGACAGCGACGATTAAAGACAAAGTAACACAATAGGAATTTATATGAGAAAACTGAAGACATCTGCCCTAAAACCAAACCTCGCATGGAGGATATACTGTATACTCATCGGAACTGATGAATAGTCAGAATTTTAATATAAAATCTATTTGGCTTTTGTTTTTTAACTGTTTCTCTGTTAACCTTATTATTCCTAAAGTAAATAGGCAAAAATACTAAACATCCATTTCAAATATAAAGCTAATATATAAGACTAATGACATGCGACCTTATATAACTTTTAGTTTTCTGTAAAAGAAAACTATTGTGACGGCTTCGTCTGTCCGTCCGCAGTTTTTCTGTCCGCCCTCAGATCATAAAAACTACTGAGGCTAGAGGGCTACAAATTGTTATGTTGATTATCCACCCACCGATCATCAAAAATACCAAATTGCAGGCCTCTAACCTCACTAGTTTTTATTTTATTTAAGGTTAAAGTTAGCCATGATCGTGCGTCTGGCACCGCTATAGGACAGGCCACCACCGGGCCGTGGCTGAAAACTTCATGGATCACGGCTCATACTGCATTATACACTGTACAGAAAACTCGATTACGCCGAAGAAACTTTGGCGCATTTTTTTACTTGTTATTTCTGAGAACGATCATTGTAGCATCAAAACGTACATGCTTGCCCCCTTATTGAAAATCATATTGGCGTACAGTTAACAAAGGCATTCTTGTATAAAATTTATTGGCGTACAGTTAACAAAGGCATTCTTGTATAAAATTTAAAATGAACCCAACACTTAAAAATTAAAGTATCCATACCTTCGTGCAGTGGAAATATGGTTCCCAAAGTTTGCGACATCAATTAAGATTGCCATTCATTTGTCTTCAGCCTCAGACACCTGCTTAGGTATTTTCTTCTGATGCTAATTGCCAATGGCGTTCCCTTCAGGAGGTATTTCAGAATGAATTTTTTTATACATCGTTTTGAGGATATTAATACTTTTAATACAAAAGCATTTGTCTCTCTCTGTAGCACGCAAATACTTACATATACATTCACACACACACATAGGGACAGACACACGCATTTACATGCACATACACAAACAAACGCACACCACACACAAATACATACACACATACAAATGTATATATATATATATATATATATATATATATATATATATATATATATATATATATGTGTGTGTGTGTGTATGTGTGTGTGTATGTGTGTGTGTTTGTGTGTGTATGTGTGTGAGAGAGAGAGAGGTTATTGTGCCACAGTTTGATTTAATATGTTTTTGGCAGCTACGGTCGTTAACATCATTTAAAAAAGTGGAGGTAAATATGGGAAGTTACTTTATGAATTCAACAGCCGCCAAACACCTGGCATCTGTATTATGCAACCGGCGAAGAAGGATTTTGAAATTATAATGTAGTAACCAAAATTAACTATTTTGAAAATATGCACCTGAGAGAAACGGAGAACATTCAGATTCATTTATATTCTGAATGCAATTCTTCATACAAAGCTGGGTCACATTTAATAGTAGCAGTGTAATATATCAGTAGAAATAAAAAGCAAGTGGATTTCTGTCTAGATTCTCTCTCCATTATTCGGATTTCCATCAATCTCGGCAATTAACTTGGAGTTACCTGAGCTCAAAGTTCTGCGCGACAGCGTCACAGATCACTGATGCGTCGTTTATGACATGACTCTGATATGGTATTAAACCTTGATGGTTCGGATGTCTTACGGCCAAGAAATTGCTGACATGATCTGCTGACTTTTTCTTCGAATATCTTAAGAAATGAATCCCTCCCTCTTGTCACTTCTAATGGTGATTAATTTGCACTTTCATATATGTGTTCATAACCAAATTACCTTTATTAATTCTTTTTCTTTTCTGAAATAGTAGCGTGTCTGTTCTAAATTCCAAGTCTGTATATTTTATTTTACTCTCTCTCTCTCTCTCTCTCTCTCTCTCTCTCTCTCTCTCTCTCTCTCTCTCTCTCTCTCTCTCTCTCTCTCTCTCTCTCTCTATATATATATATATATATATTATATATATATATATATATATATATATATATATATTATATATATATGGATATATATATATATATATATATATATATATATATATATATATATATATATATATATATATATATGGATATATAATTGTATATAAAAGAGAGGCAGAGAGCGAGACAGAGAGATTTCCCCAGTACATAGTAACTACCACTACTGTCAGCTCGTCAGAGGAAGAGAAGGCAGAGAGGATTTAGAAAATGCTCGATCATTGACTTTTAACAAGGTTAACTAGTGAGCACCTGTTTACGTGTAAAATTGCATAACCTTCATGTGAGGAATATTGGGCTCGGATGTTTCTTTCCCATTAACGACCTCTTGCAATGGTGATGCGATTTTGGTAAAACTGAGGGTGTCCTTTCCCCTTACAGGCAGAGATAATAACAATCCACGTGTATTTGGAAATGCCTCTCATTATGTCGAACCTGAATCTGACATATCTTAAATCTCTCCCGCGCTATTTTCTTTAAACCACAACTCATCCTTAGAGATATGATCACTTCATATATATTATGTTCAATAATCATTATACATATATAGTCAATATAGTAGACGTTACTGAATTCCTCTTTCTCGGAAGTATGTTATATATTCATTTCATCCTCGTCTGAATATGTCTAAGTAACTTACTCAAGGTAATGAATCTTAGGATATAAACACATTAAGTTTGAATATTCCCATTTGTATACATATAGATGCATATGCAGCAGGAAACTGAAACGACATAAGCACAAAAATGCAGGAACTGAGCATCCTGGAAGAGATTGAGGGTAATCTAGGAGGAGTTAAATAAAAACTGAGGTCAGTCCGGTTAAATGGAATAAGTTAAGTACATTTTTCGTTTTCCTTCTTTCCTGGAAGAAGTCTTTTCTTTGTTGTATTCTATTTTCAAAACAATTCTCAGAAAAAAGAGGCCAAGTGGGAGCTGTTTTTTGTTTTTTAATAAAATTCCAGCACTTTTGGCAAAGTTTAAATGCTTCCGGTGTGTAATATAAAGGCTGACGCTTGAAGAGAATTCGAGCTGAACATTTATGATATTAATAATAATAATAATAATAATAATAATAATAATCACCATCATCATCATCATCACCATCATGTTTTTATGCTAAGATTCATAAGTTATTTATATCAGCACAGATTTCATTGCAGTTAACCTTAAAATAAATATATTTATTATTATACAGGTTTATTAGAAATACACTTGCAAATGTTCCCCCTTATTCTCCTTACTGTTAACATTCTGTCACTCTGCCCAAAACACTTACAGTTTACAGTGAGCTTTAAAGTAATACTGCGTTTTTAAAGTTTTATATGTACTCATTTTTCGTATTCTGCTCCAGTGAAGCAGAACCGATGAAATAAGAGAAAGCAATCCACTTTCGGTCGAACTGGAAAAAAAGGGGAAACATAAAGAGTTTTCAGCGGAATTTTTTTTTATGACACAATTTCACTTTCTATTTCATTCGCTTCAGAAAACAAGTGCGAGTTCAAAACGACTTTTCCTGCTCTCTTCGCTTCCTCCTCCTTTCAGTGAAAACATATCATTCTTTGGTTAGACGGAGTTCTGTGGATTCTGTTCACGGCTCCTTTTTCTCGTTTCTTTGGATTTTGAAATATATTTTATCGTTGTCATCTTGCCTAAATACCTAGTTTTCATAGTTACGTCATACATAATACTCGAGACCATTAACAAATGAATCCACTGAGAGAGAGAGAGAGAGAGAGAGAGAGAGAGAGAGAGAGAGAGAGAGAGAGTAATACATAACTTAAAATATATCTTTCTAGTAATAAATATGAATGAAATATAAAAAAATATAATGGAACATTTAACCTTTCCTCTTTCAGTAAAATAGATTATAAAATATAGATACGTCTCAGTGCTCTTACGAACTACCATTCAGAATAATTATTCATGAGTTTAACTAAAACTCCCAGCGAATATTCATGATGTAAAACGCCCACTTCAGGATTTATGTATGTACGCCTGAATATTGCTTCTCAGAAGCAGGCAGCTCTATAAGCGGCAATGTGGGAGCGATTTTGTATCCCTTACAACCAAGCAAATTCGGCCTTACTGGTCGTCAAGGAAGTGGAAAGACTGCCAGTTTCGACGATAAAATGCGTCTTTATGCCCCCCTTTATAGATATGACTCAGAATATTATAAAACAAGTATCGGCGCAATCGAGTTTTCTGTACAGCTTGTAATGCTGTATGAAACTCTCAGCCACGGCCCATGAAACTCCCAGCCGCGGCCCATGAAACTCTCAGCCGCGGCCCATGAAACTCTCAGCCGCGGCCCATGAAACTCTCAGCTGCGGCCCATGAAACTTTCAGCCACTGCCCTGTGGTGGCCTGTGTTGTTGGCACCTATAGCGTTCCCAGCTAACTTTAACCTCAAATAAAATAAAAACCACTAAGGCCAGAGGGCTGCAATTTGGTCTGTTTGATGATTAGAGAGTGGACGATCAACAGACCAATTTGCAGCCCTCTAGCCTCAGTGGTTTTAAGATCTGAGGGCGGGCACAAAAAGTTCGGACGGACAGACAAATAGCCATCTCAATAGTTTTCTTTTACAGAACACTCAAAAGTATTAGGAGTTTCGTTGTATCAAGAAATTGCGATGCTTCTATGCTTATAAAGTCAATGTATTTATTCGAGATTACACATGTCATATGGATCGCAGAGCTCTAAATAAATTCAATTTTTGGCCTCAAATGTCGGCCAGATACGCCATCAAAGGTATAAAGACTTTTTATTTCAAATTGCCGACGATTATGAAACTTCATAAAATCTAATACCGAGAGGATGTAAAATATATTGTGTATGATACCCTGGCTAAAAGCGATGATTTTTTTTATAAGATGAAGTTCCGTCTTCCAGCAATAAAGAATTATAAAGAATCAATGGGGAATTATGAAAAATGTCAGGAACAGTATATGGAAAATTTTTATATTTTCATATAAGTTTTGACTGCTAACTCCTGACACAACCAGAGATCATAGGATTAATAACCATTTTAAAGCAGACGAACCAATAGATACATACGTACACACACACATATATATGCATATATATATATATATATATATATATATATATATATATATATATATATATATATATATATATATATATATATATATATATATATATATATATATATATATATATATTCCGTTTACATGAATTCCACACCTCAAATCCAGCAAGAAAACCACAGAAAGATAATTGTACCTGGAAAGAGAAATATCTCCAGCTGTAAAGATTTTTCACTGATATAAACATGAGGATCCCTAAATCTGTATATTGGACTCCCTTGATGAAGGAAAGGAGATATATTGCAGTAGAGGGACAATAAGAATAAGGGGGCGAAACCTAAGTTGATAACAACAGATAATGGATGGCGGAAGGGAAGGGGACAATTACAGTAGGCAGGGGAGTCACCACGATTATAAAGTGTTTTTTTTTTTATGTGTAGGAGAAAGAACTGCCCCTTCTATCCTCCTATATTTCCTCTCTGCCTAAACAGATCCTGTGATATTCAAAGGGACAAATAAATGGATGAAAGGTTATATAATTATCTAAGGAAAAATGTGCTTCTTCAACAGAGAAAGCAATGTTGTGAAGTGAATGTGCTTGTTTTTAATAAAGAATAAAAATGAAATGGCTACTTAGAGGATATAATTTTCTTTACATGTCATGATAAGGGATTTTTATATTAAAGAGAAATTGACAATACCAAACCTTGACAATTCCAACGAGCAAAATGGAAGATTCATAAAAACACAGCAATAATAATAAAAAATAAAAATAATTTGTCCTCAAAGTACCTCTGGTAATCATAACTCCCTTTCTTTTGTGTATTTGTGTATGTATGAGAAATTTGTGTATCTTTCCTTAACAGTCTGGTAGTTTTCCTTTGCTTATCCTTTTTATTTTACATCACATTTCTTGAAAGATATGAAATTTCGCTCTCTCTCTCTCTCTCTCTCTCTCTCTCTCTCTCTCTCTCTCTCTCTCTCTCTCTCTCTCTCGTAGTTCTTCGTTGGCAGGGTGGGTAGAGCTCGCGGCTAGCACGCTGTTGGCCCAGCGTTCGACTCTCCGACCGGCCAATGAAGAATTAGAGGAATTTATTTCTGGTGATAGAAATTAATTTCTCGTCATAATGTGGTTAGGGTCCCGTTGCTAGGTAACCACTTGGTTCTTAGCCACATAAAATAAATCTAATCCTTCGGGCCAGCCCTCTCTAGGAGGGCTGTTAATCAGCTCAGTGGTCTGATTAAACTAAGATATACTTCTTCTCTCTCTCTCGTCACGAGCGCGAGCACTATTATATTCAATTCAAATTTTGCTGTCTTCTAGTAAAGAATTTTAAAGTGATAAAGTCTCATCTATAGGGCAAATTTTGCTTCAAACGTCCAGAGAAATAAAGGAAAGGTAATACGTGAAAAACGTTCTCGGAATGTGATCAGAACCTTAAGGGACACTAAACTCTACTCTCTTACTGAAAATGGTCTGAAAACACTGATCAATATAAAGTAGTTGAAGTTAATTGATAGGGCTGACTATGAGAAAACGAAAGAGAGGAAGAGAGCACGGGAAACTATGTATATATGTTACAAAAAGACTGTGAAACCAGGGATTTCACGAAATCCCAGAAATTTTCAGGGAATTCGTGAAATCACCAATTTGCTTAGGGACATTTGATCCAGGAGGAGGCTAGCACTAAACACGGCGAAACAGTGATTCATCTAAACCGTTTCGCTGTGTTTAGTACTAGCTCCTCGGGGATCAAATGTCCCTAAGTGCATTTGATCACATTTGATCCCCGAGGGGCTAGTACTAAATACGGTGAAACTCTTTTGATCCCCGAGGGGCTAGTACTAGGCACTGGGAAACAGTGTAGATGAATCACTGTTTCGCCGTGTTTTTAGTACTAGCCCCTTACGGATCAAATATCCCTAAGTGAATTGGTGATTTCACGAATTCCCTGAAAATTTCAGAGATTTTGTGAAATCCCTGGTTTCACAATCTTCCTGTAAAATATACAAGTCAATGAATCTGTCTTGGAAATAAAAACACGATTGTGTTATGATGGCAGTTATCTCATTTCTGACAAATCGAAACACTGCTTTCCAACCTAAAACGGCAAGGATGTTTTGTATAAGTGTTCAATTCAGAATGATAAAATATTCTTGTTCCTTTACAGTCCAGGATATTCATAATTCAAGGCGCATTTATGGTTAGATCTTTGTACGAGTGTATTTCTTTAGCATTCCGCCTGGTTGTCTACCTTCTCAAAATGTAAATTCAGTTCCTTGAGTCATTTACTAATATGTTTTGCTCCGGTTCAGCAACACAATCTGGTCAAAATGTTTTTTGACCCAAGTGACCACAGACTTTTCCATAACCGATTGATGTGATATCATTTAGCCATTAATAATATAGTGATATAATCTATGGCATCATAACAAAACCATGCTGAAATAATACAATAACAGTTTTGAATATTCTTTTAATATAAGTAAAGTTTTCCAAATGCAGCACTTAAAAGTACATAAACCATATAAGTGCATATTTCATACATAACTAGGGAAAGATCACATTACCTGTGAGAGCCGTAGTATTATAGACGATAGCCAATGAACTAAGTTCAAAAGTGCAAATACATATATAGAAACCTAATTGAATATATAGAAACCTAATTGATTTCTTCTCCGAACAAGATAACAAGCAGCATCAATAAACATAGTTAACTCAAAGGAATGGGAATAATGATTAGATGAAGAAAAAAGAAAATCAATGAACACTTAAGCGACGTCTGCGGCTTTAGATTAAGTGATCGGAACATTCATAATTGACTCGAATCACTGACACTGCTTTTCTTAATGGCAATGCTTAATGAGTGGACGCAATCAGACAGTTGCACTGGAGTAACGAAGAGCCATGAAGGCCATCCATTAATGAACACTAAAATGAGATACACCAAAACAATTGCCTTTGACGCAAAATAGCTCGCTGAATAGAGGCCAATCTGCAGACTAGAGAAAATAGTGACAGATACACAATATGGTTAATGATGTAAACAGAAGAGAGATGATGGTGAAACAGAAAAAATGTCTATGGGCAAGAGGAAGAAGTAAATCAAAATAAATGGGTACGAGTGACACAATGAATAATCAAGATGGGATAGCAGTAAGTAAAAATCTTCTTGTTGCAAGACAGCTGGAGCCAGGATTTATTTGAGACGCTGTAAACATCGTGTTGAAAAATGAAAAACCTACGATGACACAAGAGAGGGAGGAAGCTGTCGAGAAAAGTACAGAGGGAAAGAGAGAGAGAGAATAAGTACTTTTTTATGATAGAAGATTACATTAATTCATTTTATTCACACCAAATTGGAAGTCCTTGAGTCAGAGAAGGGACTTTGTTTTCACCTTAATTCATAGGAATTAAGATCAAGCTCTGTATTTATCTTTCTACCGTGTTTCGAAATTAGAGCCCTCCCCCCCCACCCCGCCTCCACAGAACAAATGGAAAGTTATGAAGTTTTCTGCTATAGCCTATCTCCAAGTACATTATTTTAAGTTTCTATTCAGCTATTTTTTATTTTACATTTCTTGTATTTTCAGACTGAGTGACGGAGTTAGATAAAGCCA
>JANJGK010000005.1:62007833-62037833 GCA_039081455.1 Macrobrachium rosenbergii
AGAAAAGCAGCCCTTTTTGACAATCGCTGACATATGAAATAGGTGACAAGGCATATGAGACTAGCATGAGATTGTCGAACCAAGACAAGAGCTCTAGCAAGATTGAATATTCATCATCTGGCCTAGGGTTCCTTTTATTCTCTCATAAGCACACACTTCATGCGCGCGCGTGTGTGTGTGTGTGTGTGTGTGTGTATGCGTGTGTGTGTGTGCTTTATGTTTGTTTACAAAGAAGTATATGTGGCTGTTTATCTAGTTTTTCTGTCGACGTGTGTAAACAATACTTGCATATATTGTAAGCACTCTACTGGATCGCTTCTTTGAACTCCTACAGTAGCCTGAGACGAACCTCGAGTATATTGGCGGCCTGTTTTTCCTCCTACCGAATTATTTCTGACTTTTTTTTAACGAAACCCCTCCAAGTAAACCCGTGATTCACCACGTGCACTTCTCACTCTCCATTCATCTCTGTTACCGCCCTTCTCCCCTAGTCGACCCTTTCCAAGCCATTGCCGCCCATCGTTTGCATGCTTAGTTAATTTCCAGATAAGGAACGTCATACCAAAGTGTCTTATGACTGGCTGTGATGGCTGTATCGCCCACGTGCCCGCTCGAGTGGTTAGACCGTTGGAGCAGTCTTTAAGAATTCGGGCATGATATTTATAAGTGAGTTAGGATAGATCGATGATATATCGTTAGGTTCTTAATTCATGCTATTCCTTTAGTTAATTCGACACCTCTTTCTTTCAGAGGGATGTCTTTATCGTGTGTGACACAGGACAAAATCTCAGCTCGCCCTTTCATTCGTCGCCTGGACTCAACCAAGTTTCAAGAGAGAATAGTCTATACTCTCTAGACCAGGGGTTGTTCAACCTGGGGTACGCGTACCCCAGGGGGTACGCCAAGGGTCAGTTAGGGGGTTACGCTCTCCCCACGGGTGTTAGGGTTAGGGGCCTGGCCGCCCACTGACTGCATAGCCACAGGTAAATAATTATCAACAATTCTCTTTATTTTTATGGAATTCTTTGTGTTTACAATATTGTTATGTCAGGTGAGTTGTGTACTTACTTCCCTTCAGTACAGTACTTGCAAATATACACAATGGAATGTTTTTCGGCGTTTGTTTTGTTTTCTACTTTATACAAAGTGATGGAGGTACATTATTGACATTAAAAATACCCAAAATGGTACGTGGGGAGAAAAAGGTTGAAAACCCCTGCTCTAGACCTTGGACCGAACCCGTGCGGCGGGACAAAGGAATTCATCTTTTACAGAGCCGTTAAATGATTACTATTATTATCTATTATATGATTCATATGTGCCCATGTTGTAATAAATTTTTGACCTGTTGTTATTATTTGTTAAGAAAATGTAGTTAATCGTTAACTGAGTATAATTACAGCTTACAGTAACTTGACGAGGGGAAATAATCAAGGTTAGGATTCCCAGTCTTCATTCTTCTCAATTTTTTGTATTGCTATCACCCATTTTATAGAAGTCCGTTGCAAGGCCACGGCTGGCAAGTAAGATTGATATAATTAATTTAACGACTTCTTCGTCTTAAAAGCCAAAATCTCATTCTAATTTCTTTCCATGTAGTTACTGTGAATTTTTTAATCCATAATAGGGAGAGGACTGTTCCCGTAGACTTAATACATGCAGCAGTGCGCCAAGATTACCAATACAAATATATATATATATATATATATATATATATATATATATATAGTATATATATATATATATATATATATATATGTATATATATATATATATATATATATATATATATATATATATATATATATATATATATATATATATAGTATATATATATATATATATGTTACCATCCATATTTCAGTTTTCAAGTAAAAAAGAGTTCATGAAACAATAATTAGAAATGAAAATTCCCTTCCTTTCCACTCAGCTAAGCCCAGATCTCAAGATCTTCAGCCGCTCATCTCTGTGGCAAGTCATTTCGAAAATACATGACAGTCTGATGGCAGATATTGCCAGCTCTAATATCCAGGATGTGAAATCACCGGAAAATCTGATAGAGCCGAGATACAGCCATTACTTAACGAGGCATTCCCCGATAGCTACCAGATTTCTCGCAACATCGTATATTATAATATTCTGGATTTCATTACACGTGATATTTCGTGAGACATTATCACATCCAAAGAGAGAGAGAGAGAGAGAGAGAGAGAGAGAGAGAGAGAGGAGAGAGAGAGAGAGAGAGAGAGAGAGAGAAAGAGAGAGTTTCCTGAGACTAACAGGAGTGAATATAAGTAGGGTTATGATATACATGTATAGGATGATAAAGCTGAGTGGAAGAATAATATAGGTAATGAAGGAACCGAAGAATAGGGAATCAGTAATAAGGAAAAACCAAGAAAGGTAGAGATTAAAGGAAAAAAGGCGAGAAAGAAAAACTAATCGACTCTGCGTTGGAAACAAAAGGGGACGTGTGAAGTATTAGTAGAGGAAAAAGTATTGCAAAGAATAAAACAAATGAATCTGAACATAATGAAGGACAAAGCAGCTGAAACACCTGACCTGTCAGAACATGGGGAAGGGTGAGGAAGGAGGAAGAAGAGCTCTAAAAGATCCACTACGAAAGCAATGAGGAGGGAAAAATGTTAAAACTACGAAATAATGAATTACGTAAAATAAGAATGAGTACAATAAGTTATCAACGGAAAGGCAAGATGTTAAATCTGCCGAGGAAGAAGCCAAAAAAAAAAAAAAAAAAGATTACATAGGCCCATGTTACAAAGCAAGAAACGTTATGTTTTTAGCGTTTAACACCGATGAAGACAGCCCTCGTTGACAGAATTAACCTTGTATTTTTCAGTACGAATTCCTAAATTTTTAAAACTATTTTGGGAGTTTGAACTCAATGACATTATCTGGTTAACTTTAAAAAGTGAAATATGCATACAGAAAGCCAGAATAAACCTGATTTACAGTGACTAAGTATAACGACGAGAGGCGAGAAAGAGGCAGATATGATCAAGGGGCGGTGAGAACGGCTGCACTACGCTTTCCAAAAATGCTTTGCAAAAGGTTTTGCTTCCAAAAACTAACTAATCAATATATGCCGACATTAGAACTGTTGCGAGATCCAAATACCAGAAGAAGTAACTTTACATTCAACTAAGGCGATGAGGTTGATCTTGAAGAAGGAAGTAGGGATTTTAAGTTTTCTGCAAAAGAAAACTATTGAGATGGCTTTTTGTCTGTCCGTCAGCACTTTTTCTGTCCGCCCTCAGATCTTAAAAATTACTGAGGCTATAGGGCTGCAAATTGGTACGTTGATCATCCACCTCCAATCATCAAACATATCAAATTGCAGCCCTCTAGCCTCAGTAGTTTTATTTTATTTAAGGTTAAAGTTAGCCATTATCGTTGCGTCAGGAACCGCTATAGGTCCCAACAACACAAGCCACCAACGGGCCATGGCTGAAATTTTCATGGACCGCGTCTGAGAATTTCATGGGCCGTGGCTGAGAGTTTCATACAGCATTATACGGTTTCCAAAAAATTCGATTGCGCCGAAGAAACTTCGGCGCATTCTTTACTCGCTTAAATTATCTTGACGGGCAGAGGAAGGGAGTCGGTGGTTATGCTTCATTCCAATCATGGAAAGGATTTCTGCGGAAAAGGGAGTGGCTTAATGAAACTTGCAACACTGATATCCATTGATCCTTACTTATTCCTGCCGTGATCCACCATTTGTTCAGCTGAGATTGCGCCAGAGAGATGATCGTTAATCTTAAATATATCTTTATCTTCAAGGAGGCACCAACTTCAGATAAACATTCTAAGAAGTCAAATATGGTTACCGGGGTTAACTCAAAGAATTTACTGAAGGCCTCGTCTCGGAGTTTTCTAAAATTCGTGGAGCGAGGGTTCCCACAAAGCTTCGAAAACTCGCTATTGTTATAGAACTCTCAAGGCCAACAGAATTTTAATTCTGTTGGCCTTGAGAACTCTAACCGAGAAGGTGGCCGTGAAGACAAAGGGTGTGGGAACGTGAGCGAAGGTATGGCATGAGATCACGAGTGGAAATACGTGGGGAGAACGGGGAATTAAGAAACATGTCAGAAGGTGGTCTTTCGCGACCATAACAATAATGCCGATCCACCATCTTTCTTTTTCTCCCCTACACCTGTCAGGAGCCTGTGATTTAGGTTATCCTTTACACTTCAGTGCGTGAAAACAGGTAATAAAACAAAATATTACCTCTTGGGGTACATTCTTCCTTTTTTTTTTAACCTTCTCATGCATTGCCTTTCAAAATGAAAGGTAGATATGTTACAGGTAAGATTGTGAAACCAGTAAATTTCACGAAATCCCTGAAATTTTCAGGGACTCCTTGAAATCACCAATTCACTTAGGGATATTTGATCCATGAGGTGCGAGTACTAAACACGGCGAACCAATCATTCATCTACACTGCTTCGCCATATTTAGTACTAGCCCCTCAGGCATCAAATGCACTTGGGGACATTTGATCCCTGAGGGGCTAGTACTAAACACGGCAAAACACATTTGATCCCCGAGGGGCTAGTACTAAACACGACGAAACAGTGTAGATGAATCACTGTTTCGCCGTGTTCAGTATCAACCCCTCGGCGATCAAATGTTCCTAAGTGAATGGGTGATTTCACGAATTCCCTGAAATTTTCAGGGATTCCATGAAATCCCTGGTTTCACAATCATACTGCAACAGATATACTGTGAGCTAGCAAGGGCAAGAGGCCACGCTGTCACAAGAACAGCTTAATTTAGACAGAGCAACGAAAAGGTTCCATCTTCTATTTTTCCTGTTCCCTCAGTTAAGTTAAGGTATTGAAACCCCGGCTTCTTTTAGCCAAAATGGATTCTTTTTCTCTTAAGCAGTGACATAATTTTATTTTTAGGACAAATCCAGAAAGAAATGAACGGGAGAGATAAACAGGTTTTTTGTCTCTGAATTGGGACATAATCCTTTTTCTTTTCAGTTTTCTGCAGTGCCTATATCAGGCTGTTTCCTTTAATAAATCATATCTGTTTCCTTCCTGAATACTGCATGACGGGGCAGAATTTGCTGCTTTTTTCCTTAAATCACTTATGATCTATAATGTAACCATTTCGTTAAAGTTCAGTATATGTTAGTTTAACCAGACCACTGAGCTGATTAACAGGTTCTTAGCCACGTAAAATAAGTCTAATCCTTCGGGTCAGCCCTAGGAGAGCTGTTAATCAGCTCAGTGGTCTGGTTAAACTAAGGTATACTTAACTTTAGCTCTCCTAGGGCTGGCCCGAAGGATTAGACTTATTTTACATGGCTAAGAACCAGTTGGTTACCTAGCAACGGGACCTACAGCTTATTGTGGAATCCGAACCACATTATACCGAGAAATGAATTTCTGTCACCAGAAATACATTCCTCTAATACTTCATTGGCCGGCCGGAGACTCGAACTCGGGCCTAGCAGAACGCTAGCCGAGAACTCTACCGACTCGTCTTACGAAGAGCTACCCTTCCGTTTAAATAAAATTTTATCTCCATTATCATCGTTTTTTGTGGGAGGTTGGAATATATCTTCCTTTTTTCCAGAGACTGAAAGTTTTCCTATTATTATGAACTACATAAATGACAAAAGTATTTTTCAGTCTTTCAGAATTTTATATAAAGGCTGAAATTTTCTTCCTAAAAGCTGATGAATTGAATACCAATTTTTGCTACGTTTGTGATGAAAAGCATTTCAATCAACTTATCTATTGAACATTTTTCGATGTCCGATTTCGGTAATATAAAAACTTTTTATCATTTTAATGAGACGAAGAAAAAAATCAAAGTTCAATTACTAAGCGAAAAATCTCGTTCCTTCAATACTTTTTGCAGCTTTTTCTGTTCCTTCTATTGGAATGTATGCCACTCTCCTTTTCCATTTCCTGATGCACCTGGTACCGTTCACTCTCCCCTCACTGCACTCACCCTCTCTCTCTCTCTCTCTCTCTCTCTCTCTCTCTCTCTCTCTCTCAGCAGTTTTATGCACAGAGAATATTATTTGTATTATGTGAATAGTGAGAGTGCGTGGAACGCAAAGAATCTAGTAGAGAATGACCTCTACCTATAAAAAGAACAAGCAAACAAGTAAAAAATGCGCCGAAGTTTCTTCGGCGCAATCGAGTTTTCTGTACAGCGTATAATGCTGTATGAGCTGCGGCCCATGAAACTTTCAGCCACGGCCTGGTGGTGCTTGTGTTGTTGGCACCTATAGCGGTGCCAGACGCACGAGCATGGCTAACTTTTTTAACCTTAATTAAAATAAAAACTGCTGAGGCTAGAGAGGTGCAATCTGGTATGTTTGATGAGTGGAGGTGGCTGATCAACTTACCAATTTGCAACCCTCTAGCCTCAGTAGTTTTTAAGACCTGAGGGCGACAGAAAAAGTGCGGACGGACACACAAATAGACATCTCAATAGTTTTCTTTTGCAGAAAACAAAAACTAAGGCAATCGTAAAGTAAAAGAGAAATGAACCCGGAAAACGATTTATGCGAGATACAGACCGAACGTTTCCTTGCTAACTTGTAGTTCTGATTTCATAAAACTTCTCTTTCATATTTATTGATGACGAAATAAAAAGGGCAATTAACAATTCGAGACGAGTCATTTGTAGTTTTGATTTTTATGCAGTCGGTCTGCTTGTACTTATTTTAGAGATAAGCCGATTTCTCTAGAAATGGTAGATGTGATCTGTTAGTGAAACGGAATGAACAAACGAAACAGTTAAATAACAACACAATTTTATATTATAAAAAGCTCTAAAAAATCGATAAAATACAATAAAGAACTGTTGAAACTGCACTTAAAGTACTATAGTTTCTAATTTTGATTGTTATTTTTTTTTAAATTTCTGGTTTTCTACGCTCTTATTTATCAGTATAGAAAAATAGTAAGACAAAAATAAAACCATTAAATAGTTTTTTTTTCATTTTGCAAAAATAGACCATAGACTAGCATCTGTACTAAATGTGGCTTTGTCTTTTAGTCGAATGCTAATGGTTTTGTCAAGAGAGGTAATGCTTGCAAAATAAAATAAAAAAAATGTATTTTAATGGTTTTATTCTTGTCTACTATGCTTTTTTTTTGCTATACTGATAAATAAGAGCGTACAAGACCAGAAATTTAAAAAAAAATAACAATCGAAATTAGAAACTATAGTACTCTAAGTGCAGTTTCAACAGTTCTTTATTGTATTTTACCGATTTTTTTAGAGCTTTTATAATATATACAGTATGTATGTCGAAATGAACGTGGATAAAAAAGTAAAAGACGCCTATATTAGCAAGGAAATCTAATATCAGAGTCGCAACGATAATAAAATGCACAAAAAGCAAAAAAAATATAAGAACATTAACAAAACGCCTGATTTTGCTTTGCTTTTCTCATTCACTATTTGCTGAGGAGAGAGACAGTTTGGTCTCTGAAATATAGCCTTTGTATTCCACATTTTGGCGTTTCTATGGGCTCCCTTATGTTTGATGGACTTCTGTTTTAACAAAAAATACTTCACAGTCATATATATATATATATATATATATATATATATATATATATATATATATATATATATATATATATATATATATATATATATATATATATATATATATATATATATATATATTATGTGTGTGTGTGTGTGTGTGTGTGTGTGTGTGTGTGTGTGTGTGTGTGTGTGTGTGTGTGTGTTCAGAAATTAAATGAGACGGTTAGACATGTATCAGACCTAAAAAAGCTACATGACGATAAATTTGTCCATTAACATTTCTAGGTATCATTATACCTAATTCGTCATCAAATTAACGCAATTAACAGAATGAACATAAACCTACCGTAAATATTACGAGAATGATCCCTTAATTAACTGGCTATTTCCGTTTTTAAATTAACGCCCGTGATTGAGCCTGAAACTGGTGTTGACATTACACTGTACAGAGGGTGATTTATGATTTGTAATGTTGATAATCTTTTTAGTAAGCACTACCAGTGGCCTAACTGAGGGGATGGTGGGGGGGACATCCGCCCTTGGCGACACTGTCCTGGGGGGGCGGCACTCTGACATCTTTTGAGCAGGTCTGGGCTGGCATAATTCTAGATTTACTAATCAGTTGGACGTTGTAGGGTTCCGTTATAAATATGCTGTGTTGTCTTTGTTTTAGCTTTATGAAATCAAATAAATGACAGATGTTAAGGCTTAGAATGTGCGTTTAATTTTCACCACTTTAATACTTTTTAGCACCGCTCCGGCGCCACTAACGCTACTTACGCCACTGAGCACAGTGGATAAGAATTTTGCAAAAATTCACAATGATTATTTTTCTTAAACTGATGCTCTCGTGCCCCTAACGTGAAGGTACACAAGGAAAAATAGAAAATATATATATACACATACGATGAAGATACTGAATGGAAGTAGGGACGGGCTAATAAAACTGTAGACAACGGACGCAATGAAATTAGAACAAATATGTCAAGAGCATCAAAATTCACCACAAATACAGTATATGTAAGACTAAATTTGGCAAGCAGAATATCTCTGTTTTTTCATTGTTTTCCAGGGAGACAGACAGAGAAACTAACAAATGCTTAATAAAGTGTATATATCGTTCATCGTTGCGATGAGTATTTACACAGATCAATCTCTTCAGTAATATATATATGTATATATATATATATATATACTATATATATATATATATATATATATATATATATATATATATATATATATATATATATATTCCACTCCTTACACTGATGAGTGGCTTCAAATATGATACATCATAACATGTATCCTACACACATAAATGACAGAATGTATGTATAAATTACCCCTCTTTGGTGCTGGACCAAAGAATCTAAGGTATTTCAAGGACGAAAATGCTTTTTGTGCTCAATGGTTTTCCCTAATTCGTTTATCATACATCAAAATGGAAAGTTAATATTTATGAAATGACTGGATATGCCAAAGGATTGATTATAATTATTATTTTCTCTCTCTCTCTCTCTCTCTCTCTCTCTCTCTCTCTCTCTCTCTCTCTCTCTCTCTCTCTCTCTCTCTCTCTCTATATATATATATATATATATATATATATATATATATATATATATATATATATATTGTCAGTTGTTGCCATTTAATTAGGTAATAATTTATGAATCTGGATGAATTTTTGAATGTAAATTACTTAGTGTTATTTTTGTTTTGTTAGCTTGTTTGCTCCTCTCCGGTGGTTAGCTCTTTTTATAATTTTACTAATGCCAGTTGTCTTTTTCATATATGGTGCTGATTGGGTGTGAGGCCTTCCCCAGTACATCCCATTCCCCCCACTACCCCACAGCCCAGGGTGGACGAGGGGTCTTATATTTATCCTACAAGAGTAGGAAGGAGTTACGTTCTGGACCTCTGCCTGGGCATTTGGTTGGCTTTCGGACTGCTGCTTGACTTGTTTCTTGTTTTGAGGATCTGTACACCCGCCAATATATTGTGGATCCATTACCCTCTGCAGCTTAAGAGTTCATCTTCGGATAATTCTACCATACCCTTGGTCCAGTTACCAAAGCCAAGGGGACCTCACTGTCCTACGGTAGGGTATTTATAACCCTTTTATATAATATAGACGACTTCTTGTTGGGATCACGGCACTTTAATCCTGTTTTGGGCCCTAACACCCCGTCTGCCTTGATTTATCCTCCAGACGTGGAGAGTGACGGTCTTTCAAGAGGAGCCACAGAAAACTATAAATAAAAGTTGTTAGGGATATTAGATTGTATTCGTTAGGATATTCTCTCTTTTTGCTTTTCTCTTCCTGTCTGGGCCCCCTCCTTTTTGTGTTTGAATGAGTTGTTTTTCTATTGTTAATTGGGTAAGTGGTTGTTGATATTAAGTATAATTGATATTCATATTATTTTTGTATCTGAAGAGGTTCAGGTATTATTTCTGGCTTATATTGATGTATTAAAATTAAGGATTTTTCTTGGTATTTTCTTTGCCCCTTGAATTGATTTTTGCACACGGCTAAGAGGTTGAGATACTATTCCACCAATTGTGGATTTAGTATCATGTTTGTGAATACTCGTTGATTTATTATATTTGGATATAGTGTGGTGGTTAATCAAGCCATCACAATATATATAAAGACAAAGTCCACGAAGGAAAGAGAAACAATGGAGTGCTGCGAGGCCTGTCGACTTACGTCCTTTACTTAGTAGACTGAAGAAATATAAAAATAAGTTTACAAAGAAAGCTCATATAAATGACAGATTGGGATTAAAAAGGAAAAAATATGTACATTGGGATTAAAAAGGAAAAAATATGTACCTGGAATCTAACACAATTGAAGAATCAGTAGAACTGCCAAAACAAGGTTAAATATTTAAGAGATTTAACAAAGGATTAGAATCAGCTGTTCAGAAGCAGGGACAGGACAATTAAGATTATACAAGGAGGTGACTGACCACCAAAAAATTTTATAAAAGTACAACTCAATAATTCTCTTTTTTTTGTAAAAATAAAATTTTTTACAAGATGAACATTTCTTCAAATAAAAAAAATTATATTAACATACGAATACACACAAAATTTACAAAAGGTAACTAATTTGTAATTAAGTCAGTGATTTTATCTTTTAGGTCATTCTCAAACATTTTTGTAATACAGGGGTCCAAATAATACATGCCAGGTTAAAATTACAGCTGGAAGTAAGCTGTACAATAGCGGATTCCAAAAGATTTCTTGAAGCGAAATTTTTCGAAGTGGCAATCACTGGACTTTCACTCCAATTTATCCTGTGAGAGTTTTCACCTAATTGAATGAATATAACATTGGATGTTTATCCAGTTTTGACTGAATACTTATGTTGCTTAATATGTACATCTAAATCTTTGCTAGACTGGCCAATATAGAAAGAGGGGCGGTCCAAACATGGAATTTTATATATCATGTTGTTGTTTTTTTTAGTGCTATTTTTTATTAACATTCCTTTTAGTGTGTTATTATAAGAAAAACGAGGTTGACATTAAAAGATTTTAACAATGATTTTATGTTTTCAAAACCACTAAAATAAGGCAAGCTAAGAATGTTCTTAGGGGTTCTTTCTCCATGTTACTTTCACTATAAAACTTTTGTGGGCTTTATTATAACAAATATTTAGTATATGTGAAGGATAACATAAATCTGTTCCTGTTTTTCTTATGTATCCAATTTCTTGATCGAAATACTGGGGAATGACAATGGGCAAAGCTTGTAAAAACATGGATGAAAAAATTTATATTTTGATATTAAGGTGATGGTCTGAATAAAAATGGACATAAGTTAAGTTGTTGGTTGGTTTCCTGTAAATACTAAATTTGCATTGAGAACCATTTCAATACAAAAATTGTTATTGTTTACAAAAAATGAGAATTACTGAGTTGTACTTTTATAAAATCTTTGGTGGTCAGTCACCCCTTTGTATAATCTTTTAATTGTCCTGACCCTGCTTCTGAACGGTTGATCCTAATCCTTTGCAAAACTCTTAAATATTTAACCATGTTTTCGCAGTTCTACTAAGTCTTCAATTGTGTTGGATTCCAGGTGCATATTTTTTCCTTTGTAATCCCCATCTGTCATTTGTATGAGCTTTCTTTGTAAACTTATTTTTATATTTCTTCAGTCTGCTAAGTAAAGGACGGCAAGTCGAAGGAAAGGCCTCGCAGCACTCCATTGTTTGTCTTTCCTTCGTGGATTTTGTCTTTATTTATATATTCATTACGTTCTACATTTTCGTGATTCAGTTATACATACACACACACACATATATTCTGTATATGTGAGTGTGTGTGTGTGTGTGTGTTTGTGTGTGGATATGTGTATGAGAGCGACACACAGCCATCTTTACGATTAAGTTGTTCCAAGTTGTGTGAAAACCACACCAAGGTGACTTACAAGATAGATTACATAGATATGACAGAACTGATGTCCTTGCAACCACAAACAAAGCATCAAAAAGTGCAAATAGACTATGGTCAC
This sequence comes from Macrobrachium rosenbergii, assembly GCA_039081455.1. Lineage (NCBI taxonomy): Eukaryota > Metazoa > Arthropoda > Malacostraca > Decapoda > Palaemonidae > Macrobrachium > Macrobrachium rosenbergii. Next base: position 62,019,909 of record JANJGK010000005.1, read on the forward strand.
GTTATATATAAATAATGAACGTTAACTGCAGAAGCATAAGGCGCAACACCCTCCATTTAACTTGGTACGTTTCATCTTACACTAGATAGGTTCCCCCTGTGTTCGAGATCTTAATTCAGTGTAGCGAGATCTTGTAGCGACCTTCATTAGATTCAGGTATCAGCGTCATTCGCGTGATGTGTTTAATTAACGCGAGGTGCAACAGAGGATCCTGATTCGGAAGTCTACGAATGACAGTTACTCGTTCTACCTACCGGCTAAGCACGTCCACGTCAGGATGTAGAATTTATGCACTTTTACTCCCTGTTTAATTTCACACACACACACACACACACACACACACACACACACACACACACAGAGAGAGAGAGAGAGAGAGAGAGAGAGAGAGAGAGAGAGAGAGAAAGAGAGAGAGAATATACTTATTCGCAGTTGTTGTATGAAAAACGTTCCATACCTTACCATGAAACAAGTACGTGAGACCCTATATATTCTTCTCCACTATGCTATATTGATAACATAGTTTGCTTATGCTGTAATAGTTACTTAATTTTCAGGTCTACAAAATATGTTATGGCAAAAGAACTTAGTTGTTCGGCATTTAGTCTTTTTAATTGATTATATAATCAGTTTTTAATTTACGTTCCCGTGGCAAAACTAAACCTCATTTTTGACTGTATCCCGTTTTTACAATCCGAATTGTTCTCTTATCAAGAATTCTTTTCTCGCTTTTTATAACAATAAAAATTGGAAAAATTACAGAAGCTGTCAAATGAAAAGTAAAATTTTCTATATGAGATTAAGTTCTTCGTTTTAAAAAGTGGTTCGGATTCCACAATAAGCTGTAGGTCCCGTTGCTAGGTAACCAACTGGTTCTTAGCCACGTAAAATAAATCTAATCCTTCGGGCCAGCCCTAGGAGAGCTGTTAATCAGCTCAGTGGTCTGGTTAAACTAAGGTATACTTTTTAACCTATATGAGATTAATATGCTAATAATCAGTAAGTGTAAATTTATATTTACCGATTCATAAGAAGAACCATCAAAGAACCGCAGCAGTTCACTGTATGCTGGGTAATGTTGTGTATTCTAGGTTTCCTTTAATAACACCCCTCAGTAAGACTGAGTAGCGAAGCTTTTTTCTTTTAAACAACCTCAGTTGAGATCACGGGTGATGAGAGAAAACGAAAACACTATTTATGAATATACTTATTTTCAAAGGTTATTAGAGGAGAAAATTACGAATTTCTCTAGTGACTCGTTACATAGATAACAAAAATAAAATGATACTATAATTTTAGGAAGAAAGCTCATTTCTGAACCCCGGATTACAAAGCTGATTTAGAAAACCGTTTGAAAAGGATTTGCGACAAGTTAGTAAGTCTGGAACTTCCCTGGAAGGATATAAAGAGCTCCAAGAGATTCCCTTTATATTCCACTATGAGTGGACGAATACAGTTGGTAAATGCGTAAGCATTTGCAGTAGAAGGGGACATGAATAAAGCTGAGTAATTTGCTTTCAGTGAATGGATTACATTCAGTTCAAGACAATCCTTGACCATTTTCAAGTGAATGAGCGCGATCTCGCCATTGTGTTAATATATCAGGATACGAAACAAAATCCAATAAGTATAAGAGCTTTTAAAATTGAGGGTAACACCATCCTTGAGGTCTTTGAGGCACAGATAATTCAAGTCGTTTTAGGGAAGATTTTTGATGAATAGATATTCAGATTTGAGTATCTTATACCTGAATGTAGAATTAATTACACGGGAATCTACTATTTTCAGCACAGCAGAAGAATACCATCTGTTTTCAAAAGAATGCCAACGTTACTTCAATATGTAATTTGGATTTAAAGGGAGAATAAAATTAAGTGAAAAAGTGTGGATGTAAACGGTCTCTGGGCGGAGTCGTTACTAGTCGTAACAATATTTAACAAGTAAAAAATTTGCCGAAGTTTCTTCAGTGCAATCGAGTTTTCTGTACAGTGTATAATCACGGCCACCGAAAATAGAAACTCTCAGCCACGGCCCTGTGGTGGTCTGTCCTATAGCGTTGCCAGACGCACGATCATGGCTAAATTTAACCTTAAATAAAAAAAAAATTAAAAGAGAATGCCCTTAAAAATAACTCTGGGACAGGCAGGCCTTTCTTAGTAGTTTTTCGTGTCATCACTTTTTAAAAGCCGAGATGAAAGCAGTAGCGCGGTTGGTGAGTCTCACATCTTTTTATCGAAAGAACCTTTATATAATTAAATCGTTGCCTCTACCTCGAAAGAAGCTGGAACAATAACAACAAGTAAAATTGCGCCAGAGTTTCTTCGGCGCAATCGAATTTTCTGTACAGCGTATAACGCTGTATGAAACTTTCAGCCACGGCCCATGAAACCCTTAGCCGCGGCTCATGAAACTTTCAGCTGCGACCCGGTGGTGGCCTGTGTTGTTGGTACCTATAGCGGTGACAGACGTACGAATATGGCTAATTTTAACCTTAAATAAAAGAAACATTACTGAGGCTAGAGGGCTGCAATTAGGTATGTTGGATGATTGGAGGGTGGATGATCAACATACTAATTTGCAGCCCTCTAGCCTTAGTAGTTTTTAAGATCTGAGGGAGGACAGAAAAAGTGCGGACGGACAAACAAAGCGGGCACAATAGTTTTCTTTTACAGAAAAGTAAAACGACCAAGAAACTTGACATCTAATGAACGTAGGAATAAAATTGCTGAGATGTCCATGTAACTTTAAACTACAAAATTTCTTAACAGGAAACTAAGCCCTCGTGGCCTGTTTTGCAACGTGAATTCTGATAGAATGATGATGATGTCGATTACAATAAGTGCAGTGGAAAGAATTGAGTTATTTTGACAAATTCGTTAATACAAATGCATTATTTTTAGATTCAAAATATTTTCCACCTTGCTCCTAAAAAAAAAAAAAGTTTCTCGTATGTGAAAAGCCACACAGCCAAACAAGACTTCGATGCCCCTGATAATTCCGTTTTATCGCCGGTTACTATGAAACGATTTGATCCGAGTGAAGCGGTGTGACAACAGCCAAACCAAGATATCAAGTTATTCTTCGCATGGGGTTTACGGCACTGCCACCTTTCGATGTTCCCTTTCCCACGAATTTCGATGAACTCCTGGACCTAAAAGGGAAAGGGGAGGGGGAGAACTTCGAGAGACAAGAAATGGCAACTGGGTCTGTCCTCTCTTCATTTCACTTTTACTTCTTGCTCTCACTTTCCTTTGCTTACTTCGGAACTGTTGCACTCTGTCACACACCCAGACAAATGATTCCCTTCTGTCTTTTAATCTGTTATCAATCTCCTTTAAGAAATACAGTGACTGAATAACCGTTTAAGCGTGTACCAAAATGAGACAACGCTGTAGCGAAAAACAGAGACATAAAAAAGCACATAACATTGGCACTGAATAACAAAAGTTAGAGCAAAGGTGATGATATCCATCTTTCTCCCTCCATCCTTTAGGTCTGTTGACAAATTGCTGTGATCACTGGGTGTCGTTGGTGTTATCACTGGTCCCTTTCGATATTTTCAAACCTTAAAAATCCATTTCATTTTTGGAAAGAAGCATAAGTCTGCTTGTTCATCTCTGCATGTCACTAAATTCTTTTATGATTATCATTATCATTGTTGTTTTCGTTGTATCAGCGTCGTTCGGTGTAATTATTTTTCCACCTAAAATCACGAATAACAGAAATTTCTTAAATCTCAATCTAAAGAAAAGTAAAAATGCGCCGAAGTTTCTTCATCGCAATCGAGTTTTCTGTACAGCGTATAATCAAGGCCACCAAAAACAGACCAATCTTTCGGCGGTCTCGGTATGATGATGTTTGAGCCGCGGCCGATGAAACTTTAACCACGGCCAAGTGGTGTCCTGTCCTATATTGTTGCCAGACGCACGATCATTGCTAACTGTAACCTTAAATAAAATAAAAACTGTTGAGGTTTGCAGCCCTCTAGCCACCGTAATTTTTAAGATCTGAGGGCGGACAGACAAAGCCATCTCAGTAGTTTTCTTTTACAAAAAACTAAAACTGTTATATTGCACCGAAAGGAAGCGTCACGTTCATACAATATTCTCATGTTATTATAGCTTAAAGGTCACTATCAGGAATAAACATATTATTCAGAAGTTTTCTGTTCATAAACAACAGAATACAAAAGAGAACATTGACGAATATTATGTACATTCCAGTATTTTGTGCTCTGTTCTTTAGCAAAAATTTTTATCACAGTTTTCATCACTATAGAATTTTTCGAAAGGAAATTGAAACGTGCATGCTGAGAATAAAACGACCTTTTCAATTCGTGCTTTCTGATGAAAATATTTAGGCTGAATTAGTTATTTCATACTTTTGATACATATTCATTAAATAAATTCGAAAGTGAACGATAAAGTATTCTAATTTGGAATTTATGAAACGTTTTAATATTTATTTTCATCGGGGAATGCAGAGCTCAGTCAAGGCCTTTTTTCTCTCTTTTTTTTTTTATAAAACAAATTAAGCGTCATTTTTCAGTACACTAAAATACTCCACAAACATTCATTCAAATAACTGTTGCGGTATGAAAGCCATCGGTACTGTAGCTGGTTAGGTAAAATATTTTGAATTTATTTTCGTCATAAACACAAGTAGACAAACTCATACACACACATATATATAATGTGAATATATAAATATATATATATACAGTATATATATATATATATATATATATATATATATATATATATATATATATATATATATATATATATATATATATATATATATAAATATATATATAAATATATATATATAAATATATATATATAAATATATATATATATATATATATATATATATATATATATATATATATATATATATAAATATATAAATATATATATATATAAATATATATATATAAATATATATATATATATATATATATATATATATATATATATATTATATATATATATATATATATATATATATATATATATATATATTATATATATATATATATATATATATATATATATATATATTATATATATATATATATATATATATATATATATATATATATATATATATATTATATATATATATATATATATATATATATATATATATATATATATTATATATATATATATATATATATATATATTATATATATATATATATATATATATATATATATATATATATATATATATATATATATATATATATATATATATATATATATATATATATATATATTATATCTCTCACAAGAAGCCACCATAAAAGCACTCTGTTTTATTGTCTTATCCTTGACCTGGCATTTGCTTAGCGAGTCGAAAGTAGGGAAAAGAGGGATTAAGGCCCCTCCCTAAAGAAGCTTCACATCCTTAAGCTACTTTACAACTTTCTTTTTTGGGCAGAGTGAACTGTGTAGGATTTTTTTGTAGGCACCCGGTCGGGAAGCGACCAGATGTTCAGCACACCTGGACAAATTGGCTCATGGAAGATGACTACTGCATTGTCCAGGGACCGTCACCCCGTCCCTCAGCCGATACCTTAAATAGGGACAGACAAAGGAAACTAGGTCAGACATTCGAGGGACGTCATGAAGTCGTGAGACAGATTGCCATAAGACGCACACGGGACTGCTATACTGGAGGAGTGGTTGACGCCCAATCTTCGTCACAGTCATATTTTGCCTAGTGATCCATGGACCCCATCTTCGCCATTCCTCACTAGAGACCCCTTCCTCTACACGGTAAAGTGTTTGCCAAAGAGTCCCTATCAGTCACGAATTGCCCTTCAAGTGTTTTCTTTTGAAGGCCAGTGTCAGGTTTGGTCGTTTCTTTACGGGAACGATGTTGTTAAGGTAGTTTCCTTGTTTCTCCTTCCCTCCAGAATTTTCGTCAGATTGGCCAGTTTTCGTCTGTCACAGTGTGAGTGACAGCGGCAGTCAGGTTTTGGGTGGCAGACAGATCGGTTCTTGGCAACACTCAGCCAAGAAGGCAGCAGCAGCATGTTCTGATAGAGCAGCGGCAAGTCATTTTGTTTGGTAACAGGTGTGATGGACCTGTGTACTTTGGCGGGAAGATGAGGACCTTCACATCTGTGTTCTGACTTCTGGTGTAGCAGCGAGAGGATATTGCAACGGTAAATGACTGTCTCGACGAGTCGGCGAATTCATCTGTGTTGAGGATGCGGTCCTGTTTTGACAGCTAATTGCTGTGTTCGATGAATCACCGATTACGTCTTATGTTTATCCTGGTTGGCAGTAAAAGACTGCCTCGACAATTCTTCGGAATTTGTCTGTTTTTGTTTTATGCTGCTTTGGTGATGTGTCATCATTATTGTTATGCTGCCTATCTTTGTTTATTGATTTAATTGACATTATGATTGTTTACTTCATTGTTATTGGTGTAAAGCAAGTGTATGGCTCTGGAAATTTGCTGTTTGCATTTATGTATTGAGTTTGATGTTCTTTGGTTTTTATGGCTGCTGTTAAGCATTTATTTTCATTTTAAATATTCACTCTGTCTGTTTAATGTAAATTATTTAATGATCGCTTATTTGGGGTTTAATGTGGCTATTTATGTTAATGATTATTTATTGTCTTTTTCCCACCTAAAACCTGAACTCAATTGTAAATATGTACATTTATATGTAATAAGTTAGATTTAGGGTACTTTCAGCATTTTGTTTTTGCCCCCTCCTCTGGCTTATCCCCAGTCCCTCCAGCCATTCCAGTCCCATATGAGTAATTTTATTTAATGGAACCTGTTGAACCAAAAGTGGTTCATAACATTTGGCGACAATGCCAGGATTGGTTCTGTTTTGGCTGGCGGGATTAGGTGACGATTTTGGGGGAGTCGTGTAGTGTTGAGAAAAAAAATTTTTCTTGGAAAATTTTTTTTTGTTGGGTAAAGAGGTGTTAGGTTCGGTCGTTTCTTTACGGGAACGATGTTGTTAAGGTAGTTTCCTTGTTTCTCCTTCCCTCCAGTGTTTTCGTCAGATTGGCCAGTTTTCGTCTGTCACGGTGTGAGTGACAGCGGCAGTCAGGTTTTTGGTGGCAGACAGATCGGTTCTTGGTGACACTCGGCCAAGAAGGCAGCAGCAGCGTGGTCTGATAGAGCAGCGGGAAGTTATTTTGTTAGGTAACAGGTGTGATGGACCTGTGTACTTCGGCGGGAAGATGAGGACCTTCACGTCTGTGTTCTGACTTCTGGTGTAGCAGCGAGAGGATATTGCGACGGTAAATGACTGTCTCGACGAGTCGGCGAATTCATCTGTGTTGAGGATGCAGTCCTGTTTTGACAGCTAATTGCTGTGTTCGATGAATCACCGATTACGTCTTATGTTTATCCTGGTTGGCAGTAAAAGACTGCCTCGACAATTCTTCGGAATTTGTCTTATTTTTGTTTTATGCTGCTTTGATGATATGTCACCGTTATTGTTATGCTGCCTATCTTTGTTTATTGATTTAATTGACATTATGATTGTTTACTTCATTGTTATTTATATTGGTGTAGAGCAAGTGTATGGCTCTGGAAATTTGCTGTTTGCATTTATGTATTGAGTTTGATGTTCTTTGATTTTTATGGCTGCTGTTAAGCATTTATTTTCATTTTTAAATATTCTATTTAATGATCGCTTGTTTGGGGTTTAATGTGGCTATTTATGTTAATGATCATTTATTGTCCTTTTGCCACCTAAAACCTGAACTCATTTGTAAATATGTACATTTATATGTTATAAATTAGATTTAAGGTACTTTCAGCATTTTGTTTTTGCACCCTCCTCTGGCTTATCCCCAGTCCCTCCAGCCATTCCAGTCCCATATGAGTAATATTGTTTAATTGAACCTGTTGAACCAAAAGTGGTTCATAACACCAGTAAATTCCAATTTTCCTTTGCCCTGTGATACCAGTGTTATTCAAATGTCTGTGTTTTAAGTGATTGCCTATCTTTGCTCATTCGAGGCCTGTGGCACGCTCAGCGAGGCCCCAAATTCCTGAGTATTTCTCCCCCATTTCCTGGCTTGTAATACCTGAACCACTCATTTCAGAGGGACCAATTTGCAGTGGAATATCTTTGGAATGTGCATTGTGAAAAACCCCACTAACGGATTCCAAGTTCAAGTTCATCAGTAGCAATATCCCCTCAGGCCCCGCAAGCCAGAGTGCAACATTCTTTCATCTTCTGATATTCTCTTGTGTAAATATATGTAATTTTAATTTAACTCTAATGTGTTTACATTCACATTCCTTGTGAGTAGAGCCCTAAGCTCATATGAAAATCCCCTTGTCTTGTGTTTTATGATTTCCTGGACTCATGAAGTTAGATTACAAGGCTAAAGTAAGGGCAAATGTTGATACCTGGCTCACAGTAAACGTTTTCCCCGGGTAAAATCATAAAAATGGCGACCTTTGGCCTTAGATCTCGTTATTAGCGGGTTGCATCCCCCCTTTTTTTCTTTTGTTTGCAACTTGCCATATCAGCAATTAGCGAAGCTAGCTGGGTGCAAGACAATGATGAACCTTTGTGTAAAATCCAAATGCACAAGCCAAGGAATTCCACGGGAGTATGATGCGTTTATTTTAGGATAGGAAATAAAACCGTGACTGATCCTAGGAAATAGGGAACGTTAGGGAATGCATGATTCCAATTCGCCAAGAGGAGAGAATTAATAATCGAATCACTAGTCTTGATAGCCTTGCATGATTTCACGTTAGGCTAGTTAGGGAAAAGAGGGATTAAGGCCCGCCCCCTCCAGAAGAGTGGGCACTCACACAAGCCCCTGGTGTGCGGGATTTGTAAAAGGGCCGGGCATTCCTCGGAGGAATGCCGAAACAAGCAAAAAGCACCTCTTAAATCCTCTCATGGAAACCCACCAAATAACTCGCCTGCTCCCTCCACAGGGGCAGTGCAACAAGATTTTAGCCAAAGCTATTGCATGGCGCGCAAGGTTTATGGCCACTCTCCCTCATGGGTGAAATGCCCTAAAAACAATAGATCAAATACTCCTGCCATTGCCTTGGCAGTCACAAATTCCAGGGCCCTAGGGCTCTCCCGCCGAAGGTCCCATATATGTGGCCCCTTCCCAGGGCAGCTACCCCGTGCACCGAGTCAATCAGTTTAAAATGATACTTCCTACGGTTGAGTTGAGTCACAAGACCTCATCAATCTAAAATTTGCAATCTTGCAGTAGGAAGCTATCTTCCTGGAGGCTATGACGTCCTCCTGGGACAGGAATTTCAGTTCCCACCTAAGTCACAACAATCTAGGGGTCCACATTCCCCAACTCATTCCTCAGGCGCGAGTAATCCTCCACTGCCTTTCTCCCAGTCAATACTGGCCCCTCCTGGGTACCATAAGGACGTGGAGTTCCTACCAGTGCCACCTGAGTACGATGTACAGTGGCCCCCTTGATCAATTCCCAATCCCATTCCAGTGCCCGGCCCTGCCTCAGTGCCAGGGCCCCAACCTGATCTCCCTCCAGGAGATGCTAAATTCCATTCCAAATCCCTGCCAGTGACCCTTGCATGCACCAAGCAGTGCCAAGCTCCATCCGTCCTGACCGACAAGCACGCAAACCCACTGATAGTGCTTGACCCTGCCTTAGTGCCAGCGCCAGAGCACGCCCCCGGTCTCCATTCAAGGGATCCAACTCAGGACCCCCTCTCTTCTCCTGGCCTGACCCCGCTATCAGCGTCAGTAAGAGAGACGGTTCCTCCCGACCACAGCGGAAGTTCGCCTTAAGGTGCAGCCTAGCAACCCGTGTCTGAGCTGGTCATTGCTACCTGCGAGCCTCTCACGGCCCCCCGCCCCCGACCACCTCCTCTCTGTCTCAGTCTGGCGTAATTTTAATTTAACTCTAACGTGTTTACATTCACATTCCTTGTGAGTAGAGCCCTAAGCTCATATGAAAATCCCCATTTTCTTGTGATTTATGATTTCCTGGACCCACGAAGTTAGATTACAAGGCTAAAGTAACGGTAAGTTGATACCTGGCTCACAGCAACCGTTTTCCCCAGTAAAATCATAAAAAAAAATATATATATACTGTATATATATATACACACACACACACACACACACACACACACACACACACATATATATATATATATATATATATATATATATATATATATATATATATATATATATATATATATATATACAGTATATATATATAATGTATATGTATATGTATATAGATAGATATATTAATAACAGGACCTCATTTAAACTGGATGGTATCTAGCCGAGATATTTATTCAGGAAAATTTGCAGTTATTCCTGGAGAGCTTGTAACTTTTCAATTATATAAAGGTTCTTTCGATAAAAAGATGTGAGACTCACCAACTGGGCCACTGCCTTCATTTCGGCTTTTAGTGATGACAAGAAAAACTACTAAGAAAGGCCTGTCTGTCCCAGAGTTATTTTCAAGGGCATTTTCTTTTCATTTTACCTACCTAAAACGCTCGACAAATTAAGAGAATCCAACGATATTCAAAGAATATAGAAATAATAATCAGAATTCTTGTGCAACAGTAGTAAAAAATAACTTGTGCAGCTAATTTTAAAAAATTAAAATATTTTTGACAGCATAATTCCTAGAGTGATGTTAATCCAGATACTGTAAGCGTAAACAGTCAAATGTTCACGAGACATTATATGGATTCAGTAACTAAATGATATTATTTTAGTATAATTTTATCGGAAACAGGACACTTTGAATAGAACAATCGAACATTCGCCAAGAACAGACCAACAAATAACGACTAGATTTTATAGCATGAAAGCAAAAGAGCGCGCAATGAGGTGTAGGCATAATGCGGCAATAAATTCAGAGCAACACAACTGAAAAAAAAAGCAGGCAGACATATCATCGTCCCTTAGACGCCGCGCTGATTTCTTCTGTACACAATGCAAAAGTTCTTTTTAAAGTTCTCATCAAATCTCTCTCTCTCTCTCTCTCTCTCTCTCTCTCTCTCTCTCTCTCTCTCTCTCTCTCTCTCTCTCTCTCTCTCTCTCTCGTGGGCCAAATCATCAGTTCTAAACAATTCTAAGCTTTCATTTCTCATCCTTCTCCATCTGCCTCGCCTACCTTTCCCACCCCCAATATAGACTCCACAGGACCCTTGACGGAAATTGGGGGATTATTTACATACGGCTCTTAAGACCTTCGCCTACTGGGTCCGAAACCAAATACCGTGTTTGATCTCTTAAAAGGGTTTTAGGAGTCGCAGAAACAAACCAATTGAATAGTTTTATAGGAGATTGCTTTCACTATGTTAGAAAAGAGGCTGAATCAACTAGAGCAACATATCAAGTGGTTGCTTTTACATTGTCGATGGTTCACTTGCAACAAATATTTTTTTCTATTTTTCTTTTTAAATAATTTGAATGAGAAACGGGCTGAAGCAAATGGTGTGATCTTATTCATGTTCTACTCCTATGAAAATATGTTGATAAATCTATCAGAAAGTATGTATTCATAAATGTGTGTGCCTGGATATAATATATATATACACAGTGTATATATATATATATATATATATATATATATATATATATATATATATATATATATATATATATACATATATAAATATATATATATATATATATATATATATATATATATATATATATATATATATATATATATATATATATATATATATATATATATATATATACATATATATATATATATATACATATATAAATATATATATATATATATATATATATATATATATATATATATATATATATATACATATATACATATATAAATATATATATATATATATATATATATATATATATATATATATATATATATATATATATATATATATATATATACTGTACTTTTTACACATGATTTCATATATGTCAAATATTAACGCAAAAATACCCCTTAACATGGGGTGTGTGTGTGTGTGTCTGTGTTTTAGCTGTTTATGTGATATGTGTATCAACACTGAGGTATAGTGTCACCAGTGATATCCCCAACCATAAAAAGACTGGAATGAAACTCAAAAATGCGGACAAAAGGAAATATGCAGGAAACAGAATATAAAAGACTTCAAAGGATTAGGTTAAAAAACAGAGCCATGAAGGAAATGGAGAGTGGAAAAATACATCAGTGAAATTCGCCGTTCTACAGTCACTGTTTTTTAGTAAAAGTCATCTATCAGTAAATCAGACAATTTACGAACCGCTTTTACAATTTTCCTGTTCGCTAGACAATTGTGGGAATTGCTAGGCCGGTAACGTGATATAACTGACAGTCAGTTTGCTACCTCATCCATCAATTTTACGAAGAGCGACTGTACGTATGGTAACGACATTTACTACATTATAAGACACAAAAATAATTTATACATCGAACTCCTCGTTTATTTTATCAACATAGTCTTAAATACCAATTTAAAAAAAATCGAGATTTGGGAGAAGATCAAATACCTTAGCAGAACTCGTGATACAAAGACTATGCAAGCGAAATATAAAATCAACGTAAACAAAGTTTAAACTTTCTTGTCTGCGGAAGGAGTTTACGGTAAATGGTGATTATGGTAGAAATTTTCTCAGGAGTATAAACTTAATTAATCCACCAAAAATTATTGTTATTGAAAATTTAATGCTTTATACGTTCTGACTTAGAATGACGTGAGGTTGTGCCTCCATGTGTAGATAGGATAGTGATGAATGGAAGCTGGTGATGTTTTCTATTTGGCCTTTTGACCACCCTAAGGGGAATGCTACTTGATTGTGACAGCTACTTACACCCCTATGGGAACCGCGTGATTTGGGAGACCTGACATACTTGGGTGAGGACTATGAGACGGGAGGTGAAAGTAAAGGAAAGACTTGATAGGTGTAATTTCAGAGGCCATATCGTCGAAATTTGTATATATATAAATATATATATATATATATATATATATATATAAATATTATATATATATATATATATATATATATATATATATATATATATATATATATATATATATATATATATATATATACATGTATGTGTGTGCCTGCCTGTATTGGTGAAGCATAGCTGAATCAATCCTCTTCGCACATGAATCTTAATAATATCTATAAAAATCGTCAGCTGACTTTTACGTGTAGGCTAACTGCTTCAAGGTGGTATGGCCTGTTATGATCACAATAATGATGATTATGATGTTAATGAAGATGATGGCAATAATGTTTAAACTTGTACTATTAGGACTATGTATATATATATATATATATATATATATATATATATATATATATATATATATATATATATATATATAGCCTATATACATATATATGTGTGTTTATATATACTTTTAAAAGTTGGAGGTCGTCGGCAAAGTAGAGAAAATATAATAAAGATTGAAAATGGGCTATTCAGGAAAAAATATTCTCTTCCTGTTCTTTTCATCTGCTGTTTCGAAATTTTGCCTAAAATATCATTTGACAGTTTTGGAATTTGCATTATATTTATACTAACAATGAACGATTTTGATTATGTTAAACAATTAACGAGGTCTTTTAATACATAGCTGAAAGCAGTAAATTTCTTAATTTGTTTTAGAGTGATTGTTTAATCTCATGAAAGCAGCCTATTAAAAAAAAAAGTATACTCTTCAATCCGTAAACTCATAAAGAAGTTTGCAGTTGAGCCTCAGAGCTTATTACATCGAACCTCCGGAGATGTTGTCAGGAGCGACAGGAAACTTTGCTCGTTCGAGAAGTCTTTCATAAAACAATCGATGCCTTCATCGCCAGACTTCGGTAAAAGTTTACGTGGTCCTGTTAGTGGGAGTTTTAAAGACTACTAAAAGCATCCTCATTATCATCATAATCATCAGTATCATGATCATAACAGCCAAAACCACCTTAAAGCTCAATTACAAGTAAATTTCAAGTGAAGATTTTTACTGACATGATTCAGATTCCTATGCAGAGAAAATGGCTCAGTTTTGCTTCATGAAAACAAATGAAATTTTCCAACGCCTTAGAGGTACTTGGGGAAGCGAGAGTACAGCTACAATCTACTATTCAGTATAATAACATGATGGAGAATCCGATCAGGATACTTCTAAATAAGTGATAATGATGATGATAAGGACATTATAGATGATATTCATTGAGGATTAATAATGCAAATTAAAATTGACGATTGTTGATGAATCAATAGTGTAGATAAATAATAATTAAAATAAAAGACTGATATGACCTGAAGCGTCCCAACAACCCCCCAAAAAACGGGGTTTATTGTCTTATTAAATGCCCTGCCCTTTCTTCCATTGTGAATTGACCACGTCATCGTCAAGAGATCATAGCATTTGTTCATTTTACATACTTTTAGTTTTCTGTAAAAGAAAACTACTGAGATGGCTATTTGTCTGATCGTCCGCACTTCTTCTCTCCGCCCTCAGATCTTAAAAACCACTGAGGCTAGAGGGTTGCAAATTGGTATGTTGGTCATCCACCTTCCAATCATCAAACATACCAAATTGCAGCCCTCTAGCCTCAGTAGTTTTTATTTTATTTAAGGTAAAGGTTACCCATGATCGTGCGTCTGGCACCGCTATAGGTGCCAACAACACAGGTCACCACCGGACCATGGCTGGAAGTTTCATGGGCCACGGCTGAAAGTTTCATACAGCATTATACGCTGTACAGAAAACTCGACTGCGCCGAAGAAACTACGGCTCATTTTTTACTCGTTTCCTTATGGTTCTAGGTAATTTCTTAACATGTCTCCTTTATTTTCTTGTCCTTGCTGTGTGCGTCAGGCATCACAGACTCACAAACACTTTCAGGCCGACATAGACTCGGAGTTGACCTTTAGATCGGCAATTTTACCATTCACATCCAGAATGCGGAAATTCCTGTCGTCTCTGGCATTTCCAGAATGACTGAAATTCCTCTCTTCAGCAACCGGATCTGTTCTTACCTGAGGAATCAAATCCTTTCTTTCAGGACATGTCTCGTTTTGAGCAGACTTCTCTCTTTCAATTTCTAAGCCATAAAAATGTGTCCCATAGTTCGTGAAACTTTTCGTACTTTGCGTAACAGCAATACTTCCGTGTTCTTGAACCATTAATAATACATTGACCGATTTCCTTTGTATCTGTTTTTAAAAATATCCAATACTTTGATGAAAGACAAAAAAGAGAATACTGATATCCACAAAATGAATGCACATCCTGGTTGGTAAATGGGAGTTTCTGGCTTTTCCCCGGTATATCCAAGTCTTCAACGAGAGAGAGAGAGTTCCAGACCTTAAGTCTTTTGAAGAAGTAATTTGTTATTTACGTGTAACCTCTCTGATGGCAATAATAGTTATATGTTTGCATGTATATACGGTGTATATATATATTTGTATGTATATACAGTGTATATATATATACATACGTACGTATGTATAATTATATATTTATATGTACATATATATGTGTGTGTGTGTAATTCTAATAGCCACAATGCCCTTTTAACTTCTACACATATATGTGTGTGTGTGTTCGTGT
The DNA here is from genome assembly GCA_039081455.1 of Macrobrachium rosenbergii. Taxonomy (NCBI): domain Eukaryota; kingdom Metazoa; phylum Arthropoda; class Malacostraca; order Decapoda; family Palaemonidae; genus Macrobrachium; species Macrobrachium rosenbergii. The sequence continues at coordinate 62,035,490 of JANJGK010000005.1, forward strand.
GGATGTGTATGCAATACACACACACACATATATATATTTATGTGTGTGTGTATACATATATATTGATATTTATATAAACGTTGCACGTAAGCCTAACATTCTTTCCGATAATAAACAGATGGGCAACTGTAAAACACTAAATGAAAACGCAACTCTCTTTACTAAAATAAACTTCCCATTTCTTTTCAAGGGATCAAAATGACGAAAGGTCTGCATTGCATAGCAGGCCTGTGAGTTGGGAGAACAGTGTGACTGGAGGAAGGTTTGTAGGGAATAGGCCACAGTGGTGCTGAAAATGGGGAGGTGTGGGAAATTTGTGTAGGGGAGGTTTTTCGATAGTCCGGCCGTCAAGCCAAGCACTGGGGCACTTTGGGCCATTCGGTGCTTAAAACAGTGAAAGAGGAAGTTGGAACGGATGAACAGCAAGATGAAGAGATCCAGAAAATAAAGGAAATGAAATATAAGGATCTAAAGGTGGACCTGGTAGAAAATCCCATAGTGACATTAAGATGTAACAGTTACAGAGGTTGGGCAGCAAGGTTAGAGAAAGGAAGTAAAAATGAAGATAAATTAAAAGGTTAAAAAATGGGTACAGCTGAGGAACGAAGGAAAACTACAAACACCTCTTAGTCATGCCTACAGCGCTCCACACGAGGTGCACTGTCAGCACCACCCCCTTAAAAAAAGTGCGGATGGTAAAATAGAAGTATGGATATTCACATGACAGTAAATATCTCTTTAATGCAACCAGTGATGATGCTTTCAAGAGACAAGCTCAAAAATGATGTGGTCCATAAAAAAAAAGATTTAGTAGTTAACCATAATGTTCGTAGTGATTAGTTTCATTGGAAATCTCATCATTCTAATCGGAAATTAACCAAACAAGAAATTAGGAGAAAGGAAAGCACTTAATATCGCGCCATTTATTAGTTTTTTTTAAATAGCTTGCTCTCTGATACAAATGCACACTCGTATGAATCACATCCATTAGCGTCCAAGTAATCGGAAAGAGCGAATCACTTCATGCTGAATTTGGAGCCACGCGTGGCTGGAAATGAAGCGGTTACTTCGACATGCCAGCAATCAATACCATGAAATAAGCAGCGAAATGATAATCTCAGTGCAATATTTTACATTCAGTAATAAAATCAATTTTTCGTATTTTGATAAAATGCTGGAGGGCGCATTTTCATTTTTTAAGCGTGATGTTGTGAAGGATAGAATAGGCAATTGATCCCCTGGTGACAGTCGAGGAATATGATTGGAAAAAAATTTGATGTAATAGAGAACAAAAGACCAGTGCGAAAAAGTTGCCGTTCTACTTTTCTGTAAAAAAAAAAACTATTGAAATGGCTATTTGTCTTCGGTCCGCACTTGTTCTGTCCGCCCTCAGATCTTAAAAACTACTTAGGCTAGAGGGCTACAAATTAGTTTGTTGATCATCCACCCTTCAGTCATCAAACGTGCCAAATTGCAGCCCTCTAGCACCAGTAGTTTTTATTTTATTTAAGGTTAAAGTTACCCATGATCGTGAGTCTGGCACCGCTATAAGGTGCCAACAACACAGGCCACCACTGGGCCGTGGTTGAAAGTTTCATGGGACGCGGCTGAGAGTTTCATGGGCCGCGCCTGAGAGTTTCATACAGCATTATAGCCGTACAGAAAACTCGATTGCGCCGAAGAAACCTCGGTGCATTTTTTTTTACTTGTTTATTTATAAGCTCTCCTTATATCTGTGGTAGCCGTCGGAGCACGTTACTGGAGGGTAGTCCCACCAGGCGACTTCTGCTTTCGTTTCTCATCCCTGCGAGGGTTCTTAGTTTGTATTATTGATCATTCACAGAATGCTTCTAAATAGGAAATTAAAAGCTGTTATAGATTCATTATTGAACCTCTGCGTACTCCATATTTTATTTCTGTTACACTTGTTAGCAGTGAAAAATTGCTCAGATAAGTCACCAACTTGGGCACTAAAAGTTCATCAAATTTTCGCAATAAATGCCACTACTTCGTGGTATAATGTAATCTTTTCCTGTCATCTCATATTCCCATTTCATACTGACCTTGTCTGCTTGCTTTTGGAATACAGGCAATCAAAAGAGCTATTTTGTGGTCGTCATTTGGATAAAACTAAATGATGAAGTCATTTAGCCAATGACACTTCTACTTTACTATAAATGATTTCAGTTATTAATCATAATTATGATAAAGAAGCATTATATCTTTCATTGTTCTACTCATCAGAATATTAATTCTAAAAGTGCAGGGCTAGATACCCGGAAACAGTTAACTAACCTGCAGTTGATGACGAAGGGAACCTGTGGTAACGACTGAGCTTCCTGTG
>JANJGK010000005.1:62042833-62067833 GCA_039081455.1 Macrobrachium rosenbergii
ACGACGAAAGGTTTCTTCGACGAAACGTCCGACGACGAAAGGTTTCTTCGACGAAACGTCCGATGACGAAAGGTTTCTTCGACGAAACTTCCGACGACGAAAGGTTTCTTCGACGAAACTTCCGACGACGAAAGGTTTCTTCGAAGAAACGTCCGACGACGAAAGGTTTCTTCGACGAAACTTCCGACGACGAAAGGTTTCTTCGACGAAACGTCCGACGACGAAAGGTTTCTTCGACGAAACTTCCGACGACGAAAGGTTTCTTCGACGAAACGTCCGACGACGAAAGGTTTCTTCGACGAAACCTCCGACGACGAAAGGTTTCTTCGACGAAACTTCCGACGACGAAAGGTTTCTTCGACGAAACTTCCGACGACGAAAGGTTTCTTCGAAGAAACGTCCGACGACGAAAGGTTTCTTCGACGAAACTTCCGACGACGAAAGGTTTCTTCGAAGAAACGTCCGACGACGAAAGGTTTCTTCGACGAAACTTCCGACGACGAAAGGTTTCTTCGACGAAACGTCCGACGACGAAAGGTTTCTTCGACGAAACCTCCGACGACGAAAGGTTTCTTCGACGAAACTTCCGACGACGAAAGGTTTCTTCGACGAAACTTCCGACGACGAAAGGTTTCTTCGAAGAAACGTCCGACGACGAAAGGTTTCTTCGACGAAACTTCCGACGACGAAAGGTTTCTTCGACGAAACTTCCGACGACGAAAGGTTTCTTCGAAGAAACGTCCGACGACGAAAGGTTTCTTCGACGAAACTTCCGACGACGAAAGGTTTCTTCGAAGAAACGTCCGACGACGAAAGGTTTCTTCGACGAAACTTCCGACGACGAAAGGTTTCTTCGACGAAACGTCCGACGACGAAAGGTTTCCTCGACGAAACCTCCGACGACGAAAGGTTTCTTCGACGAAACTTCCGACGACGAAAGGTTTCTTCGACGAAACTTCCGACGACGAAAGGTTTCTTCGAAGAAACGTCCGACGACGAAAGGTTTCTTCGACGAAACTTCCGACGACGAAAGGTTTCTTCGAAGAAACGTCCGACGACGAAAGGTTTCTTCGACGAAACTTCCGACGACGAAAGGTTTCTTCGACGAAACGTCCGACGACGAAAGGTTTCTTCGACGAAACCTCCGACGACGAAAGGTTTCTTCGACGAAACTTCCGACGACGAAAGGTTTCTTCGACGAAACTTCCGACGACGAAAGGTTTCTTCGAAGAAACGTCCGACGACGAAAGGTTTCTTCGACGAAACTTCCGACGACGAAAGGTTTCTTCGAAGAAACGTCCGACGACGAAAGGTTTCTTCGACGAAACTTCCGACGACGAAAGGTTTCTTCGACGAAACGTCCGACGACGAAAGGTTTCTTCGACGAAACGTCCGACGACGAAAGGTTTCTTCGACGAAACGTCCGACGACGAAAGGTTTCTTCGACGAAACGTCCGACGACGAAAGGTTTCTTCGACGAAACGTCCGACGACGAAAGGTTTCTTCGACGAAACGTCCGACGACAAAAAGTCGGGTCTCGGGATTCTCGGGAAATCGGAAAGGTCATTCATAGATCTAGACACCTTACCTGTGGTTAAACGGTGTATATTATATATTATAACTAGAGGAAGTGCAAAAGTGCAATTATTATTGTACCTTGAAATTTTACGGAAATGTTATCCCAATACATACTTTTACTTGCAGCACCCTAAATAATATATGTATGACGCAAAAACTCGAGACATATCCGCTTTTGTGTCATAGCGTCGTGGATTGTTTTGTTAGTAATACAGTACTTACCCACACGACCAAATGGAATGTGATAAATAACAAAGGCAAATATTTCATTCCGGAAATTCTACTATTTCCCTTCAGGAACGAGGGAGAATAATTTCAGTCGAGAAACGAAACTGCTGCCGCAGTGCAGTAACTGTAACTGTCACAAGTTGGAATAACTCGCATCATTATTCTACATATTGCCAAATTTTTGCCTCATGACAGGCCACAGCGGCATCGCAAAATATACCATAACTATTAAAACAATTGCCGTTATGAAATGATAAGTTTTTCCACTTGAGCCTACGTCACTTTTAAATCTTAAAAAAAAAAAAGCGGTTGTGACACAGACGTAGGATTATGCAAATGTAAAAATATGCCAACTTCCCTGCACCAAACGTTGACCAGCAAATCGTGTTCCATTATCAGTAGCAGATGATTCGGATAGACTTAGTTCTTCATATTTACAGTAATTACAAAAGCTCTTCATATTTTTCACCACGCAGCCGACTATTAATGACTATTACATGTCAGATTTAAAACATAATTCCAGCAGATTGCCTTGCTATGCTCCGCTATTCCTTGCAACTTTATTTGATGAACTTCAGACCAACGAAGTACTGTTTTTGTTGCAGCCACCCGAGTATAACCGCGTTCCCGAAGATATTCATGAGATTTGTTCACTAGTTCTCTCTCACGTAGAAAGAGGAGAAATGAAATAGGGCAACAACTACATGCCAGATGATTAAGAAGTATAGCTGTTCAAACGTGCAGTGTTTCTGGTTTCGACGTTGCGGATTCAGGTCTTTAATAAGTGTACCTTAGTTTAACCGGACCACTGAGCTGATTAACACCTCTCCTAGGGCTGGCCCGAAGGATTAGATTTATTTTACGTGGCTAAGAACCAATTGGTTACCTAGCAACGGGACCTACAGCTTATTGTGGAATCCGAACCACATTAGAACGAGAAATGAATTTCTAAAACCAGAAATTAATTCCTCTAATCCTTCATTGGCCGGTCGGAGAATCGAACGCGGGACCAGCAGAGTGCTAGCTGAGAACGATACCAACACGTCCAATAAGGAACCAGGTCTTTAATAAAATGTAATAAAAATGGTTAATAAAAAAAGAAAAATATATTTAATGTTGTTTACAAAAATAAGAGGTAATTAAAAAAAAATAGAACTTGCTGATGGCTATGACGGTCGTCAATTGGGATCGTTAAAGCCAGTTAGCCAAGCCCTGTTTTAAGCCTTTATGGCATTGTGTTAGGGGATGGTGGTAGGTTCTTAGCGGCGGCAAGTCTTAGCTCATTGGGTGGGGGGTGGGGGGGAGAGGCAGAGGTGAGACGTTAGACAGCTTAACTTGCCGAGGGAAACTTATCCCTTGTTGTAAAATTGGAAAATTTCCACCCCTGTCTCACTTGTCTTTTTTCATGTTGGAATTTTCTGCTTTTATCTTGCAGACCCTATCTTTATTGTTGCTTACAAAATACTGTATGGTTCGACATTTGTTCTAGTAAATATACCTGCCTTGTAAGAACCGGGGTGTCAGTCAACCATACTAACTGTAGTAAACGCTCACGCAGTGGTAATGTGAGGGTACTTGAGGAAATCATACCTAAGAGGCCCTTTCTTAATCTTGGCCACTGAACTAGCGTCTCGGTCTTTAGCTGTTTTGACATAGGCATGAACGTTGCATTACTATCAAAGAAAGGTCATTCAAGTGGCTTAAAAGATCAAGATTTCCATTATGTCAATTTGCATTTAGCGTGCATTAACCCTACCCAAATGGAAGTTAATACATTCACTCCATGAAGTGGAAAAAGAATTAGTAAGAAAAAAAAATTTACCCATTGCTTCGTTACGATTTTATTCATTTTTCTATTATTATTATTATTATTATTATTATTATTATTATTATTATTATTATTATTATTATTATTATTATTATTCTAAACATTTGTACACGAAAAATGTTTGTAAATGATGATGATGATTTAGGAAATTTAGGTTTCAAGCACTGGGGCACTTTCGGTCATTCAGCGCTTAAGACAGTGAAGAGGAGTTGGAGTGGTTGGGCAAAAAAAAAAAAAAAGTATACCTTAGTTTAACCAGACCACTGAGCTGATTAACAGCTCTCCTAGGGCTGGCCCAAAGGATTAGACTTATTTTAGGTGGCTAAGAACCAATTGGTTACATAGCAACGGGACCTACAGTTTATTGTGGAATCCGAACCACATTATACCGAGAAATGAATTTCTATCACCAGAAATAAATTCCTCTGATTCTTCATTTTCCGGCCGGAGACTCGAACTCGGGTCTAGCAGAGGGCTATCCAAGAACTCTACCGACTCGTCCAACGAGGAACTGAGTGGTTGGGTAGCAAGACAAAGAGATCCAGATAATAATGGAAATGTAATACAAGGAGCTATAGGTGACACTTAGAGAAAACACGGCAGTTGCACTGAGAATTTATAGTCATGAGAGTTGGATAGCAGGACAGGAGAAAGGAAGCGGGATCGAAGGTAAGTCGAAAAGAAATGTTGCGAACAGTACAATGGAAGTCACGCTCAGCAAGCACCTGTTAGTATGGATTACCTGTATCTTGATGAAGGTGATGGTCGTTATGATAAGGATGATTATGATAATATGGATCACAGAAAGATCAGTCGTTTCTCCTCGGCGTAATCTAAACCAAGAAGCAAATTCAACGAAAGAGAAAAAAAACTATCCTCATAAGTTTCAATAAAAAATAATCTAATATTAATGAAACTTCGAAATATTTACCTTCAAACTCTAAACTCTCTTGAATGACAACCGTTGTTTCAATTGCTAATCTCAAAACAAGTTTAAATACGGCATTCGTGTGTGTTTGCGTCTGTGCGAGAGAGAGAGAGAGAGAGAGAGAGAGAGAGAGAGAGAGAGAGAGAGAGAGAGAGAGAGAGAGAGAGACGTCTTGTACTGTTGCAATTTTAAAAGGGAGAGGAAGAGAATAAAAGAAGAAACAGGGCGATGCCTTACAATGAAAGAAGCCAAAAACTAGCCGCTTGTGAGAAGAGGATACAGGACTCATGGAAATCCGATAATGGGAAACCTCCAAAGTTTGGTGACAGAGGAAACGTAAAAAGAACTCGAGCTCTAAATGGCATTAAATGAAGCTTCATTGTTGAATTGACTTTTGATCTTCCAGCTCCTTTTTGCTTTGAAGGACTTGGGAGATTTTTACATATTTTGATTGTGTTGTCACGATTTCAGGCTAAAATTGCTAAAGGTATATTTACTTTCACTGCGATTTCTCCCTCATGGAAAGTTAAAATAGAAAATTCAGCAAAATGAAGTAGAGGAACCAACTAGAATACTGACTAGCAAGTTATACGAGGAAGAAGGCATAGTTTGACTTCGACTTGTGACAATGAAATCTGTTCATCTGAAATACATAATATCAAGGAGCATCCGTGAAGCTATATACAGTATAACTTATCATAGGGCTTATCATCTGATCTTTTATATTTTCTCTGAAGGCTGCGTGCCTCTCCCGCTGGAAATTTGTTTCTGAATATATCCTCGAATTTACTGATGTTTGCTTTTACAACTCTTTCCTCACCACTTCAACTATTTGTGGCATCATTGTTGATCGATTTATGATCTGATGAGTATCTAATTAACTGTTTCGCTTCAGCAAGGCGAGAAATAACGTGGAGTTATTGTTTTACCCATTCGGCCCCCTAAATGAAAGAGACAGGCAGAGAGAGACAGACAGACAGACAGACAGACAGACAGACAGAAATGAATATTTAAAGTACATCCACCTGATTCTATGTTGAAAGAGTTAATGACGATATGAATTTCATCATCTCATGCGAAGTGTATGACAGAGAGAGAGAGAGAGAGAGAGAGAGAGAGAGAGAGAGAGAGAGAGAGAGAGAGCGCGAGAGAGAGAGAGAGAGAGATATGGTTCTTCAATGATTTTAGTATCGTAGTAAATGTCTGATATTAAGATCAGTCCAGCTCCGAAGAGTGAACCTCCTGTTCTCTCTCTCTCTCTCTCTCTCTCTCTCTCTCTCTCTCTCTCTCTCTCTCTCTCTCTCTCTCTCTATGTGTGTGTGTGTGTGTGTAAGGAATATTTATTGGCTCAGAAGTGTTGGAATAATCTTGCCAGGGAAATTTCTCAGCTCCTCCTTATGTTCATCTGGTTATCTAATGAAAATGGATAAAAATTTCTGAAATACCGTTTACTGATTTCCAATAGCAAAAATGTTTAGGGTGATTTCTCTAAGTAGCCATAAACACTACCCCGAGATTTTGACTTTAGCGGGATAACACGAAGGGTGATAATTGTTTGGATGAATGATTAATCAAGTTGTTTTCTAAGCGTTCGTAGGTTGCTTCTTTGTACTACGAAGTTTCAAACGCTACAATTAACACTCACCAATGAGGGACGTCTCAGTGTATGCATATAAATTATGACTTAGTAGCCTGAGTTCTCAAACAAAACATCGAGAAACGCAAACCTTCATCCTTGATATATTAGTAATGTAAACAAAATTTCAAAATAAGTGGCATTCTCAAGTGAGTTTACAAGTAACTTCAGCGGGTTATGTCAACATCATGAAAAAAACAAACACCCATACACAGATTTTTCCATATTTTTGCATAAGAGTGATTTTTAAAGTTGCAGACCCTGAAGACAAGAATCAGCTCCTTTTAGAAAGCTACAATCATTATTAGTAAAGGGATATTTTGTTAAATGGAATCCTTGGGGTGTTACAACTTCCCTATTTTTCCAAATGGAGGCTTTTCAGGGTGAAAGAGGAAGACCTGAAGGAGAGGAAAAGCTCAAGGTTTAGTTGCCAACTCAAAGGGACAAAATGAAAAAAAGCTGTAACAGCTTTTTCCCTCGTCGACTAGGAAGGTTTGTAAAGGGAATGTGTCAGCTTAAGAGCCGCTTGCATAAAAAATATAAAAAAGGATCTCTGTAATGACAATTGAATGGGAAGAAATAATGGTATTAAACAAAACTGAACACTAACCCCAAAAGGGTGGATAATTACTTCCACTACAGACTGAAAGTAGATCCTATAAGCAAAAGTAAGAAGTATACGAACTTATGGGTTTCAAATGAAGAAATGAAAAGCCATAGAAGTAAATGTGTCCCTAATATATAAAAAACATTAGATAAAACAAGCATTGGAAATAATTTTTTGTTATGGACCGGACGAGTTCCGGTGGAATTATAGCCAGTGGTTTCCTTTAAATGGAATAGTATTTATTTGGTCTATAAACCTTGCTAACTCTGGAAAAAAGTCTCTTGGTCCCTAAAACCATCTGGAGGCTTGATCCACTTGAAACGAAATGAAGAAAATTCGTTTTGTGTTATATGTTTCACTGTCGTAAGAGAGATCAGATCACTGCTATGTAGCCTACTTACGATACTAGAGGATTTACCCCTTTTTTTTTACATTTTAAGAATTGCTGCTTCTTACATTTTTTTCATTTTCAACAGAAAATTTCTTATGGTACGATTTGACGAAACAGTGACTTTATAATCATAGATCTCTCTCTCGCTCTCTCTCTCTCGCTCTCTCTCTCTCTCTCTCTCTCTCTCTGCGTGTGTGTGTGTGTGAGACAGTGTGTGTGTGTGTGTGTGTGTGTGTGTGTGTGTTACGGTAAATATGTGAAATGAGGGATTTCACGAAATCCCTAGGGAATAATGCGAAATGATCAATTCGCTTAGGAACATTTGATCCCTAGGGCTAGTACTAAACGCGGCGAAACAGTGATTCATCTTGTACTAAACGCGGCGAAACAGTGATTCATCTTGTACTAAACACGGCGAAACAGTGATTCATCTACAGATGTATCTCTGTTTCGCCGTGTCTAGTACTAGCCCTCGGGAATTAAATATTCCTAAGCGAATTGTCATTTCACATATTCCCCAGGGATTCCGTGAAATCCCTAATTTCACATACTTAGGCTACTGTAACACACACACACACACACACACACACACACACACACATATATATATATATATATATATATATATATATATATATATATATATATATATATATATATATATATATATTGTGAATTTCAATCCCTATGTATCAATCCTTCCTTAATGGCTTAGAAATAAAGCCGAAACCGGTCGGTACCTACACCCATTATTTAGTTTTTTCTTGTGGTTAGGAAAATATATAAATCACGTGTCAGAGCAATTATATACATACATACAAAATTCTAGCTTTCAAAGAAGGTAAAGGACCCTCAGTTATTCAAATCCCTTAATGAAATTACAGCAAGGTTATACAAGATTCATAACCTTGGTAGAAGGCAAAAGGTCACACAATCAGTACATGAGAACTTAGGATACTCCATAATTTATGGGGTATTCTAAGTATGACTTTTTTTTTTTATTATTTTCCACTTTGTGAAAAGGGATTTCCTCACTTCAACGCATGACTTTAATAACCTTCCAGCAAGCTGCCTCCAGCCATTTATTATAGTAAGAGTCTCACGCAGCATAAGGTGAGAGGAAATCTTTCTCCTGGACTTCCGTTCTCTCCAGGCCAAGAGGAGAAAAGAGAAGAGGGGAATGCAAAATGGTAAAAGAAGAAGGAATAAATTAAGGAATAATGGCCACGATTAACAAGTATAACTGACAAAAAAAAAAAAAAAAAACACTAATGCAATGATATTCAGTGAGAAGATTAGTGGAATTTGAGAAATTATGAAGAATGGAACCAGAATCAGGAAGTGAATAATAAAGAAGCAGAAAAAAGAACGGAATGTTAGGAATACGAAAGACGGGACATAAAATATTAATGAAGGAGATATAACACCCATGACGGTAACGCTTATATGAAAGGAACATAAAACTGAGAAATCTGTATAGTGAAAAAGGTACAAAAAATAAAGCAGAAAGAATTTTTGGTACTGAACCAGTTCTTTAGGAGTACCTTGGTCACCATGATATTAGTCTCACATAAGTTACATTTAAGTAGAGCGGAGTTAATCTCTAATTTATTTCTTGCCGCCATTTTCCACAAATTTTTTAAAAGATTCTATTTTCAATCATCTACTATCAATTTCAGGGACCGCAAGTCATCGTTTTTCTCAAATATCTTTCAAACTAATCATTTGATGGAAATGTTACTTTGACACAGTGTACAAGACACCTCCCGCTAATTTTTGGTAATTTAATGTATTGTCAAATGGTGTTAGTTAAGGTGTTTACTCTTGGTTTTAAAGGGCAAAGTCGCATGAGTCATCAGGACTATTCTACACAATCGAACGTCCGCTATCCCCCATCTCTTTCCTCTCCCTCTCTCTCTCTCTTTCTTTATCGCTGTTTTTCTCATCTCTTCCCCCAAAAACCTCTCTGTAAATTACAATATGCAATTAAATACCATTTTTCATTACATTTTTCAACACCAGCAGATAACTGGAGAGTTCATAATATAAAGGAGAGTGAGGTTTGACGTAACGACCATAATAACGGTTAATTTTTCCCGTTTTCTGTTAATAGTATCCCTGGTGTGTCAGGCAATACCGTAATGATAAGGGGTTGTCTGCCGGATGCAGCACCTCCAGTATAAGTGCTCACTACGTAATTGATTGCGACGGATTTTTCATCACTGTCATGGCCGCCTTGTTACTTTGCCCACGTCGCTGCAGAAATACATTTGCAATACGACTCCTAACCATGTACAAAACGGAGAAAGCTGACAAGAAATTAAGGATAATCTCAATAGGCAAGTGACTGTTCATAACACACTCACACGCAAAAAGCACACGCATATTGGTCACTCAATCAATCAATGTATCTATCTCTCTATCATATTGTCTATTACTTTGTCTATCTACCCTCGGAGTTTATATATATATATATATATATATATATATATATATATATATATATATATATATATATATATATATATTATATTTATTATATACGCATATATACATATATGTATATGTATATATAACAGTGCCTCACCGTTATCCAATCAAGTGCTACACTCTTTTTAGTAATGAGGTCGTTATCTATGCAAGATATATATTTATAAAATAAAAAATTGTGACATTCGTTCATTTTTTATGATTGGTTAGCAAATTAAGAATTTTTTTTTTTTACTGTATGCTTCTGTATGTATTCTGCTCACACATTATGATCGCGTCGCAGACGTCATGGGAATCAAGGCGAGAGCAGTGCGTTCATGTGTACGCGCAAACCGGGTCCTGGGACAGACACTCTCCGCCCCCGCCCAGCCCCCGCCCAGCCCCCGCCCCCGCCCCGCCCCCACAACACCCCATGGCACACCGACACTAAACGTCACACCAAGTGTCTTTGACAGTTTTGCCATTGATGCCATTCGCCGCTATGTACATGGTGAATTTGTTAAGAAACATACCTTCACCATTAGAGTTTATATGATATGCAGTGCCTTTCCTTAGAATACGAGAGAGAGAGAGAGAGAGAGAGAGAGAGAGAGAGAGAGAGAGAGAGAGAGAGAGAGATTTCATAATTCCTTTACCACTCTTAACAGTAGTGGTCATTATATACTGCGTTGTAGGTTAAACTGTGTGATTTAATTTTGTTGACCTTACCTTCCCTGCTCGTAGTCAATACGTGGATACGAGGGAAAAGGATTGAAGAGATCGTGTTAGTAGTAAATCATACTGGGTGAACAGGGTGAAGGTCATACGCTCTTTATCCTACTCCCATTTATATAACTTAGGAAAATACAATAACAATAATTAAATGAACACAGAATCTACAGAAACCAACATATTTGTAACATCCAATATTACTCAATATATATAATAGAGAGGAAAGCGGGGTGAGCGGAGACGGGGAGGCCAGGAAAGTGGGTCGAGGGAGGGATGAGGAGGGGGAGGGGAGAGGGAGGGCGATAAGGATGAAAGACGTTCGAATGCATAGGATGGCGGTGCTTGGCAAGTCAAGAGTAAATTACCAAAAATTAGCGGGAGGTGTCTTGTACAGTGTCAAAGTACCATTTCCCATCAAATGATTAGTTTGAAAGATATTTGAGAAAAGCGATGACTCGCGGTCCCTGAAATGGATAGTAGGCTATTACGTTCTTTCAGTATTATGTCACAATGTACCTTCCAACCCTTACCTTTCCATGATTTCATTAGGCCTGGGCAGTTTTAAAGTATTGCATTTCCCAGACAATCAACTTACACACACACACACAGATATATATGTGTGTATATTAAAAAATATCCAACCTTTATCCCACAAAAAATACGCGTATTCAGATACAACAATCTTATACTACTCTCCTTCAAAGTAGTCCCCTTGAAATCTGGTCCTTTTTCGTAAAAATAATAATAATAATAATAATAATAATAATAATAATAATAATAATAATAATAATAAGGGATTTGCACTCCCTATTTGACTCGACAAATCCCTCTACAATTTGTGTAAATGTTTTGTTTTGTTTCGTTTTGTTTCGTTTCTCTCTCTCTCTCTCTCTCTCTCTCTCTCTCTCTCTCTCTCTCTCTCTCTCTCTCTCTGGCGGGTGCGTTATCGTGATGGAGCTGCCAGTTGCCCGCTGCCCACACACACACACACACACAGAGAGAGAGAGAGAGAGAGAGAGAGAGAGAGAGAGAGAGAGAGAGAGAGAGAAACGAAACATTTACACACATAAACACATCTAAAATATAAAGTAATTTATCGAGTCAAATATGGAGTGCAAATCGCTTAGAGGCTTTTTCTTCTTCAGTCCATAGAAGACATCCTGCAGAATGCGCCATCTCAGAAGAGTCGTTCCAGCGCTGCTTCCGACAGTGGCAGAACCGTTGTGAAAAGTGTGTGGCAGCTCAAGGGGAATTCTTTGAAGGAGATTAGTGTAAGACTGTTGTATCTGAATGAATATTTTTTATGAATAAAGGTTGGATATAGTTGGATGCAAAATAGCCAATCGTGAATGTGCCAGCCATAAATTAGAGTCAACAAGCCAAGAACTTTGGCGGCGTTTCATCACACCAATTAGAATAATGAAGTAACCAGACAAGGTTATCAAAACTTTTATGTCTGATCTCCCTTACGGCAAAGTGTCAGTGTCACATTTACAAAGTTAACAATAGACAGAAAGGGACAGATTCCATTAGCAAAGCAGCGAACAAAACAGGAAAAGACGAATTGCAAAGACGAATATTTGGAGAATAAAACCAAAAAAAAAAACATACTGCTAAAGACAGATGGATCTTGCGAGAAACGTAACGATGGAAGAAATTCCAAGTAGCTAATCAATATGGGTTAGTTACAGAATTTCCGTTTCAACCCGTGAGGTTCTCAAGACGAAACAAAAATCAGAGATATATGAGAATGTCGACGTAATTGTTGAGAAAGTGTTATTGATTTAATCTTCCCAGAGAGTCGTGCAGCAGCACTCCTCGTATATCAAGCGATCGTACAGTATTAATTAAAGTCCCTCAGGTTTCCCGAAGAGGAAAGTGAGCTCGTTAGACCTTGTTGTTTCTGAAGCAGATGGCCCATTAGAAAAGCCTTTGGAGTCGATTACAAGATTAAATGAAGGTTGTAGGACCCGTTCCTAGTTGTTGATTCATACACGTATATTACAGTAAAGCAATGACTTGCAGAGTTATAATGGTGCACTGATTTAGTATTGAAAAATAGTTATGCTGACAATTGAAGACGCATGACAATGACAGCAGAGTAATTGTCAGTTCATCAACAATCTGACACGATACGAAACTCAATATTAGTTATATACACACCTATATATATATATATATATATATATATATATATATATATATATATATATATATATATATATATATATATATGTATATATATATATATATATATATATATATATATATATATATATATATATATATATATATATATATATGTTAGAAATCATCAACACACAGTCACGTGTGGAACAGAAATAAATTTCTGACTCACGTCGGGATCGAACCCAGGTCTCTCAGGTGGAAAGCAAGGGCGTTATCCACTAGGCCATACAAGTCTAAAAGAAGTTGGAACCTGAGAGCAACTGCACCCAAGGAATTACCTGGGCAAGCTAACTGCTTGCATACCAGCGAGTTTTCCCCAACTTCCCGACTCAGCAATGACCCAATAGACAGCATTGCATTCGAATTATCCCTTCTGAGTGAATAAGATAGAAATCATCAACACACAGTCACGTGTGGAACAGAAATAAATTTCTGACTCACGTCGGGATCGAACCCAGGTCTCTCAGGTGGAAAGCAAGGGCGTTATCCACTAGGCCATACAAGTCTAAAAGAAGTTGGAACCTGAGAGCAACTGCACCCAAGGAATTACCTGGGCAAGCTAACTGCTTGCATACCAGCGAGTTTTCCCCAACTTCCCGACTCAGCAATGACCCAATAGACAGCATTTCATTCGAATTATCCCTTCTGAGTGAATAAGATAGAAATCATCAACACACAGTCACGTGTGGAACAGAAATAAATTTCTGACTCACGTCGGGATCGAACCCAGGTCTCTCAGGTGGAAAGCAAGGGCGTTATCCACTAGGCCATACAAGTCTAAAAGAAGTTGGAACCTGAGAGCAACTGCACCCAAGGAATTACCTGGGCAAGCTAACTGCTTGCATACCAGCGAGTTTTCCCCAACTTCCCGACTCAGCAATGACCCAATAGACAGCATTTCATTCGAATTATCCCTTCTGAGTGAATAAGATAGAAATCATCAACACACAGTCACGTGTGGAACAGAAATAAATTTCTGACTCACGTCGGGATCGAACCCAGGTCTCTCAGGTGGAAAGCAAGGGCGTTATCCACTAGGCCATACAAGTCTAAAAGAAGTTGGAACCTGAGAGCAACTGCACCCAAGGAATTACCTGGGCAAGCTAACTGCTTGCATACCAGCGAGTTTTCCCCAACTTCCCGACTCAGCAATGACCCAATAGACAGCATTTCATTCGAATTATCCCTTCTGAGTGAATAAGATAGAAATCATCAACACACAGTCACGTGTGGAACAGAAATAAATTTCTGACTCACGTCGGGATCGAACCCAGGTCTCTCAGAATCAGAAATTTATTTCTGTTCCACACGTGACTGTGTGTTGATGATTTCTATCTTATTCACTCAGAAGGGATAATTCGAATGAAATGCTGTCTATTGGGTCATTGCTGAGTCGGGAAGTTGGGGAAAACTCGCTGGTATGCAAGCAGTTAGCTTGCCCAGGTAATTCCTTGGGTGCAGTTGCTCTCAGGTTCCAACTTCTTTTAGACTTGTATGGCCTAGTGGATAACGCCCTTGCTTTCCACCTGAGAGACCTGGGTTCGATCCCGACGTGAGTCAGAAATTTATTATATATATATGTATATATATATATATATATATATATATATATATATATATATATATATATATATATATATATATATATATATATATATATATATATATATATAATCAACACACAATCACGTGTGGAACAGAAATAGAATTCTGACTCGCATCAGGATCGAACCCACTAGGCAGCGCCCTTGCCTTTCAATTGAAAGACCTAGGTTCGATCCTGATGTGAGTCAGAAATATATATATATAATATATATATATATATATATATATATATATATATATATATATATATATATATATATAGATATATACAATTTTATGTTATCATAAAAACAATTTTATCCGCATTATTATCCTATTATCTTTCTATTAATTACTCTAAGTCTGCATACACCGCATCAGATAACAATCATAGCACCTGTCTAACCATTCACGTTATGAGCAGAATAACTATTTTCCAGAAAGTTATAAAAGACACAAATCAGAAGAAAATATGAAGCACTACAGTTAACAATTCCTAACCCAATTAGCCTAACTTTAATTTTAAATTTAACAGTGGTAGAAAGTGTTAAGTAACAAAAATAAGTAACTTTTTCAAATACTTCCTTTATAAATTCACTAAACATTAATTACCCGAGAACACCTACGTTAATTTGAGTAAACTTAAGGGTTTTCATTTAATATGAACTATCAACTAATCAGAACATTTCAAGTTAAATAAGATTAAAGTTAAAATCCAATTTAATTTTACCTCTGGCTTCAGTTTCACGATATTTGCGTTAAATCTCAAAATAATCATCTGGATTCCATGCAGACCGTCATTAAATTTAAAATAATGCCTTTGCACCTTGCTGGAATTGGCAACTGCCCTTCTCTAAAAGGTCACAAACAAATATACACTTAGCAATTTCTATCAACAAATTCCCCTTCAAGTATTATCATTTTGGGCGTACCTGTTTGTTACACCGATTCTAAAAAGACTTCACAAAGAGAGCTTCTCATATCTGCATCTCAAACAATTACCGCTCTCCGAATGGTCTTGTCAAAGATAGAAATTACTGTTCCCCGTTAGCATGGTTTATCGATGACATAATCAAAATCCATGTTTCAGGGAGCGAACCTACCTCAGCACTGAATTAAGACCAATTTCGTTTCCCTACATGCACTCGTCATACAGCAACTGTTAAATAATCTCAAAACTTCTCCTACAGACATTTTCCGACGTAAGTCAGTCTACAACCCCAACTATGAGTTTTATAAATATGTTGACCCTAATAATTAAGGACTTGAGCTTTGCAATTACATTGTCCTGCTCTTCGTTAACACTCTAAGGGTTAGTGTGCTGGCATCAGCCCGTTTATACGAGAAACAATTTTTTCTTTTAAAACTTAAGAAATAAAGAATGACTTCTGCAATGTTGTTCGTCGGCACACTCAGCACTTCTTTTCCGTCTCTCGATCTGTCGTTCAGTATCTTATAACATTTCTCTTAACATCTTAATTTTCATCTCGTCGAATTCTAATGGAAACTGAGATTACAATACAGATACGTTTTCCCTCATTTTAAACCTCACACTTAAATTAGCTTGTGAAATGTAACAGAATGCGTTTTAATACAAATCATGATATTAGGACATAAGGAGTAAATGCATTGAAGGCCAACCATGTTTTTTTAAAATTTAATCACCTTCGAAATGTCTCATATATTCGTTGTATTTTTCGCTCTGCATGTATTATTTCATTTTTGTTTTCCTTTCTCTCTTTGAATAGATATATCAACAATTATTTAAATGCACGCATACACACGCGTGGTCATATATACATATTTGATGAAAAAGATTAAAAATGAACTTAGTCACGTCTGGTCAACGAGGTACGTGTGCGTTGACACACTTTTCCTGACGAAGTGGATGGCGTCAGAATCTTAAAAAAAAAAAAAAAAAAAGCTGCAGAGGACTATATAATACAAGTGCTGTGAAGGGGTGAATTGCAGAGAGAGAGAGAGAGAGAGAGAGAGAGAGAGAGAGAGAGAGAGAGAGAGAGAGAGAGAATTCCTCAAACTCTGTTCATTTGCTCCTTGTGTTTGTAAATTTTCATGGATGATCAGCTACCAAAATTAAAGACATTAACAATAAATCCTATTAGAAGGACACAAGAATAAACAAAGGCACTCACAAAAAAACAAACCATTTTATGACGACCTGTGTCGATAAATGGCATTCTGAATGGCCGAAAATGTTAATGGGTCGTAGGAGGGCACTGAATAGGACATGTGCAAGGAAGACAGAGGAGTAGTGAACTTAAATGAAAAAGGAAACGTGAAAATGTAAGGGAGATAGAGGGAAAAAGAGGTATAAGAGAGAAAAAAAGGCTCAAGGGTGGTGTAAGATGGACTGGGCAGAAAAGGAAATATATAAATAGGGTCAGGAAGAAATGTTTAGGTCTGAGGAGGCCGGGGAAGAGTGTGGCGTAGGGAAGATAAATGAAGCCTTGGGAAGAGGGTACTTGAGCTGCCAGACCAGTATGAATGAGGCCTCCTGAGACATGTGTCAAAAGGGCTTCCTTCAGCTTTTAGATTATTCTATTAATCGGATTTTCCAGAACATTAAAATGCGAACCTTTCTTAATCCAAACACAAGCAAAGAGGAGAGGAGGTGATGCATGTAAGCGAAGATATCCAGATCTGCTTCGACTTAAGCCGCTTAGATTAAAGCTGAGCATACTGTATCCAAAGCCAAGTACACTACCAGATAATCACACTGTCCCTCCTGTCCCTCCCAGATGAAAGAAAATTATGGCCGGTAATAAAGTCACAGGAAAAAAAGTCGCAGAAAAAAAATAACAATTTTGGCTGGGAAAAAAAAATCACAGGAAAAAAGTAACATTAATTTACGGTCTTTTGTTTACGTTTTTACGGTAATCCCCGACGGGCTTGTACTACACACGCCCCAAAGGTGGATACATACCGGGTTGAAAACCCTTGCGGGTCACTATCTACAGTAGGAAATATTAGTGTGACTTTTTTCCTATGACTTTTTCTGTGACTTTTTCTGTGTCTTTTTACCTGTGACTTTTTTTTACCTGAATTCAAGAAAATATATGTAGTCTAGTTTCTCAGATTAAATGGTACGATAATTCCTTTCCTGTCTGAAGGAAAACAAAATCTACAATGTCTTAACTATTCTTTAGTAGTAAAGCCGTATTCTCTGTTAATCCGGACTGCCTTCATTCACTAACCCTTCTTACAACTTCCTAAGCCAACAAATTCTTAAATATATAAACAAAAATAGAGTGCACAAACCTAGGAAAAAAGCGAACATTTAATTAATATTTCCATAGTTTCCTAATCAATATTCCCATAGTTTCCTGAGTTATTTCCCGATGAATTCGCAACTTCTTACATATCCTAATGTGTTCGCAAAATATGGATTATCACAGTGATCCTTTTAATGAAATATTTCACGGAGAGGCTCCGACCTCATGGGCGATTTTCGCTATAAAACCCTCTAAAACATAAAATAAACGTACTATTCACTGGGACAATCATCTGATGGTTTATTATATCCGCAAATCAGACGTCAGAGCTGTAAGCTGATGATGATTATCGCGAAAATTTAGAGAGATGGATTTCAGATAACTTTCAGGTATGAAGGTCTTTTGAAAGCCTGGCTACAGAACAACATCAAAACTTCATCGGCTAACCTTCAGAGTCTCTCATTTCCAGCACCACCATTAGACACCTGTTTAAATTATTCAACCGAGAAAACAGTCCTAAGGCCTGATATGTACACACACCTGTCTGTCTGTCTGTCTGTCTCTGTCATGAATATTCATCACTAATCCATCTGGATACGCGACTAGACAGTCGATGCTTTTCGAACTTGCATGGGAGAAGAGAGAGAGAGAGAGAGAGAGAGAGAGAGAGAGAGAGAGAGAGAGAGAGAGAGAGAGAGAGAGAGAAAGATCCGCTAAGAATAACACAAAGCCGATAGGGATCTTTGCACTAAATTTTAGGAAATGCAGAATTATTCATTTATTCGCCAATACAGTTACTTTGGCAGTGATCACGGCATTCCATCCATCTATTATATGCAGTGAACCACAGGCTGTTTCACCAAAATTATATTACGATTTTAGCTTAATTCACTCTGGATAAACGGGGAGAGGATACCAGTGAAAACAATATTAGACGAGAGGATAATTTTATCCTTGACCTGATGATGAATAACCTCTTAAATTTTTTGCTTTGCACACATACACACACTGTAGTATTATTTATATATATATATATATATATATATATATATATATATATATATATATATATATATATATATATATATATATATATATATATATATTATACTGTTCGACCTCTCTCCTTTAATGGGTAGGAATAGGGAAAAAGAAACAAGACAAGATAGAACCAAAAAAAACCAAACTCCTTCCATTAAACCTGGGGCAGAGGAGTGCTGTTGTTACTTTGAAATTCCAACAAACTGTCTTCGAAGATTATGAATTTAGTATTAGAGACCTATCCAGCAGGGAGGGTTTCACCAGGTCACCTTTAGTGAGGGTGTCCCTAAACATTACTTTTCTCTGAGCTATGTATCGGCAATGTTTTTGTAATTTTTCAGACTGCCGCAGGCTATGGAGGGCTGGATGGAAAATAACAGGCCAAGCCCGAAAAACAGGTCATCCCGGGGCAGAGAGAAACAAGCAGTCCTACGGAGCACACCATCGTTAGTGCTCCTGCTTACTCTGTCCTTTGTCTATTTACTAACTTAGTGGAATTGACGTTAGTTGCATTACCAGACTTGGGGCATCAGTTGCAAGTGCGCGCAAGCATCCTATGCAAAGGTAAGTCTGATGATGACAATTACCCGTCGTTCTGTTGCTATTCCTCCCACTGTATTTCCTTTCTTTTAATTTCTCCCTTCTCAGCCATTGACTAAAGATCCCGGTGGAACCATGTTTCCTGTATGAAGTTGAGTATACGAATTATAATTAGTGTTGCCTAGTGAGATTGCATAAGGTATCGCCCTTGCAGTAATTAAGGGTTAGGGAGACGACACTTATCAGTAAACTAATACTCAGGCAAGCCTTGGAACCTGATCATACCATTGTTTAGAAGAGGACTAGCCTTTAATAATCTAGGAAACTGCTTATGAGAGCAGTACTAGAGCTATCAGCTGTTGCATCATAGAAGTTAACGTAAAGGAGATTTTACCGTGTCCGAAAGGGGACAAATTGGAGAGCTGTTATTGGTTCATGTAGATTCCCTTGGTAAAATCCATTGTGTTGGACTGGGTGGATGATCACTGGGAATACTTAATTCATTAGTCAATAGTAAATCAAAATATTCAGTAACCCAGTTCCAACTGGCAACCTAATCTAATTAAGTTAATTGCCTGTCTCTTGGGGTACCTTCCAGCTTTAATTGATGGGATTACAGGGGTCTTCAGTATAGCAATGCTGCATTAAGCACAGTAATTAATAATTAAACTCACCCACCAAATGACTCCCATAACAGTGGTGACCTTCGCCATGATCTCTAATTAATTCACAGAGATAAAGAACTTGGAATCAAATTAACTACAAATTAATTTCAAAGAGAAAAGTCAGATCATATTAATTTCATGGTAAATTCTTCCAGACAAGGCCAAGGTGTAATAGCAGTAAGAATACAATTTTTATAAAGAAATTAGAGTAGGTAGGGAAGTGTGCATTAATTGAGAGCAGGCATAATTTACATTTACATTTAAGGGAACATTACCATGCCCGTACAACACCGCCTGGCAGCCACATATTTTCCAAGGTTGTTAGCCGAGTTATTGAGTCATATTTATTACTTTGCCCTTAGCTGGCCAACGAGTATTGCAAGATATCGAATTTTGTACTAGATAATTTAGTGCAAGACAAAGAACGGAGAACGTGTGCCTAGCGTTTCTCTCGTAGGGTAGGGCGACAATTTACACAGGTCCATAGGATTTCTTACAAAACAGTAACTGTTCGTCACTGCAGAGAGGCCACCGACTAAGTTAATAAACTTCCATATTGCGGAATCATATCACGTTTCCTTGCCATTTATATCGCAAAGAAATGATAACGGGGTTAATTTCATAATTTGCATCTTCAATTAACGTAAATTCAGGCCAGTCAGGACACCACGGATCCGTTCCTTTGTGTCCCAAACGGCCCCATAGTAAGCATGGCGGATGCTTGGAGTGTTTAATTTGGCGCGAGAAAAAAAGAAAAATGCGAAGATCTTAGTACATTCGTTTTCCGTCTCCATAACGTAAAATCACTTGCATTGGTGGTATATTTAGTTAAAACTTGTATTCCCACATTAGCTTCATTCGTTTTGTGAGAGGAATTCGAGTGTTTTGTGCTTTTATTGTGAAATAACCACTGACAGTTGTGTATTCATCAGCCAGTCTGTCTTGCATTTTCTTTTGAACTAACCACTGTTGGGATAACGGGACTTGTCCAACATTTTGGAGACAAGGGGGCCTGCATTCCATTAGCCACCATCTTAAAACCCTTGTTGTTGTTGTTTGTGTGAGATGGTTTACCTGGGTGGTGCCACAAGTCACCAGCACGTCTACCTCAATATGCCACTTAGGGAACTACTTTGCCTCGCGTAGTTTTCGGACACACTAATCTTAGAAAGAAAATAGGTTTCAATAGTATAGGGAAATAGGTATATGATCCAGTACAACGGATAAAAGCAAGAAATAATTTAGTCAGGGAATTACTTACTTAGGAAATGTAACAAGAAAAGTTCCTACACAAATACACTGACGCAGGAAATTATATAAAAAACAAAAAAGAACGTCCCCATTTAACCATCCTTAGCAGTACAAACTGCACGATTCAGTGGTAACTGGGCAAAGCTAAGATTGCTAAGACAATCCATTGCTGAAATAGCCAAAGAAAGACATATTTAAAAAAAAAAAAAAACCTGCCTGTGCATTTATAATAATTTTTCTTATTTTTCTCAGGCAGCACAAACTTTGCTGGCTGAATATCTCTCTCTCTCTCTCTCTCTCTCTCTCTCTCTCTCTCTCTCTCTCTCTCTCTCTCCATTCAAGTAAGCATTCAACATAAATCTGAAGTGTACGTGCACCATCTTCATCGAAAGAACGGGCCGACATGGGAATAATTGATTAAAATAAACTCAGATAAACAGAAACACCTCTCTCCCACAGAGAGATGAGGACAAGTTAAGACTAATCGCAGTTATAGAAGCAGTCGGTCATGAGTGGGGACTTTTATCCAGAGCTAAGCAAAAAAAGTAGCCTTCCTCCCTCTGTATGAAAGGAAGTAACACAGCTGGTACTAAGAAATAGTCACTCACGAGGCCCAAACAAAAAAAAAAAAAGGCAAAAGCAACCAAGAAGTTTATTTTCCTTTTCCACAGTGCCACTAATCTGAGGCACTGTCACAAACTGAATAGCTTACCTATCTCTTTCTACTTACTTTCCCTTTTCTCCTACTTATTAGTTACACTCTGCTTGGGGCAGAGTACATTTCCTCCTAATTACAAACAGTAGACTCAGGTCCAGTGTTGTTCCTAGGAACGCACTGGCACCATACTGCCACCAAAGACAAAAAAAAAAAAAAAAAAAAAAAAAAAAAACAGAAAAGGAACACAGATGAAAAAAGTCCTTTAGTGACTACATAAGTTACACCAGTACATAGAGATACTGAGTGCCCAGCAGTGTAACCTTTCCACGGCACATTCAACCACAGCGCCACCTTATTGAAAAGGTGCCACACCACTGAAGTGTCACCCAAATCTGAGGGACACTTCCTCACTGCCCAAGTTCGTCCAGTCAACCCAGATAGACGCCCTTACCCACCAGAACCATGGCGACAGATAATCACAGAGCCTTCATGGAGCTGGGGAAGGAGGCAGGTCTCATGGGATCCGACCTCACCAAGTGGGTCAAGGGACAGCTGGATGACTTGGCCAAGCAAGAGAAGGAAGAAAGACCGGAACGGCAGACTTATGAAGCTGAACAGAGGCAGCTGGAGGATGAAAGAGAGGAACGGAGAAGACAGCATGAACTAGCACTCAAGGAAAGCGAGCAAGCTCTCAAGGCAAGCTCTCAAGCTCTCAAGGAGAGTGAGCTAGATCTCAAAGAAAAGAAGCTCGAGCTGGAGAAGGCTGGAAGGGAAAATGCTGAAGCTATGGCTATGCAACAAGCCTCCAACCCCACACCTGCTGCACCAAATGCTCCGATCTCTAGCATTAATTCCCTCGTCCCCAAGTGGTCTGAGGAAGAGCCAGAAGCATGGTTGTAGGAAATGGAGGTGCTCTTTGACAACTATAACACCACCAAGACAGAGAGGGCCTTGGTGCTTGCCAAGCACATGGAAGGAAAAGCTAAGGCAGCCCTTCGCTCACTGGAGAAGAGTCAGAGAGGTGACATGGTCGAAGAGCATAGGGTCATAACGAAGGCCTACAAAATAACCCCGGAGAAATGGAGACAGTGGTTCCGAGGTCTTGCCTAGGAAGTCGGCTGGTCCTGGACTGAATGGGCCTGTCACAAGACCCAGCCTGGTACCCGCTGGTTCAACTCCTTGTTGTGCACTGCGTTCGAGGACTTACTGAAAAGGTGAAGAGATAGCAGGAGAACATCCTGTGCTTCCCTCCACGATGCCATGCTAGTCACTAAATATAGTCTTGAGACCTTTTCAATCAGACCATGCTGGAGGATCTTTACCAATGCGTGCCTGGGCCCCTTGCTGTGTATCTCAATGATAAGCAGCCCATCACCATTACGGAAGCCTGCAGTATGGCCGATTCATGGGAAACCTTTAACCAGCCCCACAGCACATCTCAGCGGTGCATAGTGCCACCCGGTTACCTCTCAGGCTCAACTCGCCCGAAGAACGGACTGCCTAGCAAACCTAGGCGTACTCATTATAAGGTGGGGCACACTGACTCTGAGTGCCGCTATAAGCTAGGCACTAGTAAGTAGCCTCCTACTAACAGCCAGAACTCCTCTCTCTCTACATCCACTCAGCCCTCTCCACAAACTGTCACTGCAGGTCACCGAGCCCCTCCAAAGGGCCAGTGCCGATCCTGTGGTGCAGCCGGTCACTACAGCGCTGGACATCCGTCCTGTCCACATCATGTCCCCACCACCAAGTTCGTCAACCTAATTAACACCTCATTCTCCACCGCCGGGCTACAGAAGACACTTCACCCTGCAAGACTCTCCAAGAGGCTCTGACCTCCAGCTGGGGCAGGAATCTCTGTCTCAGCCCAACTCAAGCCATCCATGAGGTATTGCACCTCCAGACCACTCGTCAGACATGCCTGACCCTCAATCGCTGCTAGTGCCACTTGCGAGCTCTGAGCAGTGCCATGCTCCGTCTGTCTCGGACATTGAACCAGATTCAGATGATGAGCCAGATCCTCCTCCGGGAGATCCAGGATCACTCACGGCACTAATCATAGCGACCTATGAGCCTCCGGCACCCGACACTTCTTCCTCACCAAATCCGTCCCCAGAGGATGAACCCCTGGTGGATCAATCTGCTACACCTTCTCTAGGAGACCAGGAACTGGCCTCCCCGGACGCAGAGGTGGGAGACCGTTCTTGCTCCAGTTGTTGCAGCAGCTGGAGTTGGGAGCCCTCCTGTAGCCTCTGAGGTTACCCCTGACCTCATGCCCGCTAGCCCTTCTGGCCTTTCCCCAGAGTCGGTGCCCTCATTACCTCCTAGGACTGATATAGATAGGCCTTAGAGGAACCTGAAGAAGAAGAAGCAGGGGCAGAAGAGAGCCCAGTAGTTGCAGAGCCATGAGCTCATCCTGGCACTAGTGCCCTCTCGGCACAGTACCTCTCCATCCTAGAGTGATCCTGGCTCCTTGCCCAGAGGAGGTAGCCAGTGTCATCTCTATCATACTATAGCCTAGACCAGATTGAGCACATCGTAGTAGTAACCTACCTTGTCACTTACACCTTACATCGAGCTACAGTAACCTCGTAAGTACGTTGTAATTGAAAACCCAGCCATCCTAACTATTGTAAAAGAGCCACTGAGCTAATGACATGCATGGCCTAATACCTCAGTAAGGCAATCATTTATCATATGAGGCAAACCTCATGTACAGAACAGTAATTACAAATTGCAGCGTAAGACATCGTATACTTGTAACACTGTAACTTACTTAGTTCATTGTCCTTTACGTTGGTGCTACGGCCGTGTTCTAATAGGTTAGGTCATAGGAGATACCATTGAATGTACCATTTGGCTAGGTCTAAACACCACAATCATTTGAGATATCCTGTAAACAACCGTAAGCACCTTTAGGTAGTGTTAGGAGTCTGTAGAAGTAAGATTACAGTAAAAGCTCATATCCCTTTCTAGATTCAGATAGATCCTCAGCTAGTTAGATTGCAAGGGACAAATCTGTTCAGAGGAAAAGAGTAAAGTAATCGAGGCGAACAGCTTGCTTAGTACAGCCCTTCATGCCCGAAAGAAAGTGAAGGCCTTTTTAAAGGGGGGAGATATTATAAATACTATACTGTTCAACCTCTCTCCTTTACTGGGTAGGAATAGGGGAAAAAGAAACAAGACAAGACAGCACCAAAAAAAAAACCAAACTTCCTCCATTAAACCTGGGGGAGGGGCGTGCTGTTGTTATTCTGAAATTCCAACAAACCGTCTTCAAAGATTATTAATTTAGTATTAGAGACCTATCCAACAGGGAGGGTTTCACCAGGCCACCTTTAGTGAGGGTGTCCCTAAACATTACTTTTCTCTGGACTATGTATCAGCGATGTTTTTGTCATTTTCCAGACTGCCACAGGCTATGGAGGGCTGGATGGAAAA
>JANJGK010000005.1:62071644-62176644 GCA_039081455.1 Macrobrachium rosenbergii
CACGCCTCATCTTTCTATTTCCGACTCCACAACGCCTCGACTTTCTACTTCCCCCTCCCCCCACGCCTCGTCTTTCTACTCCCTCTCCCCCCACCCCTGGTCTTTCTGTTTCACCCTTCCCGCTCCTCACCTCTCTACTTCCCCCTCCTCCCACGCCTCGTCTTTCTATTTCCCCCTTCCCCAACGCCTCGTCTTTCTACTCCCCCTCCCCCATGCCACGTCTTTCTATTTCCCCCTCCCCATGCCTCGTCTTTCTACTTCCCCTCCCCTCACGCCTCGTCTTTCTATTTCCCTCTTCCCCACGCCTTGTCTTTCTATTTCCCCCTCCCCCACGCCTTGTCTTTCTACTTCCTCCCTTCCCCCGCGCCTTGTGTTTCTATTTCCCCCTTCCCCCAAGCCTCGTCTTTCTACTTCCACGCCACGTCTCGTCTTTCTATTTCCCCCTCCCCCCCGCCTCGTCTTACTACTTCCTCCTCCCCCCGTGCCTCGTCTTTCTACTTCCCCCTCCCCCCACGCCTCATCTTTCTATTTCCGACTCCACAACGCCTCGACTTTCTACTTCCCCCTCCCCCCACGCCTCGTCTTTCTACTCCCTCTCCCCCCACCCCTGGTCTTTCTGTTTCACCCTTCCCCGCTCCTCACCTCTCTACTTCCCCCTCCTCCCACGCCTCGTCTTTCTATTTCCCCCTTCCCCAACGCCTCGTCTTTCTACTCCCCCTCCCCCATGCCACGTCTTTCTATTTCCCCCTCCCCCATGCCTCGTCTTTCTACTTCCCCCTCCCCTCACGCCTCGTCTTTCTATTTCCCTCTTCCCCACGCCTTGTCTTTCTATTTCCCCCTCCCCCACGCCTTGTCTTTCTACTTCCTCCTTCCCCGCGCCTTGTGTTTCTATTTCCCCCTTCCCCCAAGACTCGTCTTTCTATTTCCCCCTCATCCACGACTCGTCTTTCTGCTTCCCCCTTCACCAAGGCCTCGTCTTTCTACTCCCCCTCCCCCCACGCACCGCCTTTCTACCCTTCTCTTCCCCCTCCCCCACGCCTCGTCTTTCTACCCTTCTCTTCCCCTTCCCCCCACGCCTCGTCTTTCTACTTCCCCCTCCCCCCACTCCTCGTCTTTCTACTTCCCCCTCCCCCACTCCTCGTCTTTCTACTTCCCCCTCCCCCCACGCCTCGTCTTTCTACTTCCCCCTCCCCCCACGCCTCGTCTTTCTACTTCCCCCTCCCCCCACGCCTCGTCTTTCTACTTCCCCCTCCTCCTACGCCTCGTCTTTCTACTTCCCCCTCCCCCCACGCCTAGTCTTTCTACTTCCCCCTCCCCCATGCCTAGTCTTTCTACTTCCTCCTCCCCCATGCCTAGTCTTTCTACTTCCCCCTCCCCCCACGACTCGTCTTTCTACCCTTCTCTTCCCCCTCCCCCCACGCCTCGTCTTTCTACCCTTCTCTTCCCCCTCCCCCCACGCCTTGTCTTTCTACCCTTCTCTTCTATTCCCCCTCCCGCCATGTCCGGGGATGTTGCATAATGGATGCACAAATATTTGCCTTAACTTTACAGATACGTTTGCTTTTCTTTCTGTCCGTCCGTCTCTCTCTCTCTCTCTCTCTCTCTCTCTCTCTCTCTCTCTCTCTCTCTCTCTCTCTCTCTCTCTCTCTCTCTACTGTGACTTTAAGGTTGACACAAGGATACCGTTTTCAGTATTCCCTTCATTTCAGGAGGGTTAAAAGGATTTAGGAAAGTGACCTGAAATGTGCTGGTTGATCTCAACTGCAAGAGGAGAAGGAAAATCAACGTTGAGAAACGCTACGCCATAATGGGTTCAAAAAACCTTTGCAAGCGAGCTTTAGAAGGAATTGAACCTTCTGAATTTTTTGGCTTGTGAAAAGTGAAGAATATGAACTTAAAATATGTTGACAGGGAATAAATGATAAACTAACTAGTATAAAAAAATCTGCATGATCTTTTTTTCGTAAATATCCAACGTCTATAAATGTCATAATAAAAGCTTATAAACTTTCTTTACCCTGCTTCATCAACATTCATACTCAGGCCCGAAGGAATGTTCAAGTTTTATAGTAAAGGAAATAAAGACATGGAGTTTCACCGTGCAACTTAATATTTGAGCCGTGAAGATACTCCTTCCTACTGCCGACGAAATGACGTCACGTTTGCATTAAATCTGTAGCCAGTTTCGCTCTTAGCGGGAAGTGCTTCCAGTCTACCAGATCAACCGCTCTATTACCGCAACCTCGCCCGTTACTGCCACATCCCAACCCCTTTAGTGCAGATACAGGGAACAAAATGAAAATGCAACTGCAAGATTATCCTACATTTATTTAAAGTCGCTAAGCTTAATATAGCACAGCTTGTGTTAATTGCTACTGCTTCTTTTCTTGCTTATTTAAGTGAATGATAACACGAGAGAGAAAATGTTCTTCTTTTCGTTCTTCTCAAATCTTGGAACCTATCATGCAAAATTTTGTCGCTTTCTATATGTAAACGTTTATTCACAAAATTTCAATATAAACATTTTAACAGTTTTCAGTAGGTCATATCCACCTTTCAGTCACGCTGTCACGCTTTTAGGATAAGAGGGGTCCTATATCTTACGTAATAGGGCATATAGCTTACTGCATTAATATATCTTATTTTTTCTTTTCCAGGAGGGAGTGGCTCCACCATGCTTATTACTAATTTTGATCCCAGGTAAGTGTGTGTGTGTGAGTGTGAGTGTGAGTGTGTGTGTGTGTGTGTGTGTGTGTGTGTGTGTGTGTGCGTGCGCGCGCGCGCGTGCATATACGCTGGAGTTATAGTCAGACATTTAATTGTATTTCGTCTGTTAAATAACAGACGCGGCGAATAAGATACATGAATTGTACAAAAACAAATATCAAATTAATTGTTAAATTATTTCTACACTATGACTGGGTTTAACATAACATGAGATTATTATAAAATAGCTGATGAATTAAGAAGGTAAAACAGGACGATTACAAAATAAATGACTATGAAATCGTAAAGGTACTTTTTTCTGTATCTATATTTAGTGCAAATGTCAAAACTGTTAGTAAATGATGAAGTACAGAACTGCAGAGGTACCATTGCACAAGCTAATGACCACAGGTTAGAAAGCGCCAAACATTTTTGTAATAAATGGGAATTTTACATACTAAAATGAAATCTGAGCATAGATGAGTGGAAGACCAATATATTATTGTAGCCCATGCAAAAAAAAAAAGAAGGAAAAAGAAGTTGGATAGGGTTTATCCAGGAATGAAGCGACAGACTTGCTACTTCAATGAAGGGTTATCAGAATCAGGAAAACGGAAATACAAAGAGAATCCCAAAGCTAATACGTATAGGGAGAGAAGCAGTAACAGAAGTGTGCAATCCACACATTAAATGGGAGGATGAGGTGGCCAGATGGGAGCTATGGCGCCACTTGATCAAGAGAGGACTCTTTCCTCAAATTCAAAGGAACGATGTCCAGAAGAGTAACCAGAGCAAAGTGAGAGAGAAGTTACCTTGCGGAGATGAGATCTCAGAAAGGAAGTAAAAGCAGTACCGTAAATCAAACAAATTACCTTCAATTCAAATTCTCGGGGAGGGAGACTGAGGATGGAAATGTGCCAAATGAGAAAACACGCTCCAAACGGGAACGAATAAGTTCAGCAAAAAATGTAATAATCAAGATATTGAAAACAGCTTAAAGCATATAAACAATATAACCCTGTTTTTAAGAAAAAAATTTTACATTTGAGCTGTCAAATTTCTCAAAAATCCCCACAGTACTGTTTCAAGTAGTAGGTGAAGATAATAGGAAGTTGTCCGTAGGTATGCAGGGAGAATGAAGGCATGGATCAAAATATTCATTTACTCAAATTGAAACTTAGTTAAAACTTATCAAAACAAAACTTTAAGATATTAACTAAAATAATATTTAGCTGAAATAGAAGTAAAATAACAGTATAAAAGAATAGCCACCCAACGTTATTAATTTAATCACAGACGTACAATTACAAAGGCAATATGAATTGCATTTTGGACTGGCCTTAACGTATTTACACCAGTTTGTATGATAAGGCCTGGGTCCACTGCAACTGCACTTTTTGAAACCTTGTCCACCCAAAGGTAACTGGGCAACGATAACATTGAGTAACGTCATCCTTTGTTCCAAGTTAACATCTTGGTCTGTTAGAAGTCACTGAGGGCACAAACTGAACAGATTTCTCGAGTACTGACTACGTAAAATGCTAGCCTTGCCAACAATCCTGTATAATTCCAAATATCAGATCTCTTGCAGCAATAACACCAAGAATATTACGTGGATTGCCCTTGCTAAGATCCACAGCCAGGATGGGCACGTCAAAATTGTCTCCTAGTCCACCATCTTTCTGGTGAAGAAGACTGTTGGGCCATTCTTTTGCTCGTGACACTCATCTAGCATATGCCATCGCTTTAATTGTGCTATGTGGGTAGACAGACATTCTTCAACAAAACCTAGTAAGACTACGACAAGACTGCTATTAAACGTCGCAGGATCAATTGGTCTCACCCTGGTTAACTGCGTCACTGGAAGGGATACATTCTAGCAGAGCACTGACTTCAGATGATGTAACAAATTCAGAAACATTCACAGCACTTTCCTGAATCAGGAGCAGTAACTGTCTCACTCTCTGGCCAAGTGGTTTCAATGGCAGCATGATCATATTCACTCTATAGACTGGAGACTACTTCTTGTGACAAGGGCGAAGAAGTTAAACCAACATGAGCCTCAAAGCAGAGTATGGGGAACACTTTATTCCTGAATGATGAGCAGAGTTCATCTGATGCCTTAAGTACAGTCATAAGTACCGTTTTCAGCATTTCACGCTATTAGAATGTCTCTTAAGGTGAACCTACACGATCAATAAAATTGACAAATATGCCGGGATTGTCAATCATATTGACCGTCGAGTTTTTAAGATTGTTGGGTAGTTCAATAGTATTGGGTTGTTCAAATGGTTCCGACTTGATGGGATGTGTCTCTTACAAACAGAAGACTACGGAACGAGCCTCTATACTCGAATACAAGACTTTACCATCTCTAAGGAAAGTGAAGTCCAATGAATACAACAACAGGGATAAAAAGAAGAGTGATTATGCAATTCTATTAAAGAAATACAGGAAGAAGTTCCCGACGCCGCAATGGATGACGTCAAGAAGAAATTCAATGTATTGAGGACCAATTTCTGCAAAGGGCTGAGGAAGGCCAAGATCTCCAAAAAGTCGGGAGCCGGAGCTGATGAAATTTACGAATCACCATTGTGGTACTTTGACGAAATGCTGTTCCTCAACGATCAAGATACCCTGCAGAGTCCCTTTACACCTTGGATAGCGACGATGATTGTCTTGAATCGCAAGAAACTGAGAACGTGAGTAGCAATTTTATATATATTTATTTTTCAAGATATCAATATAAAAGTATAGCCAAATAATCAACAAATATAAAGAAAAATTATTTAAATGTTTTGTTTAACCATTCGCGTTAAACTAATAACAATACTTTATAATAAAAACAAAATACATGAAACATTTTCCCATAATTTAACCTATGTATGATTTAACACTATTGGTTGTGACTTTGCCAAGGAATAGCACCTTCATTATTGAAGTAATCACAGTATTGATCCCTAGTCCTTTTAGCCACCAATAAAGCATTGATTATACATCTATGTTGTGCACCTTGCAAATCTTCATCGGGATTTTCACTTGACGCAGACGCTTCCGTATGTATGTATTCATCACAAAAATGTTCTATGTTCTTCGTTTCTGCCAGATAATTATGTAAATAACAGCTGGCTAGCACAATGACTCTTGCTTTTTCTGGGGCTACACAAATACGCTTCCGAAATAATTCAAATTGAGCTGACAAAATGTCAAATGCATTTTCTATTACACGTCTTGCACGACTCAATCAATAGCTAAAAACTTGTTGTTGCTCGTCTAATTCAGACTGTGAATAGGCTTCATTAAATTCTCTGACATCGGATAAGCATTACCTGCCATAAAAATGCGAACGGCAGTTCTTTATCAGTTTATCAGGCGCCGAGGTTTAGGGAGGCGTGGCTGGCCTTCAGTGAACGTCCTTCCAAACTGAGATTCAGCGAATACACCACCGTCAGATACTCTTCCATTGGCACCAACGTCCGCCATCAACAACTCATACTTCGCATTAGCAACTGCCATCATCACAATGCTGAAAGTGTTCTTATAATTAAAGTAAAACGAACCAGATTTTGTGGTTTCCTGATCTCCACATGTTTCGCATCTATGGCCCCAAGGCAGTTAGGAAAATTCCATCTTTGACATAATTCATTGGCTACTACGTCACACTCATCCGGCGATTTTGGTGGCTGAAACAAAGCGAAATATATAATTGTTATTCTATAACTCAATAATACACGTTAAGTTTTGCTACTGATTTTGTTTATATGAATCCAAATTGTGTGGAAGTATGTAAATATGCACAGTTGGCATTAGTTATAATTATTATCAGCAAGACTGGAAATCCCAACTGGTAAGGCAAAATGGTATAAACCGGGGATCCCAGCAGGGAAGGCAACCCCAAGAGGAAATAAGAGGAAATAAAAGAAAAAAAAACAAAAGTTGACATAAAAACCCTGGAGGTACAACCGAGCCTCCGCACTTACTTGGCGAATCTTGAGAAATATGGGAATAAATTAGCAAAAATTTCTACCAAAAATTTTATTTTCTCACCAAGAAAATCAAGTCTGAAGAAAAATATAAATCTTGGGAAAATTCTTGGCAAAAACAACCTAGGGAAAAATGTTGAAAAAAAATCTTGGGAAAAAATTCGCCAATTTTCATCACCAAAGCATGTAAAACTGAACGGAAAAAGCACTAGCTCGAAAGGTCTCCCCTAGATTGGACAAAATATGAGGTTATGCATATCTTGGGATTTGCAGTCATAAGAATTACATAGTTTGTAGATATACCTTACTAGCGACTTTATATAATTTTTTTCTGTTACAGACTGTCGATTCTGCTCCTGGCCCCTCCTGTAGAAAGAAAAAGACACTGGATGAGAGACAGGAGCTGGTATCTCTTGCTTGCAAACGCCTTCGAGAGTGGGTTAATGAGCATGAAAAAGTTGCACGGGCTTGGGCCTCGGAATTAAAGAATATTGACCCTGTGCAGGCTGTGTACGCAAAGAAAGCTATAAATGACATTCTTTTCGAAGCTCGATTGGGTGCACTGCATCGAAATTCAGCTATTAATGGACCGGCCCTTGAGACCAACAGTAAAGCTATTAATGTTTCAAACTCTGTCCCTGTTATCAATGTAGCTCCAAATGTTCAAGCACAATCTGAGTCAAAAGTTATTTCATCTTATATTTCATCATTTCAACCCTAGGATTATATAATAATATGTTAATGGACAAAAACATTGTTCTTATATACCTTTATAATATATCCTTTTAGACACCTGATTAAAGCTTTGCAAGTATCTATAACGATTAGGCCGATGGACTGTGGACATATAGCATACTCAAATTTCAAAAGAATCTCCAGTGATACGATAACGTAAGGTCACAGATAAACGCTGACTAACTGGGATGGCATCTCTCATAATTGTGTTGAGTTTCTTTATTAACGGTGTCACACTCACCACGTCCAGTAATTCATCAAGGCTAACTGTTTGTTGAGTAAATTTTCTTGGCTGGATAAGTTCCTTTGTTTATACATTTTTTTTCATCCAGCGGCGCTTTTTCTTTAAGACATCACAAAATCACAATGCCGCTGGCACGCAGGCCAAATCTGAGTCAAGAGCATGTTTTCCCTGTAACTATCAGGCGAGAACTGAAGGTACTGATCAATAGTATTGAGCTGTGTGTGTGGCAAACTACAAAATACTGAACCAGTTTTACTGACGTCAATATATTGACCGTGTAGGTTTACCTTTAGTCACCGTCAGTGGTATCCACAAAGGTTTGACTCTGAGGATTACATGGTTTACCATGAACAATGGTGCGATGTGGTTGAATGTCCTTCAGTTCAGTGATCACGTATGACGTAAACTCGGAACCACTGTCCCTTTTAAGTATGGCCAGGGTACCAAAAATGACAAATAGCTCGAAGAGTTTCATCGCAACTTCTGTTCTTTGTTTCCTTGTCAGAAGCCATAAGAATAGAATAATTAGTAGTGGTCCCTCCATAAATTAAGTCGACTTGACCTTTCAGAGCTAAGTCATCTTTCCCAATTTTTGGCTTTCTTCGCACAGTGATTTGAAACGCTTGAGGGCAGCTATTGTAACTTTTGCTTACTTTTCCTAGATCTCTTCCAGCATAAGGTCTTTTACACCATGTCGGTTGAAATGCACTCGCTTAATGACACATAACATAGAGGGGGGGTTCGTTGGGAATCTTGGGCTTTTTGATGATTTGATTCAGAAGTATCATATTCAAAAGGCACACTGCTACGGCAGTAGATTGTAGTTATTAAATCAGCAGCAGGAAATTAGTCAAAAAGCCCAATAGTTCTGATTGACTTCATGCCGTCAGAACAGCTCCTTAGTTTTCACTCTGCACAAGTGACTGACGTCTTGGCACGAGGCCATCTAACACTGAATTAACTGCTGCCCCGTCAAACGGCTCCTCACCCCACTAAAGTGTACAATTTACACCCTGGTTCATTGACCGTAAATATTTTACTGGTGTCAGTAAATTAGCGTAAACACAGCACTAACAACTTGAGGATTTCGTGAAATCTGTAGTAATCTTGAGGAAATACGTTAAGCTAGGAATGAGGCAGTAATTACTACAAATTTCGGTAATATCATGATATCATGATATCACAAATTATGTTACTTCCCATTTCCATTATAGTATATATATATATATATATATATATATATATATATATATATATATATATATATATATATATATATATATATATATATATATATATATATATATATATATATATATATATATATATATAATATATATAATATACATATATATACATACATATATATATACATACATATATATATATATATATATATATATATATATATATATATATATATATATATAAATAAACATATATATACATATATATGTATATATACATACATATATATATATATATATATATATATATATATATAAATATATACATATATTTTCATGATATTGCCTTGTAATATGTATAGCATTCCATGATTTTGATATATTTACTATTCTAGTTATAATGTGTTCTGTGTAATAATAATAATTGTTGAAACATTGTATGTAGTGTAATGTCAGATCTCAAAAGAGTTAGTGATTTAGATAACAGCATAATTTAGAATTAATAATACATTTTAATAAGAACGTAGTATGTGACTGCGCATTTTGTTTCCCAGCAATGTGTTCTGTACTTGTGATTTCATATGTCGTGTTTTGATTCAGCTGTCATCATGAAAGATAACACATTAACAAGCGAGGGAATGGCAGTCGAGTAGTTTAAGATTTTGTCTCATACGAGAAAAAGGCGAATGATTTCACAATGTTTTGTGTACCGTTCTGAAAACCAACTTTGGTTCTTCATCTTGTTTTGTAAGTGTGCCGTTTGTGACTAGCCAGGTGCCATCTGTATTGATTGTGTTGAGATTTTGTTAAGAGCTTCGTTCCGTACAATTCTCTGCTCAAGTCATGTATACCTTTTTGAGAGTAAATGCACGCCTCAGTCGATTATGTCATGTCTTGTAAGAGTACGTTGCTCTGATCACGTATTGTTGTAACGCGCTAGTTGGACCCAAAATGTTTTGTTCTGGTAATGATGTCATCTAACTGTTTCGTTTCCAACTGGAATCCAAAAATTTGCTGATTCTGCTTTCAGAGACAGTTTGTGTGGTTCCCCCCACCTCTCTCTCTCTCTCTCTCCTTCTCTCTCTCTTCAAAAGAGAGAAATTATTAATTTAAAATATTTGTATGGTCACTGGTGTTAATTTTAGCTTTTGAGGTCTGAATGCAGGAAAAGTGTGTAACAGCACCTATCAGAACTGTGTTTTGTGAATCTCAAGCAGTTGCATTTCAGGTGATTTTGCAAAAGTTTTCACAAGCTTGTGTAAGGTAAAGTGAACTTTACTTATTAGTATCATGGTATAATATGGTATATTACAGAAATTTTGCCATATTGAAGATATTGCTGGTAAATCTTTTGTGTATTTTTGTGTGTTATTATGTTTGCAATCTCTTAATTTTTCACATATTATATATTGGTGATTTAACATTTATTTACTTAGCATTTTAAATATTTCTTGATAATTTAACACTGCATACTTGATTTAGTTTTCATAACTAAGATTTTCTTTTCAAATCTTGAGTAATTCTTGACAGTTTAAATTTTGCCTGATTGATTTGCTTTCTTGATAAATTAACCTCTGTAATTTAACTCAAGAATTAATTAAATTTTGTGTTGTTTTTAAGTAATAGTAAATTTTTCTAAAAATAAATGTTTGTATTTAGAATTTTTCAAAACACTTTCATTTATTGACCACCAGTGAATAGGATTAATTGTGTGCATAAGGCAAAGTGATAAACATGCTTTGTTCCTTTAGTTTTGCTGAAGTTTATTAAGACCAGGGGAAACAGTTAAAGTTGTTTGGTGGAGTGATGCCCTTTTGCTCTAGCATATTTCTTGTTTAATTATTGATACCTCACACTTGTGTTGGCAAACTTAGTTTGATTTTTTCACATGCTTTATAAGCTTTTTAAGGATCAGTGTTACCGTTAGAGTATTCAGTCGTAATCTTTATTGTTATGAGAGTTCAGGTATCTGGCTGAAGTGAGGTAAAATTTTGGATTCTGTGATTAGTTGTGTAATAACCAGGTACTTGGAACAAATCTTGAAAAAAAAAAATATATATATATATATTATATATATATATATATATATATATATATATATATATATATATATATATATATATATATATATATATATATATATATATACAGTATATATGTATAGTCACACAGATAAGACACATAGACAGACAGATGGATATTATGCATATATAATTTGCGTGTGGTGAGAGGTATCAGTGGACATAAGCATTCAGAAGGAAAGTACATTCTATGAACGATAGCATAATGCAAGAACGATAACTTTACATACATCAATTTCGGTTCAAAAACATTTCATACTTTCGCCAGAGATACACGAAATTTCGTACAGACATTATTCCTAAGAGCAGCAGCATTGCTCAGAATGGCTACTTCAGTCTCTTAGTGGCAATTAACTTTCGGGTATAAAAGTCTATTGGGGACTCAGAGGTTTCGAAAATAAAAAATCTAGCAATTTTACTAATGCCATGAAATTACAGAGACCATTCTTACTGATGGAGTATATATGCGACCCTCTGGAGCACTAACATAACGACTTTTGATTTTCCGCTACACTACTCCTGGAGGAGATACAGCTACTGCATGAACTAAAAAAAATCGTTTAAATTTTCTTGTTTCAGAAAAGGTCACTTAGGAAAATATCATGAAGATAGTTATTCAGATTTTGTTTTTTAATTTTGATTAATCCTATTTCTGACCAAGAAAAATGCATTTGGAATCCAGGAAGGAGTCTACTCACTTTATCCCTCGTTCATATTGTATCTTTTCATCCACTACCATTATCATTAACACATTATTTATCCATAAGCGCGACGAAAGGGTGAAAAAAATGGGTAAAGACGAAATCGAAGAGCCTTGAATTTTCATTGATTTGTGGCAGAAATCCCTGACAAAAGTATTTTAAACATATAGGAGCAATCAGTGGAAGGCGAAAGCAATCTCCCCTGGTATAAGTAATGATTATTAAATCTGGAAAATAAATAAGGTGCAGAATTGTCGTTTATTATTTTATAAAAAGTTGGACTGACTAAAGACGAGATCTGGTTTGCAAAGACAAATCTCCAAATCCTCATGACTGTCTACTACAAAGTTAAGTATACCTTAGTTTAACCAGACCACTGAGCTGATTAACAGCTCTCCTAGGGCTGGCCCGAAGGATTAGACTTATTTTACGTGGCTAACAACCAACTGGACCTACAGCTTATTGTGAAATCCGAACCACATTATACCGAGAAATGAATTTCTATCGCCAGAAATAAATTCCTCTAATTCTTAATTGGCCGGCCGGAGAATCGAACGCGGGCCTAGGAGAGTGCTAGCCGAGTACGATATCGACCCATCCAATGAGGAACTACTGTCCACTACAATCATCCGGACTGAGTAACTCGATAACTTCAATCATATAAACGCGGCCGTAGTCAGACAGACAACGAGGAAGTCTCGGCATTGGGACGTTATGCTTATATTGC
The DNA here is from genome assembly GCA_039081455.1 of Macrobrachium rosenbergii. Classification (NCBI taxonomy): domain Eukaryota; kingdom Metazoa; phylum Arthropoda; class Malacostraca; order Decapoda; family Palaemonidae; genus Macrobrachium; species Macrobrachium rosenbergii. The sequence goes on from JANJGK010000005.1 coordinate 62,084,009, forward strand.
CTCAACCTTCTCTTGCGCTCTAACCCGAATCCTCTCAAGAGTTAGTTAACTTCCTCAACGTTGTTAAACTCACTAGTGAATGCAAACGATCATACAAACACAATGCTTATGAATTTATGCTTATAGACAGAAGGATTAAAACGCCATGCAAAGTGAGGAAGTAAATTGAGATGTTTGTGGAAGAAAAGTTATTTTGCATGCACACGCATGACAAAAATAGACAAAAGTAGATGCTGCCCCGATATAATTCAGTTTTGATCGATGGAGTAGGGTATTTTGATGGCAAGCAGAATGTAGAATCTCATTACGATAGTTACCAATTAAAAAAAAAAAAAAGTATAATTGGATGGCAGAACATTTTTTGGGATAAGTGAGTGAGAAGAATAATACCCCCTTACTAAAAGAACAGAGAGTTCAGGGGAGAATGTATGAGATATGAGAGTGAACTATTACTGTCGAGAAAGAAGCCTGACTCTGGAACAAAAGCAGCATTTGCCTGGAACAGGCGTGTTGTAAGATGGTTAAAAGTGAAGGAAAAGAGCTACATGTGGTGGACAAGAACCAGAGTGGGCTTATAATACAAGTGATAAAAATGCTTTGCGGAGGCTGTTAAGAATAATAGAACAGAATGTAATTTTGAAGACACCTCATAGCTTTTACGATGCAAGCAAATTTCATAAATTAGTCTGCAGAACGAAGCAGCCAGTCCGGGGTATAAAACGAAGTCAAAGCCAGCAAGGGTATGTAGTCAGGTTGCTTTGGCTGCTTAGTATTTCATAGGTAAATAGAAAAGGTGGGTATGCGCTTACATACGGCAATCGAATTGTTTGTGGTTGACCTGTGGAGTACCTGCTGTTTGCAGGGGACAGTCTTCAGAGGTGATAGGGCTGCTTACAAAAAATACGGAGGCAACTAAATCATGTGCAAGATTTGCTACGGTAAATGGAAAATAGGTAGTTGGAACAATAGACGTTTATATGGCATTCATATGAATGAAAGTCACTGACCTGTCTAAGAAGTTGAGGGTAAACACTGAGGAGGGTGGCAAAACGTGGAAATACAGGAACACCAAAATAAAAGCAAGAAAGGTAGTAGTACCTACTGGAGAGGTTGCTGATCCCACATACTATGGAAGTGAAATTATGTTGTTGAATGGAAGACGTATAAGAAAGACGGAAGGTGTGGGGTTGAAGTTCCGTCACTTTGAAAGTTGCAGCTAAAGACAAACATAAGGTAAACAGATTAGCAGTGGTGAGAACATAGATAAGTTTATTTTGAGGCGGTTCAGTCAGGCAGAGAAAATGGAAGGTGCTTTTTCGACAACGAGCTAGCGCAATCAGTCTTAGGCCCTAAATGTATCTGTGATTCAACAAAGGTTTGTCTTATAATAATAATCTTATCCAAATCTAAAATAAACACATCTTGAGCGAATACAAAATCAATTTCGCGAACGACATGATATCAACTTCCTTACGAACATAATGGTGATATTTGATAACAAAGAAAAAGTATTTAGAGCGAAAGCAAAAGGCTTTTTGGACTGGGAAAGAAATGTGTCCAAAAGCTGGGGCAAGACGAAAATGGGAATTTTATGTAACAGAAAACGAAGAATTCACTTAAAAGACAGGGAAGTTTTGCCCAAAAGAACAAATGGCTCCCGGTTACAAGCAGTCCAGCGAACGTTATAAAAAACTGCCAAAAGAGAGCATGAAATTGGCCATACCGTCAGAATATAATCGAAAACGTACGGACCGGTTCTTTTCTCCTAACAAGGAACATCAATCTAAGAATCTGCTATATGATGCAGCAGCATTTATTGCGTCAACACAGCACAATCATTATATTCAAAACTAGATAGGAAGTGACGAACGGAAAAAAAATGAAAATCTGTCTAAATAAAAGATGTATACAGCGAGTGTTTCTCCAGAGGTCTGACACACATCAAAAACGATAAACACGGCAGAATTCGAGGAAAAATAAGTAATCCAATAAAGTACCATAATCATGTAACCGACAAGGAGGGCCATAAATCTTCCACTGCAATCAATGTCTGCAACATAAATATAGAGGTGAAATACAGCGACGGTTTAGGCGGCGAGAAGAAAGGCTTCCTTTCGCTATTTCATAAATTTATCGCCTTCATATATCAGCTCACATTCGTGAGCCGGTCTTCTGAATCATCTGGCGTGGAAATGCAATCGCGTCTCCTTTCGGAGATAAGACAAGACGAAAAACGACGCTGCAAACCGTGGCCTTCTCTCCTCCGTCTGTTTACGAGAGGCAAACATGGCCATTTTTACCGTTCTAATGGAACGTGTGAAAAGGACCTTCCGTTATATTTCTCCCTTCTCCCCGAATGAATATTTCACGTCTGCTGTGCTCATTCCTATCTTGAGTGACGTGCATTTCACAATGTTTTCAAGGTACATCTGACACCTTTAATCGTATTGCTTTTACAGTAAAAAATGGCTCCACTGCAACATAACACGCAGCTTTTCGTACCTCAGATCACGGGCAACATTTCATTCATTTAATTTCCGAATTACATTGCCAAGAACAAAGACGTTTCCAAAAACCGTACGATAACTCTATTTCGTACATTCTAATAAAAAAAAAACAATCCATTCCACTGGGAAAGCAGCGTTAACTTTTGGTAACACCTTTCCAATAATATCCTTTCGTCGTCGGCGGAGAAATTGCTTGCTTTTTCTTTGGTTTCTTTTTTTGAAAGCATTTGGAAATTTTAGAGTACGGAAAGAGAATAAATTTATTTCTTTTAGTCGTCATTTGTTTTTACACCCGTTAATATATACAATTATATTTTAAACTTTTGTTTAATATAACCAAATGTAAAGAATGTAATTTGTCGGCTAAGGAATAAACCTCCCCTGTCTGCCAGTACTGCTTTTCATGTTGAGTCTAATGCTACTTTGTTTCTAACAATACTGTCATCATATCATGGGTAACGAGTTATCAATTATGCTTCATTTTAAATAACGATTATTTAAACTGGCCATTCTTAAAAAGAATCACAAGACTGCATAGATCAGAGACGCTTAAGCACCAGATTCTCCTCATTATTATTGATATATAATCAGTAGGTGAAACCTATTCATATAGAACAAGCCCTCTGGCCATTGACTTGAAATTCAAACTTCCAAAGATTATGGTGTTCATTAGGAAGAATTAAGAGGACGTAAAATGAAATACAGAAAGAAGAGATCCCACTCATCAAAAAAAGAAAAATATAATAATAGATAAATATATAAAAAAAATATTAAAATGCAAGAAGAATAGTATTAGGGTAGTAATGCACTGCATTTTCGCTTTAACTTCTGAAGTACTGTGTTTCTCATTTCGCTAATGAACCAGACACACGGAATCGTTGACCATTACTTCTGCCTCCCGATGAACCTCCATTGTGGTCAGTTTGTCAAGTGATCAATAAACCGGCAGATTTTGAAATGTAGTCTCATTCATCAAGGTGGCCCGATCTATCTGGCCTCCGCTAGCTCATGGAGAGGACGTCCGCGATAAGACCATCTTTCGATATTCATGAGTCTGATTGCTGTTTGGACATGCGACAATGGCTTCATCATTTTCGGGTGGTTTCATCCAACTATTCTCTCTCTCTCTCTCTCTCTCTCTCTCTCTCATCCAGTTTTTTTATTATATATACTCCCTAAATTGTTCATTGCTTTGGTCTCTCATAATTACCATCAACATCCCATGCTATGGACATCTCTAGTTCCTCGTTGGGTGAGTAGGTAGAGTTGTGGGGTAGCACTCGCTAGGCCCGATTTCGAGTCTCCGGCCGGCTAATGAAGAATTAGAGAAATTTATTTCTGGTGACAGAAATTCATTTCTCGCTACAATGTGGTTCGGATTCCACAATAAGCTGTAGGTCCCGTTGCTAAATAATCAATTGGTTCTTAGCCACGTAAAATAAGTCTAATCCTTCGGGCCAGCCCTAGGAAAGCTGTTAATCAGCTCAGTGGTCCGGTAAAACTAAGATATACTTTTTATGGACATCTCTTCAAAGTGACAGTCCTCTCTCTGAGTCTCAGATTCTCTTCCCTTCCCCCTTTCAAACATTTCCTAAATCTCTGCCTCACCGCTGAAGCTGAGAACTCATGATGAAAGACCTACTTGGCAACGGTCGTTTTGTCATTACGAAAATTTGTGTCAACTCCACCTTTCTTTCTTACCTTATTTTTATCCAAATTTAAACTGTCTTTCACATCGTACACCTTTCATGCCATTTTTTACCTTTATTTTTTTTTTTTACATATGTAATAGTTAAAGTTAAAGTTGACCCAGACCACTGAGCTGATTAAGAGCTCTCCTAGAGAGGGCTGGCCCAAAGGATTGGACTTATTTTACGTGGCTAAGAACCAATTGGTTACCTAGCAATGGGACCTACAGCTTATTGTGGAATCCGAACCACATTATACCGAGAAATGAATTTCTATCACCAGAAACAAATTCCTCTAATTCTTCATTGGCCGGTCGGAGACTCGAACTCGGGCCTAGCAGAGTGCTAGCCGCCAACTCTACCGACTCGTCCAACGAGGAACTGAGAGAGAGAGAGAGAGAGAGAGAGAGAGAGAGAGAGAGAGAGAGAGAGAGAGAGAGAGAGAGTTTATTAAAAAAAACACAATACCCTGCCTTTATGATTACAACTGCTGTAAGTGATATCAAACTGCTAAAACAAATACGCTTTATAACAAATATGCTATAACAGAGCTACTTGTACAGTATATACCGTACGAAATGTGTAATTGTGTATCATGTATTCTGTATAATAGAACGAAAAAGCCAAATTTAGCGAAAAAAACTCTACTTTTAACCACAATGTATGAGTATGAACTGTTGAACACTGAGCAGGGAGTGATATCCGCATATCCGCATTCTCAAACTGGGGATGCGGATGATGCTTGCAATGCTAATGAGGATGCGGATGTTAAGAAGTTGTTAATGCGGATGAGGATGCGGGTTTATAAAAAATGCGGATCCGGATACGGATATCCAATACATCTCTAGTAGACAGCACCCAGCCAACCACTAGCGATGCAGGGAGCCGTCAAGCGGCCCCGGTTGAAGGGGAGCGCTTCGTAGTGGCTGCCGCTGGCTCAACGGAAGGATTTGTTGAGAATTCTTTTCTTTGTTTCGTCATAAAAAACACCAGTGGTGACTACCATGGGGGAGATGAATGGCCACTTGTTCCTCCGATGGCTGACATCACTACTTTTACCATCACTTCCTGAGCCATCGGTCCTGGGAATAGACAACGCGCCATACCATACCATGCTAACAGAGGATAGTCACTGCCCACATCTGCCATTAAAAACCAGGATATAATAAAATGGCTGGAACGTCGCGGCATATCCTATCTACCATATGCCATACGCCCTGAACTGCTGAAGATTTGCAAGCAACACAGGCCAGAACCACAATACATGGTGGATAACACCATCCGCTTGTGGGGGCATGATGTCGTCCGCCTTCCACCCGCTCATCCTGAACTCAAAGCCATCGAGCAGGTATGGAGCCATATGAAACGATACGTAGGCTCCTCGCTGCGACGTTTCACCAGGGCAGACCTGCAGGCCAGATTGGAGGGAACAAGGCTGCTGTTACTGAAAAGGTGTAGGAAGGAGCGAGCGGTCTGACGGTCTCAAGCTTTCCAGTACGAATGTTGGCTGACAGACAACATCCATGATCGCACAAATCCCATCGTTATCAACATCGCTAGCGATGACGAGGACGATCTATTTTTAGATAGTGAAGGGGAGAGAATTGAAATACCCTGCGTATTCTGTTTATATATATATATATATATATATATATATATATATATATATATATATATATATATATATATATATATATAATTAGTTTTTGTATATTTCTTCACCACTGTTAAATGGTTAGTTTAAACATTGCATTATGCAACAATCTGTAAAATTTCAGTATATATTACACATACTTTTTTTGGCTATATATCATAATGTATATAGTGGTGTTGTTAAAAAAATAACTGTTATTTCGTCCATTTTTTCTCCTTTTCATTTCCACATCTGCAATATCTTGTAATCAAAACTAGCCCACTACCACCCCATTCTCATAGTAATAAATAAAAACATACATTATATATAAAACCATACAAATGTCTACATGAAAGATACTAAATAGGAAATGGTTATTGTCGGTAATTCAAAACGTAAAAAACCATATCGTAGAACATTCTTCCTTCATAAATTTGAGGCAGAGAGAGAGAAACTCTTCAGCGAAGCCAAGGACAGGTGGTCGGATATCTACATCGAATGTTAGGGAAATTGAAAAAGTTCAGTTATTGTAAATTGCCTTAATCAATAAATTCTGGTACCTCATTTTATTGCCCAAAATTACCGGAGGGTTAAAACATGCTGTGCCAAAATATCAAGAAGATGCATGCGATATATAAAAACGTATCCAAGAAAACCTATGCGACAACGGCCTTGAAATGCTTAGTAGCAGAACTAATGCATACATAATGAACTGAAGTATATAAGCGTAACTCCGCGTAATAACCTCATGGGATTCTGTCCATTTCGAAAGCCTCACACATGGATGCTCAATTGAAAAACAACTCCCATGTATATATATATATATATATATATATATATATATATATATATATATATATATATATATATATATATATATATATATATATATATATATATTATTATATATATATATATATATATATATATATATATATATATATATATATATATATATATATATATATATATATATATATGACTGTTTCGAACATTTCGACGTTTTGAAATTCATACCCGAAATATACTTTTATCAATCCATCAAAAAGAGGGAAAAGTCAGAAAAGCGAAATAAAAACGGGAAACAGTAAAATAATTCGATGAAGGTTTCTCATTTCCAAGTGATATTAAAATTGAGCCTTTACATGCGCTCCTCGTCCTTTGATTACAGCATTTATGGTCGAACCAAAAATCAAAGTTAGGGAACTTTCACCCTTTAGTAGCCTTAATCAAGGGCAATGAAAACTAGGGGAAAGTATGATTACCCCAGAATCAGCATCCTTTATTATTTTACTTCCATCACAGAAATTTCAATTTCATGATTCGATTTCGAATAATATGAATACTGCTAAACCTAAACTGATCAGGTTTTGCAGCACCATCTATATTCAACACCGTTAAGGGCAGGTAAAGTATTTCACGCCGCATTCAGACTTATTGCAGAACTGTTAATTTCCTTTTTTAATTCCATTTCTGACTTTCTGTTCACCTCCGGTCTGATAATATGAAACATGAAACATTTATTACTATCGACGAGTGGACTAAAATTACCATCAACTCTGATTTGCCAACACAGGATTTCATTACGCGAATAAATCGCAAGAAATTCTTATTGAATTAATGTATATGTTATTGCAACAACATCACTATCTTGATTTTGCCTATGAAAGCATTCTGTCTGCCTTTTAATCACAATATCTCAACATTGCAACTATTCAAACTAATACTACGTTCATGAATATTGGGTTCTGAAGGATAACCAATTAGACGATAAAATATTATAAATATTCTCAGAGACAAGGACACATCTGACATGGATTCCTATCCTAACTATGGCCTTTCCAGTTTTCCTCGGCACCTTTGAAGTAAACTTCGTTTTAAAAATACATCTGATGTAAGATCACAATACTTAATATCGAAGTTTACCTACACGATCTCATTACTTTGTGAACAGATAATGAGCGTATTCCAGTATTATGTGGTGATAATTTAAAATTACTGATGTACATTAAGCCACTGAATCCCCACAGAACCTCTGAGGGACATTTAAAACCTCACACGTCTGCCTCTTCAGCTCTAATTACCGGGAAAAATCTTATTTCCTTTCTCTGCCTCTCATTTTCCAGATCACTTTACATTTTTATGTCGTTAAAAAAGGTACAAACAGAAGTTGGGCCGTAAAAAAAAAAAGAAAAAAAAAATCGTCTCTATGTGAAAATATGCCTTAATATCACAATTCGTATTTTCCAGTTCACTGGAATGTTCTAGGGATCTCTCCTATGGTCTAATTAGTTTTTAAATTACCGATAGAATCTGAGTGATTCAATCGTTTATAACTATAATCTAATCGTCAATAATAATTAAGTGGAAACATGTTGCCAGACAATAGCCTCCATTTATTTATGATTAGTACCGTTATCATTATTACAAGGCTATTTTGCTGTCATAGTTAATTTCATCCATTTTAACAGAGTTCTTATCAAGAAAAGTCAAAGCATAAAGCATTAAACATAAAACTTCATAGTGTTTTCATCTCTCTCTCTCTCTCTCTCTCTCTCTCTCTCTCTCTCTCTCTCTCTCTCTCTCTCTCTCTCTCTCTCTCTCTCTCTCTCTCTCTGGTCAGCATTTACATATAGTAAATACTCATCAAGACTTCATAGGAGAGAAAAACATCGACAAATTACTTTTAATAAAACTGTCAAGTGAAGATTTGGTTGTAAGCAGCCTCCGAACACTTCTCAATTCCCTTGTAATCCAGTCCTCTTGGCAGGCATCATTATGGAGATATAATTATCGTCTAGGCATTGCTTAGTATGCATAGAAAGTCTCCAAACAGCCAATGAGGAACTCCTCACAGACACTTAATTAAGGTTCTTCCGGGAGAGGAGATAGTTAGCCGATGGCCTTATTGTTACAGCACTACAATGGTGATGATAACAGTAGGGTAGTGAACTGGTGCTGGTACCCAGCACCCATTGTACATAATACACACAAAAACAGAACTTATCGGAATTCTACTTGAAGTTTAAAGCATACTGGAATAATAATAATAATAATAATAATAATAATAATAATAATAATAATAATAATAATAATAATAATAATAATAAAGCTGTTGCAATACCGTTATATTAACTTAGTATCTACATGATATTCAGTCATGACATTAGTGTTATGTTAATTAGTCAAAGTTGGTTGTTGCAAAGCACCCAGTAGCACTAAAATCCGGTCTGACTGTAATTTTATTTTGTCTTTGGGTTAGTTTACAAAATCACGTTATAAACTAAATTTAGGATTTCTGGAGGAATATTGCTAATATCTCGTTTTTAGCCATTTCGCTCACCTTCTAAATACAAATTTGCCATTGTAGACCATGGCAAACGTTAAAGTTCCTGGTCTAGAATGTTAGAAGGTTAAACATTTATGGGTGGTGTTAAGCATATCTGAGGTTTGTTGAAAAGACTCCAGTCCCAAAAGTTGCATAAGCTAGCGTAGACTCGTTACTGGAGAGAAATGGAAATTTTAAGAGATTTTACAACCTTTCACTATGTATGGTCAGTAAAAATCTGTACTTAAAAACTTTCACAAGTTTCACAGCTCAAAATGGAATTCTTAATTCCATATCAAAAGTCTCATTCCATTAAAAAAGTTTGAATTACTACGCAAAAATGACTCAAAGATCCATACAATTCTTTTTTACGTAAAAATGAATGATTTTGCTTATTACAAAAACAGACAAACAAGAACCATTAGGTTGTTGGATCATATGAACATACGACTATTCCCTACAAGTCTGTAACACAATAAAGATTAGATCAAGTTAGTTCATATCACGTGACGTGATAATATAAGGTCAGGCTTTTACCTGTCCTGTCGAGCCAAAATGCGTGTACAAACTGTGATGCAAAAAAGCACACAATAACAATTGCAAATGTAGATGTTCGGTAACGGCGAGTCAAGTTATCGGGTCTTTTCTTTTTATATACTAAAGATTTGGAGCAAAAGTTCAACATGGCAATGCTGAACGTCGTGCATGTGGCTTTGCCCGATTCCCCTTCTCTTTCGTGTTTTGTTTTCTGCGTTAAATCGTAAGTAATTGCAAGTTCCAAAGATTTTCTGACTTCAGTAAAATTTTGTTGGTTAGGTGTGACATGATCTGCATACCAACAGAAATGCCAAATAGTTTTTGAAGATCACGACCAATCAACATGTCTGCTAAATTTCTACCCGTTTAGCGGATTTATGAAACATTTGTATGATGGCCTGACCCTGTAACAATTTGGACATTCAGTACCTATTAGTAAGAACAATGGGGAACCAGAGCCCATTAGAAACCTCGATAATATGGAACGTGGATGATAATAATAATAATAATAATAATAATAATAATAAATCGTACCGTTCACCAGCTGGTCTGCCTACTGGCGCAACCACAGTTCCACCAGAGCAATGAGGGAAATTTCAACCAGTCTCAGAGAGGTAGCCAAAAACAATGTGATAAACGTGTACGGAAAACTGCCCGTAGGACAACTGCCCGTCGGACAACTACCCGTAAGGAAAACTGCCCGTTAGGAAAACTGCCCGTTAGGTAAAGAAAAGCAGTAGTATTCTTTCGGTTCACTCGGTTAACGGATATCATTCTCTCAGTAGCAGTTCTTCTCCCTCAGAAGCCCTTTATGGAAACTACAATGAATACTATTTTGAAAAGTCAACGTGGAAAAGACACCCTGGTGGACGAGCTATACTATCAGTATCATCAAAATTATACAAGGAACAATTTAATATACTGGGAGTGCTCACAGAGGAAGGCAAAAGGCTGCAGAGCGAGACTGATTACCAAATTACGAATTCAAAATTATGAAATCTTAAGGAAAATTAGTGATCATAATCATTCAGCAAGAAAAAGTGAAATTGTAGCGAAAAAAGCACTATCTGATTTGAAAGACAAAGCTGGAACTAACGGATCATCTACTAGAGATTTAATTACTACATGCGTAGCATCAATAGATGCAGTAGGTCGTGCGGAATTGCCTGCCCTACAAACTATTAGCCGGAATGTTCGTAGATGGAAACGAGATGACGATCTTCCATCAGTATCCACTAGCCGTAATGATTTTGTGATTCCAGATTAGTTTAAAACGCTTGATACAGGAGAAAAATTTTTACAATATGACTCTGGAGTTGAAGATCCTTTGAGAGTACTGATGTTTGCATCAAGTTCAGGAATTGAAGACTTGAGAAGATACAGAAATTGGACCACAGATGGAACTTTTAAAGCTACACCTCGAAGTTTCTACCAGCTTTATACCATCCATATACAACTTGGTGGCTCAAGCATTCCGCGCATATTTGCACTTTTACCAAACAAATCCGAAGAAGTTTATACGAAGGTTTTCTTAAAAGTAAAGGAATTAGTACTAGAAACTCCCTTGACACTCATGTCTGACTTTGAAAAAGCTGCAATAAATAGCATACAAACTGTTTTTCCAACAGCAACACAAACAGGTTGCTTTTTTCATTTCTGCCAGTCTCTGTACAGAAAGGTTGTTGATCTAGGACAACGTGAGAGATATCATAATGATCATAATTTCAATATCGCAATACGTTCCATATCGGCACTTGCCTTTCTTCCGGCCGACGATGTTGAGTCCGGATATGAGGATATATTGGAAGCGTGGGATATACCAGAAGAATTTTTGAATTATTTTGAGTTAACTTACATGGGCATTGTAAGAGGGCGTGGCAGAAATCGCAGGCGAGGTGCACCTCCATTTTCGATTGCACTATGGAATATTTACGACAGAGTTCAAAATGACATGAATCGTACAAATAATAGTGTAGAAGCTTTTAATAATGCATTTACGAAGTCTAACAACCTAAATCATTCCTGACATATGGAAACTCATACATTGTCTGAAAATAGAAGAATGCTTGTCACAAACTAAAAGGGGCCAAATTGAGAGTGGGGAAGTTGTTAAAACAGCGAGGAGGTACAAAATTATCAATAAGAATATTGCCCGAATAGTCGGCAGTTATGACGATGATGACAAAATTACTTACCTGAAAGCAATTGCCCATAATCTTCATTGTTTTTAAAATAAATATATACGTTTTATTCTTACTCTATTTCAATTTTATAGTTTTTGTCTTGTTATATTTCTTATTACCATGGTGACGAGATTTGTACTTTAAATTGATTGTTGACGAGATTTGTATAGTGACAAGATTTTTTCTATAAATTGATTTCTAACAACATTAAACAATCTATAATTTTTTTAAATAAAAGCCTTGCACATCTGTGTTTTTTTATTACATCCCAAGCGAAAATTGTTGGACGGGCAGCTGTCCTGATGGGCAGTTATTCTAACGGGCAGTTGTCCTGACGGGCAGTTGGCTGACGGGCAGTTGTCCGCCGGGCAGTTGTCCGGCGGGCAATTGTCCTAGCGCTGTGATAAAATATATGCGTATGTGGGCATTAAGCAGCGAAATTTAAGTGACGATGCATACTTATAAACGAAGTCGAAAGCACTTCCATACAGTAAGTGCTGATTGAAGATCTCAAACTCATAAAACCATTGATCCATATCCTCCAAGGAGAGCAAATCGACAGCAGGAATCACCCTATTTCAACGACTATTATCAAACCATTGTTTATGTATTCCCAATGGAATATTTCTCCCATTAAAATGCATGGCCCCTAACACGTGTATTTTAGTAGTTCCAATCTCTTAAATACCTCATGTTAACAAATTGAAATTTTTTGCTCATTCGTAACTATTGGAAGTAACAAAACTATGGTATGACTGTAATTGTTGGTTTCATGTATATAGCTTTTCAACAGTATTTCGAGTATGTAAATCTGCTCTGGGCAATTAATTTTGTGTACAATTCGATAGTGTACAGGGCACTTTCACTTGGGAACATATTTGAGAACTCAAATATTATCCATTGTATATATATATATATATATATATATATATATATATATATATATATATATATATATATATATATACATATATATGTATATAACGTATATATATGTATGTGTATATACAGTACATGTATATGTATATATATATATATATATATATATATATATATATATATATATATATATATATATATATATATATATATATATATTATATATATATACATATATATATATATATATATATATATATATATATATATATATAGGCTATATGTGTGTGTGTGTGTATTGTGGATGAAACCCGTTGGGCAGTAAAAATTTTACAACATAAGAGCTTCATAAGGGTTAACAGCAGGGTTGTTATTCATTGGAGGGGTGGGTAGAGCTCTCAGCTAGCACGCTGTTGGCCCAGCATTCGACTCTTTGACCGGCCAATGAAGAATTAAAGGAATTTATTTCTGCTGATAGAAATTCATTTCTCGTCATAATGTGGTTCGGATTCCACAATAAGCTATAGGACCCGTTGCTAGGTAACCAGTTGGTTCTTAGCTACATAAAATAAGTCTAATCCTTCAGGCCAGCCCTAGGAGAGCTGTTAATCGGCTCAGTGGTCTGGTTAAACTTAGCTATACTTATTTAACAGCTGGTTGTCAAACAAGCACTGTGACACCCAGCCCTATACTCTACGCATTTCTGCCCTTTCTGGATATCGAGTCCCTTCGTAACCTATATACTGTACACCTCTTTCATGCGGTGTGTGCACCCCTTAGTAGGTCTTCTCCTCCTCCTTCCCCTCACACTTCTGACTCCTTCACTCTTTTCACCATGTTATCCTTCGTCAGTGCATTCCATATGAGAGAAACATGTCAAAATACTCAGAGCCCTCCTTAAATATGCTATCTTTTACCACTTCTGTGTATATCTACATTTCTCAATCTGCCGGTTCTTCTTATGCTACATACAGTATATTACACAAATGGTTCATCTCAACAGCTTCAAAAATTTTTCCTCCGCACTTTACTTCCATTATGGAGTATTAGGTAAACAATCACTTCCTACGCTCTAAACTATTCTGTAAATTACCTTTTCTCTCCTCCTACCACTATCCATTATCTCTACACTTACTTACTTATACAAACCTACCATTTTTATTCTTTACCATCCTTATAACCAACCAATACTAGTGACTATCACCCAGGTCACCAAACAAAATAAAAAGGTCATAATTGTTTTAGACCAAAATAAATGTTATAAAGTATGTTAAAAGAACACCGCTTCCAAAATATTCGTCCTCACGAGACGAACCCAGAATTCCTGCTAAAAGAAACAGAGCATATATTGAAACCTGAAATGGTGTATAAAGAAATCAACATTTAAAATGGAAAAATGCATAATGGAGAATAGAGGGGTTTCAGTGCAACACAAATGGGTATTCCACATAATGTCTGAAAATGTATAAGTGTTAATGAGTTATCTTGCTCACATTCTATATCCACAAAGAAACCGTTCCTCACAGTGGCAGTTCCTATACACTAACACAGCTCAAAGAGCGAAGTGAACAGCCATTGTATGGTACCTCTCATAATACACCATTAGAGAGTGCACATATGCACACACTCACTTAATAACCCCTCCCCGGAAGTGTGACGACACCATTGGGGTCAATGTTCGAAGGATTCCACCTTCAGACTCCACAGATATCACAACACTTCCATCAATCTGTCATGTTGTCTCCATGCATTTTGGCCATGATCAGAAGGCACAAATGAACGCGTCAGATACCTGCTATATCTAACTGCGGAAACCACCAACATCAACATAAATACCACCTGCACCGGATACACCCTTTTCACTGGCCAGCACATAGTTTGCTAAAGGTCTTAATAGGTATGACAAATATCCATAACGAAAGTTCAGTAAGGGCCAGCTCCAAAAATCATAGCAAACAATATGCACTACGTAGATGGGAAAGTTACATGTTTCATATGCACAAGTGTTATTCCAATAAACAGTTCATTGTATAAGTCATCACTTCACATCTTGCATTCTTGACGATCCAAATATTCTGGACGGCTTGCGACTGCACAAGCCCATGTTTCTCTTCATATCTTGAATTCTTGATGATCCAACTATCCCGAACGGCTTGCAACTGCACAAGCCCATGTTGAATGTGGCGCCCACAGATCCTTTGCGCCAAATAGATGTCTCCCAGCAACGACAGCAACTTGTAGACATTCCGCCCGACATCTCTCCAAAAAACCATGGATCCTCTCATGAAGGTGGAGGCATAGAAACCTGTAGACGTAACGTACATGGCCCCCATATCTAATGTGTATCAGCTGAGGCTCATAGAAGTCATTTCATAAGGTGCTGCTGCGAGGAAGTGGTGTATAACGAAAGTCAGTCATGTCGACAGTCAACCCAAAAGGTACATAGCCTTCTCACTATCGCATACTATTACTGAACCATTAAAACCACTAAGGAAGGTCGTATGATAAAACTATGAAACAATTCCAAGTCACTCACTGTAATTTCCACAATCAACCCATCAGGTACACTAACTTAAAATCCTACCCAGACAAATTCTTCCCAGTAAAGAATTACCTGAGAACCATACAGATATAATGAATTCATTAAAGGTGATTCTAAACACCCGACATGCCAAATATCTCCAAAAACTCCCCCTTAGAAGTGGAAACCACAGCCTTAATTTGAGTTTGAATTTCCAATGACACACATTCCGTTTCTTTCTCAATATTCAACAAGGTAGTTTGACAGGAAGACAAAACTACCATAACATCTAAATCTCTCCCCATCCTATTAACTGTGACCAATACAAAGAAGTTCTCTAAGTCTCAAAACCTTACCATAATTTCCCATAACTATCCTGTAAAGTCATCGAAGTTTTACCCTGGTTAGCAAATACTGTTGATACCTGCTCAGTTCTCAGCAAATTAGCAATTGACATACTAGCAATCACTCCTATTATCATAACGACTCCAATTACCAATGGCGCAACTCTCTTACTCCTTCTAGAAGAGAACTGAAAAATCGAAACACCTAAATTTGGGAGCCTTGTTAAAGTCTTCCTAATCCTATCCTGAACCCTAACTGCTGTAGCATTAAGTTCGGTTAGCCAACCCCATAAAAGATCAGACAGATTCCGTCCGATATTCATCTCACCCCCCAAAAAAAATAATTCCCAAGCAACAGAACTTGCAACACACAAGAGCAAAAAACTGAACTCGGGCAATTAAAGATTTGTATAACTCTATGGACCAACATACTCCCCAGTTAAAAAAAAAGTCACACCCCTTTAAAACCCACTAAAAAACAAAGAAAAAGAGGAAAAAAATTATCAGAAACACAGTACAACACGAATTAACCTATAAGATTCCCATTAACCTGTCTTTTTAATTTTTGGTAAATGTGTCAACCAAGACACGCCCGTATTCTCATCTAGAATAACAAATCTATTCCCGTTCTTTACTCCTACAACAAGAAAAGGACCTTCAAATTTAGGACCTAGCTTATAGTTCAATTGATTCCTGACATTTATTTTCACAAAAACCCTATCTCCCACGGCAACTTTAACTCTATCCGGCTCTTGATGACTTCTATCTACCATATCCCACGTTTTCATTTCAAGATTCCTAGCAAGACATGCATATCTCTCTTTTGCCGAGGAAACAAGCGCCCTTACAGTATCAATCCCCCATGGAATAGGTAACAAACTGAATGCACCCCGTGCTGGGTAACCAAACAGCACTTCACTGGGAGACATTCAAATGGTATCACTAACCATGGAATTAATGCTATGCTGCATCTGTGGAATATACCCCTCCCAATTTACATCATTCCCCCCACAGTCATTCTGAGAGCTTCAATAACTGGTCTACAGGGAATAATAGTGACTTTCCAAATGCCCATTACATCCGCAAGACGCTCTAACGTCTTGTTCACAAATTCTCTCCCATTATCGGTAATCAGCATCTCAGGAATCCCATAACGACAACTACATCCATTAAAGAATGCGACTGCCACACCTTCCGCTCTTTTATGCTTCAACAGGTGCCTATGGCCATATTTAGATTCACAGAAATTGGATAACAGGTCCATATGGACCCTAGCCTACAACCCACTGGGAACAGGAAATGACCCCAACTGACACGAAGCAACCCTCGATGGATTACACGCATTACAAACTAAACAACCTCTCACAAAGTCTTCCACTGACGTGAGCATATTCTTCCAAAAAATTTGTCCCCGTATATTCTGATACATCTTCTCAATACCCAAATGCAGACTGCCAGACCTACAGTGGACAATATCCAAAACCATAAGCACAAAACTCCTAGGAACAACTATTTGCATCGTATCACCCTTATCCTCACTACTTCTCAGTCTGTATCTAATCTTCCTAATTAACAAATTACCCTCTAATTCAAGCCCTGCAACTTATAACCCTTCCCAATTAATTCCCCTCTAAGAAATGCTTTTGCATCTGTCAAAATCTCATCCTCATCCTGTTTAGCTTCTACTAAACTAATATCCCAATCTATGCAATCTCCAGATACATAACATACATGAGTACCATCTGCACCAGTAAAACTTCTACTAAGGGCGTCCACTACAACATTATGCCTACCCTCTATATACCTAATCTTGGCATCAAAATCCCTGATTGTCAGACACCACTTAGCCCTTTTAGGGGAAAGCTCAGGCTTATTGAAAAGACCCAACAATGGCTTATGATCCATAAGAACCTCTACTTGATTGTCCATCAATAACATTTTAAAATGAACTAAACTAGACACTACGACAAAGGCCTCTTGTCCACTACCAACCATAACAGTTCATTACTACCTCGTGTCTTAAACTTCCTACTGTAAAATGCAATCGGATGGAGTCTTCCATCGAACTTCTGCATCAGGCATGCCCCTATACCTTCATAACTCGCATCCGTTACCAACATGCAAGGACATTCCAAATCAGGAAACTTCAACACTGGGGGATTCACTAAGGCATCCTTAATCTTCTGAAAAGCTAATTGTTGCCCATCCCTGCTTACAAACTGCACATCCTCCCTCAGGATATCTGTCAAGGGAGATGCTAGAATAGAAAAACCCTTCACAGACCTACGAAAAAATCCAGCCATACCTAAGAATGACCGAATATGTTTCTTATTCTTGGGAGCAGCAAAATCCACAAATGCCCTAACTTTATCATCATTCACTTTGACACACTCCTTATAAATGACATGACCCAAATATACTATCTGCTCTTCAGAAAATTACACTTAGCTAACTTTATCTTCAAACCTGCTAACCTAAGCCTCCTAGAAACCTCCTAAGAACTTCTACATGCTCTTCTACCGAATCAGTAACAACTAATATATCGTCCATTTTTAGAGGAATATACATTTCCCTAACAAGCCATGCAAAACTGTATTCACTAGCCTAGTAAGTGTCATAGGACTACCTCATAAACCAAACGGCATCCGCGTGAACTCATAATGTCCCTTCAGCAAAGAGAAAGACATGCACTCTCAACTCTCCTCGCTAAGCAGTACTTGCAAGTACACTTGCATCAGATCAATTGAAGAATAAATATTCTTGTCCCCAATCTCAACAAATAAATCTGGCACACACGCCACAGGGTAGCGATCAGGAATGGTTTTCTCGTTCAGCTTCCTAAAGTCCACACAAACTCGGACTGAACCATCCTTCTTGGGCACTGCCAACAACGGGAAATTAAAAGGCGAGGAACTGGGCCTAACAATGCCTTCCCCCTCTGACTTATTAACCTCTTGCTCTACCTATTCTCTAATCTTAAAATGAGTCCTATAAGAAGGAACAAAACTAGGCTTAGCCTTGTCCTCCAACTGAGTCTTGCGTTCTAACACATTTGTTAACCCTAACTTATCCCCTTTAAGTGTGACTATGTCCACAAAATCAGCCACACCCCCAACATATTCTTTATAATCAGCATTGGCTAAATGATCCCTAAAAACTGACTCCAAGCCTGTAAATCTGTTTCTGAAAAACTACAAAAATCCCCGACAATAGCAACTGAATTATCTTCATCGACCCAGTCAACAAAGTTGATTGCTCAAGTTCCCTTCTGATAATTGCTAACTGAATCGTTACAGTTTGGCAATTCCACCCAAGCACCCCAGCTCAAGCACCATTTTTTGTCACGTAAGAGACTTTGGACACCCAATAGATTGGAATTCAGCTAGAGTTGTTTTTAAGAGTGCTTCATTGCATGGTCGAAGGGTGCCTCATTAGTTCTTTTAGTAACATGAATTTCAGCGATGGTCTTTTTAAGATGGACGAACTGTTAAACGGCTTTATTCTTAAGGATGCAAGAGTAAAACAAGCTGTTAGCTTTTTTACAAACAGATAATTTTGTACTGGTATTTGTAGTAATTACATATTTCCATTAAGTGTGTTTTTCTTTTGAGGAATGTTGTTTATATGCTTACATAGCTTGCTGACATATTTTATTGTTATCTGTGACCCCTTATTGCTTTCTTGTATATGCTATTTTCTTAACACTTTTTAGTACCTGAAGATGACTTTGGAATAAAAGTTGAAAGTCTTGGTACCACTTCCTTTTATTTTCACGTGAGGACTTATTATATACTTATTATATACGGGACCATTGTAGAAATTACAAGATATATATATATATATATATATATATATATATATATATATATATATATATATATATATATAAATGTATGTATGTACGTACCATGTATGTATATGTGTATATAGGCTACATATATATTATATATATATGTATACATTATATGTGTATATATATATATATATACATATATTATATATATATATGTATGTATGTTATATGTATATATATATATATATATACATATATATATATATATATATACATATATATATATATATATATATATATATATATATATATATATATATATACATATATATATATATATATATATATATATATATATTATATAATATATATCATAAATATATAATTATATTACTTATACATATTTTATATATACATATGTGTATTTTAATATATCTGGACGCTCCATTAGATCTCAATGTGCCTCTCTTCACCTCTGTAGTGAATTAGTCTTTCGAGGTGCCAATTAATCTTCTTTCAAAATCAGTTTCTATAAGAACAAGTCTTATGGTCTCTCAATACATGAGGTAAGATACTCAAATTAATGATGCGGAATTGTTCGCCTTCAGTGTGTATCGGCTGAAATGTTAATCGTGCTTATGGCATTAGGTAGTCCATGAATGATATGATTAACATGGCTAAAAATTTAATAATTTGTCTTATTCTTCCGAGGAAGATGTTTCTTCTACAAAGAATAATCTGATAAAAATCTTCATTTCATAAATAACCACACATATAGATGGATTCTAATTATTTTTAAATTAAAAAAGTATATTTTACCCACCATACAATTGATAAAAAACCTTAAAAATAAACATACATACTAGAAACTGGTAATCAGAGAGAGAGAGAGAGAGAGAGAGAGAGAGAGAGAGAGAGAGAGAGAGAGAGAGAGGAGAGAGAGAGAGAGAGAAATTCTAGAATTTCTGTTCAAAATAAGACTGAATCAACAAATAGTTCTCTCAGACACCGATTGAGCTGTCTCCAGACTGTGAAGCAATCCCAGAACTTACGAAACAAAGAAGAAGCGACATTTACATTCTGGCCAAGGAAAGGAACAACTCTAAACGACAAAATCCTGTTCCTGCTTTCCTCCATTATTGCAATCGAGAGAGGTCTGTCTGTTACGTGATGGGGACGCATAAATCAAGTGTACATCGTTACTGAATTACAACTGATAATAATTTGAAATATATGAATGAAATAACCATTTCAGCCAATAAACAAAATTAGTTGCTATGACCTTCCAAACGGAGGATTTTACGAGACAAACGTTTACTATAAGTTCACTTCCTGTCTTGTTATATCTCTCCCTCACTCACAAGCATTACTGCTTTTGTCATTCAGATTTAGGCCTTATTTCCCTCATGATTATCATTACCCGCATAGTACTTGTATGATACATGTGTTTCTATACATCACCATATTTTAATGTGTTCCTCAATCTGCAAGAATTTCTAAGCCTGTGACAACATTTCGAATGTTATTTGCTTCTTTTTATTACATTTATCACAAATAAGTAAGCCTTAAAACACTTAAGTGCATTTTTATAACTTGCTCTGACTTATTTAAAACAGATCTAATTCCAAAAGGTAACACCTAGGGACCTTATTACTAATCCTGGTTCTAACTATCCGAACTTCTAATTTGACATCGTGAAGCCTTTACAGAATATGGATACTGATGTTCACTGATACGATTATCAGGCACTAAAAGGAATTGGCACTAAGCTGACAACATTAGAAATATTACAATGAGATAAATATTTACAGTTCTCTATAAGGAAAAACCAGGTTGATGTCAATTAATGTAGCTAATTACAGGTATTATCTCTGTTGAAATCTGGGAAACTGATTATAAATTTAAGTCATGTAAGTCCTCAACAAACATATTTATAACCTTAATCCTGAAGAAAATACGTAGTGGAGTTCAATACAAGATAAGCTTACTGACAAAAATCTTAAGTTTGTGTCAAGTCCAGTCTAATGCCTTGCTGCCAGCTTTGCTTACAAATATACTACAGGTCTGTCATAGCTAATAATGTCTTTTGTCCGTTGTATGGGATGTTGAATAGTTTCAAGATGGATCGCTTATGTATGCAGACCAGACAAAAGGAAAACCTGAATGCAATACTCAAGTAACAGGTAAATAAAAATAATGAATAAAGTCCAAAATTCCGATCAGCTTTTTAAAGATGAATCGAATGGTCTCTGACTACAATTCGGCCAAGCTCACCAAGCAGTAACAGGGTGAACAAAGATCTGACTTCGACAAAAAAAGATTTGCAGATCAGTGAGGTCAAGTTGCTTCGTTAACGACTACCGCAGAGCTCTAAATGATCGAGTTTGTATCATAGGTGCTGCAGCTAAGCACTTGTTTCCCTTCACAAGCTTTTAGTGAACAAGATTTTAGTGATCCTGAACCCGTCATGTTAAGAGTTCATTTAGGCAGTGCTATGAATTTTTGTTTGTTTTGTCTTAACTAACGGTAAGATATTTTGTCTTGCAAACATTGTTCAGCGGAATGCAGATACCGTAATTGTTGCTTCAATTTTGTTCCATTCTCAACCCGGCCACCATCCCCTTTTTTTCTTTAACAATACAGATAAAGTAATGCTAACCTTGAACAACGTTATAACACACCGGTAAATCGTGTTGTCCAACGAAACAAAAATTTCACTGTTTTGACGAATTTATACTTGGCTCCGATATGCATGCGTAGCTCCGCAATTAAGATTTTATAATACATTATTTTATTGTCAACCCTACTGTACACTTTCTTTTGCATGCCGAGCAAAGTTCATCATTTTACGGCTCCAGACAACTAATCAAGAATCATAATGTTCCTCATTTAATGTAATGATGGTATTAATGTTAAATGTTTCAAGGATTTCGTTCTACACCTACCACCTACCAGGATAATGTCCTCCAGCTTGGATGTGCAATGGGATGAAAGATGATCAACTACATAAAACTTTACGGAGCAGTTGTTTACATTTGTTTTCCTACAGGTGTTCCAAGCAGTTTTCATTTGATATTATTTATGACGTATATACAGTATGCCTTCATCAGACTATATCATTACTGGCGCGCTGCTTCACTACGGATCCTTTACTGTTATCTTCACTAGACGTACTACAGAGTAAATATGCAGAGCATCAACATCTGCAATCCCCAGGGGTTTTCAACACCCTTTACTGCAAAAATGTAAACTTCTCTGGCACTGCCAGGAAATTTAAAAGAACCTGTAGTACTACGTAATATTTATCTATATTGACATTTCTCAGCTTCAGTTTTGTTCTGTATGTATTTTTTGTCGAAATTTTTACCTTTATTTGTAATTTAGTGCACAACAATTATCCATTCTCGGTTCTACGGTCCTCTTTTTCGATATGAATGTACGTAATTGCAATATAATAATGATAGCACTGTAACTGGCCTACTCAGTAGGAATAACATTTTAAGCTTGATGCCAATGAAGCGTCTATCCGTTTGACTATCTCTCTGCAAAAAGCAAACTATGAGATTATAGAGAAACAGATTATTTCTTAGTACCTTTCCTGGGAGCAATTTTATCTGCAATCATCTGTAAATAAATTTTATAAATACGAGAAACTGTGAAAAAACCGAATAACACTTCGACTCGACAAACAGACGTTCCCCTCCCCAATCCCGGACACTAACGCGAAAAAATAGGTGATTACGGATAGAAACGAATGTGATTAGACAGGAAACTATAGTGAATAGACGTAACGACCTCATTTCCTTCGCTTTCATGAAAGATGACGAACCTCTTAGTGAATGGTAAATGAGAGCTCACAACAGAATTCTGGGCGCTAGGATTATTGCCACTGGGGAAAACTGCCACTGGGAAAACTGCCATTAGGAAAACTGCCATTGGGAAAATTGCCACTGGGAAAATTGCCTATCTAGGAATATTGCCACCGGGAATATTGCCATCCATTGACATACTTAAACACATAAAATGTGATTGCATTTAATTAATAACAGTTAACAAAAATATGGGTGACAAAATAAAAAAAAAAAGACAATAGTTTATTTCAAAATAAACATGTTAAAAATGACACTGTAAAGAACACAGTTGATAACAACATGCAATAAAAAAAAAATAGAACTGGACTTGTTCATTAAAAAATATGCATATTATAAGCAAAAGAACTTAAATATTTCATTTTATCATCATAAATACTATAGTTTAGGACTATATTTTCTAGTCTGGCATTCAAGTCTTCGTACTTTTTTCTTTTTCTGGAAGTGAATCACCTCTTTCAAATTGAATTCGCTTAACTGGTGCTAGGTGTTCCACATCTCTGAGTGCGTCAATTAATCTCCAGATGTTGGGGTGGAAGTTACTTATAGATTTATTCAAGACATTACGAAATGCTTCCATGCTGTTGTTAGTGCGGGCTAAAGAATTTACAACGCGGCTATAGACGTTCCAAAATCTGATTGGAAACGTGGGCGCAGCTCTTCGTCTGTTATTCCGCCTTCATCTCTCAATTCCGGTATATGTAGATGCGAAATAAGCCAAAAATTCGTGCGGTATCATATCGTCATCTGAGAGTTCTTCAAAAACCTCAATATCATCCTGGCTTGGCACAAGGTCAACCATTTTCCTATATAATGATCGTGAAAAATGAAAGAAACACCCAATAAGAGAAAGACTGGGGAAAACAGCCATTATACCACTGATAGAAGCATTTTCAAAATCAGTTGTTATATTTTCAGGTCCTTCTTCACTTACAGGTTCACTAATTTTGTCCTAAAATCTTCTATATGTTAATTCAGTCTTATGTGGTAAAAGAGCAAAGACACAGGGGATGCCCTGTTTATCTTTTTGCACATGAATGGTAAGAATCTGATGATAACAAATTTCTAGAGCCACTTTAAAAGTACCATCAATTTTTGAACCGTTTCAAATCTTGTATACCAGCATCAATGCGATCCTCATCGTTAATACCCGAATCATGTTGAAGAAAAGTTTTCCCAGAATCTGCGGCCGTAAATTCTGGCGGTATTGCATATCCCGTCCTTCCAGATGGCACGGATGGAAAACCTGGAATCTTTTGTCTCCCCTTCCCAATAATTCCAGCTTATGTTACTTGTACTAGGCATTTGAGAGAGAGCAGCTTCATCGAGAGATGCAGTAACTTGAAATGCTATTGCTAGGATACAACTTGATTGTTGAGACCTTTTCACTTTGGATTTTAAAGATTCCTGGGCAACTTTTGCATCTACCCGATCTTCCGTTGATGAATGGGTAAGTTCGTTCACATGTTTCAGAACTTCCAAGTGATCCGTTGACGTTTTTGTATGAAGTCCCGCCTTGCAGTTTATTTTTTCCGTTGGCTACACATCCAATATATAAGTCTACCTTCCTTATTTGTACCGTGTTTATGACACATATACTGTAATTCGTCAACGAGCATATCGTTGCCCCGTTCACTCTTGATTATGGAAACCATTATGGGTGAAGTTAGCAGAAATATAAAATTCTTTTAAATATTTAAAGTTGTTATTAACTCAATTAAATGACATGTGATAGAACACCAGTTTGTAGAGGTAAAGAGTTGTTATAACACTCACTAAATGGGAAATTAGCCATTTCGTTAATAACAGTAGTTTAAAAAATGCTTTAGCAATTTGTAAAGATAAACATATATTATAACAGTCATTAGCATGAAAAAATTTGGAGCAATAAAAAAATGGTAAAAGTTAAGAACATGAGGGAATTCATTTTCCTCGTAGCAATAATCCTATAGGTGAGCAATTTTACAAGTGGAAATTTTACCAATGGTAATTTTCCCAGTGGGAATTTTCCCATTTTCCCAATGGCAATTTTCCCAGGGGCAGTCGTCGCTGTGGCAATTGTCCGGGCGCGGAATTTTGGAGGAAAACAGCTCCTTCAAAAGCAGACTAAATCTTATTTTCAAATATTCTGTTACTAAGACGACCTCAAATCAGCCTCGAGCAAATATCATATACCAACTCAGTTCTTCATTTTTGAGTTGTATTTTTCTTTATCTTATATTTTTTGATACACATTCGCATCCTTTTGAAAAGACACACAGAAGAGTGAAATTTTGTTCGTTGTAAAAGGATATTTAATACGATGACAAGAAGGGCAGTCTAGAATCAAATACAATTAAACTATAAATTTCTTCAGACGTTAAATAAAAGTCATAAGAAATGAACGACCATTAATTTAATCACCAAACAACCTTCCACCAAAGTTAGTACAGAAACATAATCCAAAAATTAATACCAAAATTTAGACAAAATATACAAACACACACATCCACACACACATACACATGCATACATATATACATACATACATATATGTGTGAATAAATAAATATACAGTGTATATATATATATATATATATATATATATATATATATATATATATATATATATATATATATATATATATATATATATATACTATTATAACTAACAAGAAGTCGCCGCGTAGCCGACCCTTAGTTTGCCCTTAGTTTATCGAGAGTAGAATAGTTGCTGCGTAGCCGACCCCAGTTGACCTAGATACCAACACATAAAAGATATCAACATTCTGATCTGTCCCCTTCCTTTACCTGGGACAGACATTTAGATGGCACGGTCAAAAGGGGCAAGGATAAGAGGCTGAGTGTCACTACCTTAAGCAGCTTAGCTGGGCTAAGCTGCTTAAAACAACCATTCTAAAGGCAGATTGAGCTGGCTAAATTGTCTTTCCACAGGATACCTGGGGAGTTACAAGCAGATGGTTGGAACACCTGGAAATTGACACATCTTCAGCCCGGTCTCCTAATGGGCCTGACACTGGGGCCCCTAACCTTGGTGGTTGCCTTAAAAGGAGCTTGGACAGAAAGATCTTTGCAGTTAACCGTACACACACGGGAGGATGCTATGAGTTGCTGAGAGGGCCCCCTCCCACCCCTACCCCCCTGTCCACACCAGACTCCGGACTTGAATCCAGTTTTACAGTCATCCTCAAACGGACCGTCCACGTGATTAGTGAACTGTGCCACGCATGTGATTGCCCCTTGTCATTCTTCGCCAGAGTCCCGCTTTCCCTAAGGTAAAGTACGAGTAAAGACCTTTCAGTCACGACAGTTTGCCATTAGAAGTGTTTATTGAGTGCCAGTATTACTCTTTATCCTTTGGGCCATTTTATCCAGCGCCGTTTCCAGTGTTTTGTGTGTTCATTCATTCCTCGAGTCCTTGGCACCATCAGTGCAACCTCGAGTCATTGTATGTGTTATATTTTCCTTTGCTGGCGTGTAATGTTTAACTCTCTCTTGCAGAGGGACCAATTTGCTTTGGACTCGTCTTGGACTGTGCCTTGCCACCATTCCAGACTCCAGTAGGAAGATCTTCAGGCTTTGCAAGCCTCCTAATAATTCATTTAACCATTTTCTTTTGATTCTTTTCTTGTAAATATAATTACTTACTTTAACCAAATTGTTTAGGTAACATTCCCTCATGAAGCAGAGCCCTAAGCTCATGCGAATCATCCCCTTTTTCTTTTCTTTTTATGATTTCCCTTGTAAAGTCAGATTTCCAAGGCCAAATAAATAAAAGTATTCTATAAATCTAGAAATCCATGGAAATACATAAAAATACACACACACACACACACACACACACACACATATATATATATATATATATATATATATATATATATATATATATATATATATATAGATATAGATATAGATATAGATATAGATATAGATATAGATATAGATATATATATATATATATATATATATATATATATATATATATATATATATATATATATATATATATATACAGTATATATGCATACATGATCTCCACTCTACATAACGGGAAAAAGTTCCACAAAGTCAAGTCTAGGACTTGCATGCCTTGCCTGTTGAAAAATATATTACGTGAATCTTGTGAAATTTGTTTCCTTTTGGGAACCGGAAACCTTTCCACGTTAGCACCCATCAAGATTTGGCTTCTGCAGAAGGTTCATCACGGCTCTTTTCTTCTCACACGCACAGGTTTCTCACAAACGCAGACCTCCATATACACGACGTATTTCCAAAGTGGCACCAAATAAAAAAGCATTCTTAAAATAAGGCTTGAAAATGCGTACAGTACAAAGGCAATAAAACACTGAAGGATGTGTATTTCCAGTTTCATGTAATTCATGTGATACCTTTCATATTGGTTAAACTGGAAAAACATTGGGAAAGATAAAAGACGCCATAAAAATTGGGTAAGATATGGAGAGGTGAATCGTGGAATTTTTATACATGATATTAAAAATAATCATACAAATCAACTGGGTAGGGGCAATAAAGATCATTCATTTTAATGCACTGGGAAGAAACATCACTGAGTCTACTTTCATAAAAGAAAGCTCTTATAAGACTAAGAATATAAGTCAAGGCATGTATAAACTAAATCCACTTACTTCAAAACAAACATGTAAATAGTTCAAATTTTATGAAAGATAGTAGACCTGGACGAGAAAAATTATAATAACATTTGTGCTCAGAGTACCTGACCTCAGCCACAAATGAGTATATGGCTCCATTCCACTGGCACCTACCAGGTGTGGTTGCCAACGGTCTACATCATTGTCTGCACTGTCCCCAGAGCATATACAGTGAGAATTTCTACCACTAAGAATCAGTCCTTCGGTAAAGGCTTAAAAATAAAGCCGAAACCAGTCTACTTTTCCCCATGGTAATAAGATATATATATATATATATATATATATATATATATATATATATATATATATATATATATATATATATACTGTATATACATATATATATATATATATATATATATATATATATATATATATATATATATATATATATATATATATATATATATACATATATACTGTATACTGTATATTTATTGTATATGTATGTATGTGTATATGTATATATGAGCTTCAATATTTACAGAACCCTCCTTGTTATTATACAACATTTAATGCGTTATGATATTTCAGTAAAGGTTGGACTGTCAAGTATGTTATTTTCTCTTGCAGTAATGCTAAGGTCCCACGAACATAATGACTCAAAACTTAAATGAATTCGTGAACTACTATCTTCCTTGAGCTCCAACCATCTCACTGAAAATTAAGTCACCAGCTATTTTATATGAAAAGTGGAGATAAGAAAATCTTTAACCGTCTAAAAACCCCAATACGTATTTTTCTGTTCCTGTTCATCAATTCTATACACACTTTTCGATAGGACTCCCCTCCAGAATCTCTTTTTCTCATTCATAAAAAAAAACCTCAGCTCGATAGAGTTACTCACCTTCCCCCATCTTTGGCACCATAATATTTTTTAAATCCTTTCAGGAGCTATAACTTTCCGCCTCAAAGATTCCGGCTAAAATAAATTATGAACTTGGCAAAAGAGCGAGCTATTTGTATCCTTTGAAACGGATGTTTTATTTTTATAATCGTTTGGCAGAGATGAGTTATGACAGGACTTCTCTATTCATTTTTCTCTTATTCTAGAACCGCATTGTCGTATTCCATGGTTGGGCCAGTTTCCAGCAAAACTGAATTTTATCTTTAAATATCAAAACCAGCTACATCATCCGTAATATGACCAACTTATCTCCTGGGAAACACGCCATCTTTCCAATACAAACTTATATTATATGAAGATTGTGGAATCTATTAACTGATTTTGTTAGGATGGGGGATTTTCTGGAGGGGGGGGTGGGATGGAGTTTGGGACTTTAGGGGTGTAAGAATATCCTCAGAACTTTGCTCTGAAATGTGGGGAAGTTAATCTAAGTCAAACTTCGTGAAACAATATAAATAAGAGCAACAATAAGAATACGAATAAGACTAACAATAATATTAATACCAAGAGCGATTAAAACAGAACTCGCATGAGGGAGGAGTTGTAATAAAAATGAAAACAAAGTTGATTAATATTGCGATGATGATGGAATGATGCCTCGGGTAGACGTACTATTAAAACAAATGTAAAAAAAAAAATAAATAAACTCGACAGTATTTCTGGACTGCTTAAACATAAAGAATAACTTGGCTCGTAATTTAAGGAAACTTAAATAGGGACATATTAATGTAGATCAAAATTCGACAGAATTGCAGTTTTACATAATTAAGGTATACAGTATATAAAATTCAGTTGCTGGGCAGATGCTAATCTCTAACAACGAAGTGACACTAAACCCAACTGAGGTGTAGTGGGAGTGAATTTTTTGTTGAATCAGAGTAAATACTCTATCATTATTCTTTATTCCATTTTCTAATGGGAAGAAGATAAAGTACAATGATATAATATATTTCCGAACTTTAGATTTTCCATCATAGTCCTACAATGTTTGCAATACTTGAAAATCTAGTATCTAGAGTCGAATGTTTGAGAAAAAAAGAAATAATATAATGAATAACCCGAAATCAAATTTGTGTTGTCATAACTACTATAACTTTCACAATTGATAATAAGAAAACAAAGTAAATATACTAAAAATTAATAACTACTGTGATAGCAGTAAAATTGCCTTAAACTCACAGACTTATATCACAGACACACCACCCAGAAATGTTACAAAACTTCCCTCTAGATACAAAAACTTTTCTTTAAACCTACCAGGACTCTCACAGAGGACCTGAACACTAAACTGAAGTACACAGTAAAGAGATAATAATGAATGGAAGTCTCAGAAAGAGAAGCACTACCAAACAAAATTAAGAGAAGATATATATATATATATATATATATATATATATATATATATATATTATATATAAATACATACATACATACATACACACAGATTGAGCAAGTAGCCGACAAACAATTAAACGTTGGCAGATAGACAACAACGGCAAAACCCATTCTACTTTAAATAGAGGACTGGCAAAATATTTTGGCGAAACTGCTGAGCATCAAGACACTACTCACCAAATTCAGGAGAAAATACATGACAGGCGCATCTAGTAACTAATTGCGGGCAAAAACTTCATATTCGTTTTAATACGGGGCACAGAACAATCCAAATAAGATGTCTAAATATCATTATCATGAAAATTCTAAATATCATTATCATGAAAATAGTAAAAAACTGTTTTACGAAAAAGGAAGCACTTAAGAGAGTGCTTCATCCCTTAAGCGTAAGAAGTATTTGAAACGAAGATCCATGATATCTAGAAAGAAAAACAGTGCATGCAAGACATATGTGAATAATGCAATATGTGCAAGGGGTTCGGAGAGCTGCTGAGAAGCCGCCTGTGTACAGTACATGTATGAAGATACTAAAGTTATAGGAATTTTCTGCACAAGGTTCATGCAGGTATCAGCAGTACATAATAAATGGGGCGGAGACTGTTTTCCTGCTTTTTCCAAGGCAGCAACCCAAAGAGAGAGAGAGAGAGAGAGAGAGAGAGAGAGAGAGAGAGAGAGAGAGAGAGAGAGAGAGAGCTTATAGAGGCGTGAATGTGCCTCTAATAACCTAAGTTAACAATGATAACGGTAAAACATGAAAAGTGTAGAAGATATATTTGTTTGAGGCAATTCCAAGTTTAGATGATGAAAGTAAAGCTTCTGTCAAATACGTGGACGTCAGATTAACTGGTTTGGTGTAGAAGCGGGTCTCTCCCAGAGAAGTGTTATTTCACCAAGGTTGTTTATCATTTCGTGGACAGTCATGCGAGAAGTACAGAAAGGACAGAACATTTAAGTTCAAAGTTAAGAAATAAGAAAACGGTAGTGGTTGATGTTTTTGCGTAATACAGTTTAACTGGTGAAAAGGAAGGGGATCAGTAGAGTTTGGTGCAAGGGAAAAATGTCAGTGGTCGGTTGTTTGGAAGTATTTAGGGGGCAACTGTAATGGATCGAGTAGATGCACCGTAGGTCACGGAATAGGAAGAGAAAGGAAGAAAGAGGGGTTTCTGAAAAAGGATTAACAGTTGAAGAAAAGTACAAGATGCAGCAGAAGTTAAGACTGTAAATGTTGAATGCAAAGGTACGAGTATATGAAAGGGGAAACTGCGTGAGTGGAGTAAGACTGGCGGAAAAGGAAGAGAGGGAGGCAGATGCAGAAGTGGTGAAGAAGTGCCAGAAAGGAAAGTTCTTGAAATAAGATTACGGTGGGGAGGGGCCGATAAGTTAGAAATGAACCTTCGTTAGGTACAGGAAGCTGCTCATTTTATACTGGTTTTCTACACCGGGCATTACCCTTGATTCAAGTACTGAAAGCAAAGTGTGGAAACAAGTCATATTAAGGGAAACATGAAGATAATCGGATGTAAAGTAAATAGCCCGTTGGGTCGTTAATGAATTTACCGGATAATCCTGACAGAGATTATGAAATATAAGAGATTATGAAATATAAGTCATATTCATGGTATGTAGGTTGACAGATCGGCAAAGGATATAAAATCCATGAACAGCCCCCCCCCCCCCCCCCCCCCACCCCCCGCCAGAACTTTTAACGGATTTCTTGCAGCAACCATCGCAGAAAGGTAAGAACCGAAATCCGGCTGTCTGTATGCGCACAAACGTCCGCTGGCTCAGTCTATCTCTCGCCTGATCCATTTCGTGGATCTTTCAATCTGGAGGCAATACCATCAAATGTACGCTGTCTCCGATCGGTTCTAGACGAGGACATATAAGCAGGGAGAGACACATTCGCACAATCACTCAAAATGGATTTGGTCACTTGATCCGAATTCGCTTACAAGATATCCGCGTTCCTGTTTGTTGTAGGACTTACTAAGGAGACATAAACATAACAAACATGTCGGTTACCACAAAACCATATTTTAGTTTTTATGCCAGGGAATCCACACTCAAATCCCTTCTCTCTCTGAATTTCCTTCTTTATTTTTCCGTCACAGGATCCAAGAAACCTTTTATTCTGCAGGAGGACAGGAAAGAGTCTTGTAAAGGAAAGGATATTCTTTATTTCATGATTGTATTTTGGTCTTGAAAACATACACACACACACACACACACACACACACACACACACACACACACACACACACACACACACATATATATATATATATATATATATATATATATATATATATATATATATTATATATATATATATATATATACATAGTTGTATTAAAAGTTCCGCCAAAGATTATAAAACCTGTTACATACAGCACAGAGATAAAACTAAACAAAAATAAATATCTGCACAAAGTACAGGAACTAAAAAAACAACAGCTCTGTTGAGCTCCTGTTGTTACTAAGGTCTGACTTGTAAATTGTAAAGACTGTTGCAGCCAATCCACGGAAAAAATAGAAAAAAGTGTAGGTATCTATAATGGTTTTTAGTTTCTATTTGTTCATGAATGGCACTGCATGGCACTTGCTGATCATCCGAATGAGTACAAGTGCTGGGTTTCATTTCATCTTGTTAACTAGACACAAGATAAACCGGTTGCAGATAAATGCATGAATGTGTATGTATATATTTATGAATATGCACAGCCATGCGGGAGATAGACAACAGCGAACCTAGAGAGCAAAAGAACGCAACTAATAAAACTAAATGTGGAATGTAAAAAAAATATTTTAGAGCGCCAAAGAAGTGGTTCTACAGAGATGTAAATGCTCAGAGAGTGTTTAATGACCAAACAGACCTGAGAACAAAATATGCAAATGGAAAGATGCTGGTCTAGGTTGGAGAAATGATATGCAAATGGAAAGATGCTGGTCTAGATTGAAGAAATGATATGCAAATGGAAAGATGCTGGTCTAGGTTGAAGAAATGATATGCAAATGGAAAGATGCTGGTCTAGGTTGAAGAAATGAATATTCTGGAGATTTGTTAAATGTGAAAGACAGGAAATCGGTACTGCTGAGTGATGTGAATGGAAGGGTTGCCTTAAGTCTGAGAATGCTTGAGTAAACAACTACTGAGGATGAAATAAAGGACATTAAGTAACTCAACAATAAACAGACCCCGTAAGTACAATGATGAAAGTGAGAGAGTGGCTGAAATACATCCGAGTGTGGAAAATTTACAAAGGAATGGTTGAGAATGGATAAAGAAGATAAAGGGGACTAAAAATATATATCATTACTAAGTACACAAGGGCAGAGGTACGAAAGATATCACCAAGATTAATAGTGGAGGTAAAGTGTGGACTTCACTAATTAACACTAAGTGTGTGTGTGTGTGTGTGTGTGAAGCTAAGTATGAAGTTTGAGAATATATGGTTTAAGACAGAAGTTGCACACGCAAACCTTAAATAAGAACACAACAGAATTAATGACTATGCAAAGTTCTAGTCAATTTACAGACGTACATTAATTTTTGTAATCTGACAAATTAAAAAGAAAAAAACAAATACTCTAAAATCACCCGTGTCTTCAATTTCAACTTGAGAACTATAGATATAACTTGAAAAATGACTTGAGAACTAGGGACTATCATAAAAATTCCAATATACACTCCCAGTAAATACTAAAGACATAAAGGTATAAACAGAAGCAAAAGAAAACACTTCTTTCACCCTTACAACTTAAGGAAAGTAAAAGAAAAGATCCTCCCAGCGATCCGTAGAGATGAAATAAAATAAAGGGGCCAATTCTTTCAAAAAGGAAGTGTTCCTTTGTCCATCCCTGTACTTATCATCGCCTTTGAAGGGAGAGCCGTTCTATATTTTCTGTTCGTAGTGGTCTTTCTCCCCCTTGTGTGAATGGTGCCATCTATTCCCCACGCCGCAAGAGGGAATCCTCAACTTGACAAACACGACAGCTTTTGTCATATGGGTTCTCTTCTTTTCCTCTCACAAAACTTCATCGGCACATTTGAAATACGAGTCTTTGAGACCTTAGAGCGAGACGGGGCGATTGGGAATAAGATAAATTCTAAAATAGAAATTTATGATTAAAAACTACGTTCTGGGAGCTAAAAAAAAAAAAAGCGGATATTTAATAATGCGTTTCATGGCAAATTATTCTCTCTCTACTCAGAGAAATGTTTTTTTTTTTCATATTTACACGCTATAGGTCTTTTTTTATAGAAATAAAAACATTTATAATTAAAGCTCAGATTTAGTTTTATCGAGAATCCTTATAATTCCTAGCAAAAGCTTCTATACAGCACATGCTAGACTCGACACTTAATAAGGTAGACTGGAAAGGAACAGTGAATTTCTTCCTTCCAAAACTCTTGAAATGTTATTGCAAATACAATACAGGAAGTAAACTAACAGGAAGACAAAAACTTTTAATATTCTGATCAGTCATATCCATTTCCTTTTATGTATTAGTGGACATGGACATCTTCCACTCTTATGCAGCCTAAAATTTTATACACAACTGAGAGCGTCAACTCCTACAACCTTCAATGGTTGCACTTCAGGGCTTTTCATCATCTCATTCAAACAGCAATAGTCATGTGTGCTGATAGTTTGGGCTGGGATTTAAATTCTGTTATTTCGCATATCCAAAAGATATACTGCCGGAAATCAGAGTCCCTCTCCAAAAGATAATAATCGTCGTATCCATTTTTTTTTTTTTTTTTGTACTGTACCAATTCTTAAATGTCATAAGTATTAAACTCTGACCTCTAGTGATCCTTAGAGCTTTGCAGATCACCAGGTCCAAGTTGCCATTTTATTTTCATTTTCTAGGGCCAATTTAGATGATAACGGACGTCATGAATACGGTTTCATTGTCATTATTACCTTCAAGTCTTTTCTGGGCTCCTTGGAGAATTTACTTGGTGCGATTTGTTGAACCTTCAGGGGATTAGTTACCGTAGGTTTAGAGTAGAAAGCATTCACTCTTACCGTTTAGACAAGAGCTGGTGTTAGGGGCTCCAGCACTGACGACTGCCTTAAATCCTCTGCTGCCTGCCTTTAGTGTGATAACAACGTCTTGCGTATATATAGGGAAAAGCGGTGTCCTCAGATTACCTTAACACTTGGCGCATTCGTCCATCGTGTCTTCGCACACCGTTTCATTTCTGTCTCCTTTGGCTACCGATATCACTAAAGTCCTCTTCAAAACCGGGTAAAGCAAGACTAAACTGCGGTAAAATAAAACTGTAAGAATCCCCTATTAAGTTACACCGACAGCAACTTCGACGGGATATAAGAAATAAGATTATTTTAAAGAAATTTTGTCTAGTCGCCACAAAGATGAAACGAAAATTCCAAGAGTACATTCCCACATGTCAGACCAACATCAGACGCGCTAACATTCTTATGAAAGGAGTAAACGTGCAACCCACAACTTCTTCAAGATGACGACACCCTATTTCACTTCATTCATTCATATTACGGAACTTCTCACACCAGACTTAGCAGCTTCTTCATATGTCATCTTCAAAACAGTTCTAATAAATAACCTTTTGATCACACTCATAACACTGACCTTTGGGCCCACGTCTAGAGGATGGCAACGCATTCCTGGACCGAGAGAAGGATATCAGTCATTTATCAATTTTAGATCTTCCATTATTATTCAATTGCCGACCTACTACAAATCTTCCCGTCATCGAGAGACCCAAACTTACACAACGACCAACCATTAAATTCAGCATCAGTGAATGGACATACCAGTTATATGCTTTGCTTGAATGGGTTCAGTTCTTCATTGGTGGGGTGGGTAGAGCTGTCGGCTAGCACGCTGTTGGCCTAGCGTTCGACTCTCCGACCGGCCAATGAAGAATTAGAGGAATTTATTTCTGGTGATAGAAATTCATTTCTCGTCATAACGTGGTTCGGATTCCACAATAAGCTGTAGGTCCCGTTGCTAGGTAACCAGTTGGTTCTTAGCCACGTAAAATAAATCTAATCCTTCGGGCCAGCCCTAGGAGAGCCGTTAATCAGCTCAATGGTCTGGTTAAACTAAGGTATACTTAACTTTTTGAATGGGTTCGATATGGTCCCTTACACATCTGTGGACTGTCGAACTGAAAGATATATGCTGAAGCGCGTTCTTGGAACTGTAATGCAACTAATCCCTTAATTAAACAAATCTCGTAAGAGACATGATGCAAATTTCAGAGCTAATCCTGACTACTATATTATTAGAAACTTGAGCAAAAATAAATGCCAAAATTCAGATACTTCCGATATACCCTTACTTTGAAACTTCTTTCTCTGCATTTCCGTGCTCACGCTACAATTTCATATAGCTTTTTCCATGCCATCTGGCCACACACATGGAAGGGAAAGTATTTAAGGACAAGATGTGGTTTATATGTTGTGTTCAGATTCAAGCTGATAACGAATAAGTAAACCACAATCGCCTGTTTAACAATATTTCATGTTTTGTAAAGTAACTTTCTCTTAATGACTTAATCGAATCCACTGTTTCTTATTATCTACCATTGAATATACAGACTAGCAAATATGTCTTATTGATCTAATTCACAAAAGTATTTATAAATTTATTTTCTAGGAAGAGCTATAGATTTTGATTAAATCGCATTAGGATCCCCGTCTCCATTTTTCCTCGTTAAGTAGAAACAAACCTAACACTCCTAAATTAAGAAATATCACCACACAGACATTCTAGTAAACTCACTCAATTCCAATAAACAGTAGATCACTACTTCAATATCCATGCCTATAACTGTTTCCTTGTTCAATATCAATTAATTCGTTTTATTTAGACTCGTACAAAGTAAGATACCACAATTCAT
The DNA here is from genome assembly GCA_039081455.1 of Macrobrachium rosenbergii. Lineage (NCBI taxonomy): Eukaryota > Metazoa > Arthropoda > Malacostraca > Decapoda > Palaemonidae > Macrobrachium > Macrobrachium rosenbergii. Next base: position 62,121,161 of record JANJGK010000005.1, read on the forward strand.
GAATTCATATTTAGAATCCACGTAAATATACTTTCACAGCTCTACAAAACGTTATATTTTTCGCATTTCGTGCTAAAAAATAAGTTCTGGACATTAATTACAATATAACTTTGATTATTTAACGCTTCAAAACACTATACGTGATATTTCAGACGTGTGTTTCACCAAAACATCTCTAAACAAGGTTTCTGCACTGAAAAAACAAACCACCAGACAAATAAAATAAAGAATGAAACAAAAAACTCGGGTCCGAAGGAAATAAACAAAAAAGAAGCGAAAGAGACGAGAAGCCAACTGAAAATTAATTCATAAAAGCAGATTCCATTATCCAGAGGAAATTGAGACGAAATTTACACACAAATAAAAAGCTATGAACCAGTATAAAAGAATTTTACCAAAAAAGAAATGTAACAAATTTCCACCTTCACATGAAGACATGCCTGACGAAACACTCCCAAGTTAAAGTTCATAATAGGAAACTAATGGCAAACCGCCCTCCCCACCTCCGTTGTGAGGTAGTGCCGTCACTGCACCTCACATGGTGCACTGCAGGCATTACTGAATGTTATCTTCAGGGTTCCTTCAGCCCCTAGCTGCACCCACTTTCTAGCTTTTGCTGTCCAACTTCCTCTTTTCAGTCTTAAGGGCTGAATGGCTGTAAGTACCACAGTTCTTCATTTTATAGCCTATTTCTCTTACATTAAAACCCCCTCGAGGAATTGCTATACTACAAAGGCATTTTTTCCTGTAGCACGTTTCTATTGCATAATAATAATAATAATAATAATAATAATAATAATAATAATAATAATAATAATAATAATAGGGATATAAGATAAATTAATACACTGCTGGTCATTACAACTAGTGCGGCGTGGATGTCTGATATAATAATAATAATAATAATAATAATAATAATAATAATAATAATAATAATAATAATAGTTGCACCTGTCCCAAGTACAAGAAGAAAATATCATGAGCGACAGCAGAACAGAGAGCCAATAACAAAAATAACTCGAGAACTAATGTGAACAACGATGACATGCTGAAAATGTAATTGGTGTTTCGAACATTCCGACATATCACCGGTCTCGAACATTAAGCTGAATGTGTTATCTTCCTTCAAATAAACCATTTCTTCGAACAAAAAGTAGCCTGTACCTTAGTTTAACCAGACCACTGAGCTGGTTAACAGCTCTCCTAGGGCTGGCCCGAAGGATTAGATTTATTTTACGTGGCTAAGAACCAACTGGTTACCTAGCAACGGGATCTACAGCTTATTGTGGAATCCGAACCACATTATGACGAGAAATGAATTTCTATCACCAGAAATAAATTCCTCTAATTCTTCACTGGCCGGTCGGAGAGTCGAACGCAGGGCCAACAGCAAGCTAGCCGAGAGCTCTACCCACCCCTCCAATGAAGAGCTATTTCTTCGAACAAAATATTAATATAAAAATTTAATTCATGAAGGTAAAGTAACGTAGTGTCACCATCACGGGTACTGCGCATGCTCTTATAATCTCGACCAGATCAGAATACAGTTGAAATAGATCGTTCCTGATGAATAATAGTGTTATAATTTCTCCACATGAACTGAATGAAAATGGTTAAAACTGAATTTTGTATTTCCAATTGAAACCAGCCAATCTTCCTTGGCAGAAGAATACCCAGTGGCCCATAATGGCTGAAATCCTAACAATGCCCAGAAATAATTAAAAATTACTTAAACCTTTCTTCTGGATTCCGTCAGAATCGAGATTCGGGGGAAATTGGCCGAAGGCAGCAGGCCTCGCTCTGGATTGAACTGCCAGTTCAGATATTTAAAGTTGGTGGTGAATTTTATGCCGTAGTTCTAAACTCTTGAAAATGGATTAGAAAACTTTTAGATCACATCAGTATAAATATTAACTATACATATCCACTTAAAAAAGCAAAGGCAACATCATACCTTTCAATTCAGAATGCAAATCGTATAGTGTACAACATTTGACGGGCAGGGTAATAAATCTGTCTCTCTCTCTCTCTCTCTCTCTCTCTCTCTCTCTCTCTCTCTCTCTCTCTCTCTCTCTCTCTCTCTCTCTGTCTCACACACACACGCACACAAACTGTGGGAGTGATTAGAGGTTTGTGTAAAGGTGTAATTACGTACATAACGTATCTACGATGCACTCTGTTTAATACATGTATATATTTGAATATGTTTCCTTTTAATTGTTGTTCTGTATAAATTCATTTTTCCTCATATGTCTAAACAATATATATATATATGTATATATATATATATATATATATATATATATATATATATATATATATATATGTGTGTGTGTGTGTGTGTGTGTGTGTGTGTGTGTGTGTACACACATACACACACACACACATTATATATATATATATATATATATATATATATATATATATATATATATATATATATATATATATATATATAATCAGTCATACATTTCGTTTTAGTCAGGGTATGACCTCATTTACCTCACAGCGGGGACCTAATTAAAAGGTGATTTGGTCTAATTGGAATGTTTGCCTCCTAATCAGCACACCCATCAAAAACGTTTAAACATTTTTCCGCAGGTTTATCTGCAAATGAAGTTTTCTAATTGTCTCTAACTGAGAATATTAAAATACATCAACTGATTAAGTTTAATACTGTCATTTTTTCCCTTTTACTTGTGAGTCTGTTCAATATGGGCTCATTTCCTTCCATTTTTTTTCCGAATAAAAATCACTTGTTCGTTTTGTTGTTCATTCTCAACTGTCGTCCTATAATCAATGTCTGTATATAATTCGCAGTTCCTACATGTTTTCATTGTTCCTTAATCCTGCATTTCAGCAAAATATTTAAAGAAATGGAAAAAAATGTAGGAACAACGCAGACTGACAAAATTTCCCATTCACATGAAGTGAATTCACTATATCATAATTATGTTCTGAATATTTTTTATTATGACTAAAGTACCAAATAATCCTAATTAAAATAGTATTTGCTAATCAGATCATTACAGCTTCACAGAGAAATATCATGACTAGTTTTATTTTTTATCCTTTAGCGATAGTAATTCTATGAATAAATAAATACATTAAAGTGAAGACTCTGTTGAAATTTTACCAAAAGAGGTGTAATTAGGGTCTGTTGTACCAGAGGGAACCAAGAGAATGAAAATAAATCAATGACCCAATGCTGAAGTGAGGAGGCAAACGCTGCCGGATTCAGTTGACTGATATATATTTTTATTTTTAGGGGACCAACCATTTCAATTTTCACCCCTTATTTATCCAGAGGGAATATGTGTCATTCGCATGAGGAAAGAATTACCATCGATACAAAAACATGAATAAACGTCGCTTTGTCATATCGTAGCATTTAGCTAATGTCACTTCCTAAAAAAAATTGGCATCGATTCCAGAGCGTAAACTTAGGCCGTCACTGCAAAGTATCTTTGTATTTGGTCACTGGACATGCCATTATTACAACAAGGGGACAGAATTCCTCCTTCAAATAATATAAGGCAATTAGTCAATTTTTCTACCTACAAGTGCGTGCATACCATTAAAGCTCTACGAAAAAATAAAACCTGTCAAAAGCCACTTTGGATTGTTCCTTGTGCAAGAACTCGCTCTTAAAAGATATGAAAAATTTTTTCTCATCACTTTTCTACCTTTCATTTCAACCCATTTTCTTCGTTTCGCACTTTGTCCCCTTTTAGTGAGAATTACCTTTAGTTTTTAACATTCTACAGGTAACTTTAAATCCTTGGGGATGGCACTGAACTTTTGGTCCCTACTGAAGAATTCTCTAGACCCTGATTGCGACCACGTAGCTCCTTCAAAGCGTACTTGGCGATTCCTTTCTCTAATGTCTCTTCTTCCTTCTCAAATACAGATGACATTTGTTAAACAGCGACCCTGAAGAAGCAGTTCTACCAAAAAGGGGGTCGAAGCTAATCCTAACGGTAGATCTGCCCTTATCTCCTCCGAGGCCAAAGAAAGTAAACTTATCGTTAGTTTTCACTGTCTCTCGCCTATATCTGTCTAGCTATAAACTAGGAATACTAGTGTAAGCTAGAGCTCGTGCAAGGAGGAGCAATCTAAAACTAAAACAAAAAAATCAGTCTTCTCTCTGTAGCTAGGCTATTTCCTAAAGAATTACATTTTATATACATATATTGTAAATCAAAACCTAAACATGCTGATACTTGCTGCAGAAGAAAAAAATCCGAGGAAAGAAATTGGTAAATGCTGATTTTAAGTGTCTCGAGAGAAAAATGTACGCAGAAATTTTTCCGGCAGTTTTCCCCCACAAGCGACGAAATTTGGAAACATGGTGAAGTGAAATTGCTTTAATCGACTCCCTGTGTTAAAATGAGTGCACTATAATTATTCCTATCCAATGTGTGCAAGGATACGTTCTAGTTGTGATGTTTCATAATAAATGCTACAGGCATTTTAACCGCTACCTTGAACTGAAGCTGAGAAATATCACATTCTGTACCGCTGTACTGCTAAATGGCAATCACGCTGCCAAATGAAATGCCGTACACGCAATTCCTTTTATTTCTCAACGACACTGACCGACACCTACGTATCGGTAGTCATGAAATCACAGAAAATTGTGAAAGCGCTTCCAAAAATCACATATATGATTGTGGCAAATACTTTTTCTCATGGACCTTGACTTCTCTGAATTTAACTGAACCAAAGAGGAAGCAAGACTCACAGAAGATATGACATGATAGTTATCGTTAAGGATACGGAAATTGCATCTGCAGAGCGGAGAGGCGCTTTGCTTTCCACACCTAGGAGTCTCTGTAAAATGACAGCGTGGGTTTCATCTTCTAACTGCGTGCAATGCAAACAAACAATTCACGGTACAAGATTATTAAACAGATCTCCCTTTTTTTCCAAGAAACAAAGCAATTCGACCAATCTGCTAAATGAGCACGGAAACTAAAAAATAACCTCATATACATCAATTTAGAAAATAATCGAGTTTAATGGTTAAAGAATAATCGGACTTTCATTTTTTTAATTAGAGTACCTCAGCTTTTCCCCGCCAATACTTCGACCTCAATATCCCCAATCTACAATAGCCCAACCCCCAATCACTGAATCCTTTCAAGATTTCCTCTGGGCGAAATCTGTTGATTTATGACGCCGATTTCTGAACGTAAATTTCGTGCGCTCCTGTTTCCTCCTAAAAATATTTTAATTGAATTTGAAATCGGCAATATCTGTATTTCTGCATGAAGCTTTACCACTATACAAAATCTAATATATATATATATATATATATATATATATATATATATATATATATATATATATATATATATATATATATATAATATATAAATTATATACAATCATGAAGCTACAAATTCACGCTACCTCGGGAATATCCCCTCCCCTGATGGCTCAGTGGGTAGACCGTCGGCTGGAGTCGCTGGATAAGTATCTGTGTCGAGGGATCGAGACCCGGCAGTACCAATCCACTTATCACATATAAATTCCCCTTCGGTGATAATTCTCCATCGGGGATATTCCCGAGGTAGTATGATTTGACATTAAGCGACATTTCTAGCTTTATGATTGTATATAAATCATGGTGTGATAAAAAATTTCATATATGTATATGTATATATATATATATATATATATATATATATATATATATATATATATATATATATATATATATATATATATATATGAAAATAAATCTGTGGAATTTATTAGCCACAATGACCTATTAACCTCTAGAAAGAAAGAAATGAAGTTTTCTTCAGATGCTCGGCCAAGTATTCGATCTCGGGTCCGGAACCATAAATACCTGGCCACGAAGAAAGGAACAAGTTTGTTCTCACTCGTATGTACTCATAACTGTCGAATTCAGATGCATTTGCTTGAGCTGGAATAGACCCACCCTCGCCATCATTGCCAATTCTGTGTTCATGAAAGGCATAAAAAGGACGACTCTTGCTGTTAATCTCAGTTTGCTAATCTGGTCTATCAAGTTTTAGTTTTTCTTTAGTCTTATCCGTTCTGTTTCCTTCATGATTCAATAAATATTTTTTACTCTCATATTTCACTTGATTTCTATAAGCTTTTACCTTACTTGGGTTATTCTGTAAATCTAGTTATTATTACTTACAGAACATTTTTATTGCATATTCGGTTACAACTTACAAAGAAGATTAATTTTTCGAGTTATTGTGACTTTCAACCTACTGATTAAACTTCGTCAGCTCATTAAACTAAAACACTTTCCCTAGCGTTATCATTATTATCGAATAATATATAAATGTACATTGTATATATAATATATATACTGTATATATATATATATATATATATATATATATATATATATATATATATAAATTATATATATATATCTTTATATATATACATAAAGTTTCACCTTTTCGGTTCATAGCACGTCTTTTGATATTAGGTGGGTAGCCGTTTACCTAAACTACGACCCACCACAATCCAATAGCTACCATTCTACTAAACACCACTGGACTTAATGGAGCCATCTTAGACAAATGACACGTAGGGAAGAGAAGGTGGCTGTATCGCACAATATCTCTGATTCGTAAAATCGATGTGTTACCCCAACCATTAATTCTTGTTTACTTGTCGATTTATAATGGCAACCTATATTTTTATTTCTCCTAAATTTATAAAGCTTTCATTTTATATATACATCTATATATACATATATATATAAATATGTATACTGTAAATATAAACATATATATATATATATATATATATATATATATATATATATATATATATATATATATATATATATATATATAATATATATCTATACTGTATATATACATTGAAGGTTTATGTATTATAAGGGCTGTAAAGAGCAGTAGCAGTAGTAGTCAGAAAACTAATTTCGTATAAGCGACACATATTACTCAAATTTACATGTATAAAACTTAAACAAAACACATCTGAAGGCATATAAAGCTTAACAGGCTATAACTACTAATATTAGCAATACGAAATTAATAAACAAGAAAAAGCGAGCCCAATAAACACAAAAAACTAAAAAATTATTCAGTTAGGTAAAATGAAAATTAAACATAAAAACCTAAAGGTTCTTATCGATAGATCAACACCTGAATGTAAAATGATAATCTGCATAGGGTTTTTACCAAGCGGAATATAGAAGTTTATCATTTTTTCTAAAACAAAAGTATGCTTACTTAACAGAAACCCAGCAAATGGGTGGGTGACTGGTATTATCAATCGAGTGCTCCATAAGTTAATGCAAATAAAAGCTATCTCCTATGAATGTATAAACCACGAAAACTCACTTAGCAGGCAAGCATAGGAAGTTAGACTTAATGCATGATATAATGCGACCTAGACCTACCCTAAAGTAGATAGTCCAGTGGGCCCTCCCATAGGATAGCCCAAAAAAGTATATACCTGGAGCAAGGGTTACGTCAGTCCATAATTCCCCAATAATGTTTATTTCCCACTCGCATCTACTGTATAAAAACAATGTTCGCCCACTTCAATATTTAGCAGAGTTGATAGCTGAGGTAACAGCCGGAATATATGGCTTTCCCGGGTTCATTTTGTTTTATTAGCCGTTAAATACATATCAACAAGTACATGAGAAAATATATCTTTAGTAAAATATTAAGATAAGGCATAAAAATTTAACCATTAATGCATACAACTAGAAATAACAGACATTTCAAAGTTATTAAAATGCCTGAATTACACCTGTAATTTATGGATTTACCACATAAAAGAAAATATGTAAGTCACATCACTGAATTCCAAGGGGTGTTGATGAAATAAAAGTTATAAGTTCCACATTATTTAATCAAAAGATCAAAAGCACGTGGTTTGCTTCCTAACACATATGATAAGGTTTATGACAAGAAACTTAAGGTCTTCGTAACTGGCTTCAATAACTAACTTTAAATTGAAGATCTTCGTTACAGCCTTAAATAACTAATGACAAACTGCTTAAAGAGTCACCATATTAAAGATCGTAAATCACCAATTCATCACTATAAAGTGTGTAAGTATATACAATTATGAATTTCTCACAAAAGCGCATTTACAATTTTTGTGAACACTACTCTTCACACAATATTTCCTCTCGGTGTTTTTCAAATTATTTCAAAAAGTATCTTCAAAATATGAGAGGTCTTTACAATTGAAAAATATTTTCCCTTGCTGAAACTAATTACCAAACATCATCTTTTCTTTGATGGAAAACCTCGGAAACATCTGCTATTCGATGTATTTTATGAAGTAATAACTGGAGAATCGAAGTAAACTGAACTTTTTAAAAAGAAACAATATCACCAGCATGCGTTATAACCTCAGAAGCTGCAATGCTTTCTTTGCACGAAGAACTTCATCTATGAAATGACAACTGAATCGACAAATGTAAGCCGGACAAAACCCCTTGTCCAACACTAAAAGTTATTATAATCTTTCGACACAGCTTCAAAATCTTATACAAAACCTGATATGATTAAAATGGTAAATTTACAATTTTACATTTGTAAACAACGTCGCTTATTCTAGTATTCCGTAAATACACCCTCCATCAAACTGCCACTAACTGCCTAGTACATTTAATAAACAAAAGCCTTAACCTGTCATAAAAATACCAACTGAGTTTATTCCATTAATATTTAAATCTATCATTCCACCAGAACCGATCCAAGATAGCTGATCACCTTTTTTTTTGACAAAAATCACCCTAACTTCACTGCTGATTGTACTTAGGCTGTAGTTATTTTCAAAACAGACTAGGAACAAAACTGGTTGATAAAGTTTTAAGATCCTATGACCGTTACGGTATTTTATGTTTCATTCCTTCCTCTGTATCATAAACACGTACTTTATTCTGGGTTCCATTCGTATAAATGCTGTATTCCTATTGTGTTCTCACACATCCAATAAGATTAAAAAGGTCAATAATGCATAGATAATGAATTTTACTTTATTCAATCAATTCCTTGAGGGTCTCTCTCTCTCTCTCTCTCTCTCTCTCTCTCTCTCTCTCTCTCTCTCTCTCTCTCTCTCTCTCTCTCTCTCTCTGTGAAATTTCAAACTAATAAGAAGGGTTTTTAATACACCGCTTTCGACATTTCGCGGTAATGAAAGTTGCATGCTCAAAATGAGGAATATAAACAGATCCTTCTAATGGTATATTATGTATAAGGTGTGGAAGCATAATTTACAAGCTGCAAGTACAACAATTTTTATATGCAAGTAAGGATCTACATCATTCATCAACAAAGACGCAAGAAACGCAAATTTTCCAACTTGATCTACATCATTCGTCAACAAAGACGCAAGAAATAAAAATTTTCCATCTTGGGTGGCAAAGGAAAGCCAACTAAAAAAAAAAAATTGTCCCTCATATAGGAACCGAAAACACTAGCCCACTAAATCGCGGGGGGGGGGGGAAGCAATCTGCTTCAAGGACGATCCAAAAACGTTTGCCAAAGGAAGCTTCTACAAATATTTGTCAGAGAAAAGACAGGTTTACTGAATGGATAAAGCGCTTTCATGTTATTCTAGATGAAAAGAAGGAAAATGGAAGGTACGAGAACTGAGGCTTGTGGGACACTTACACAATTTAAAAATGCAAAACAATTATATATATATATATATATATATATATATATATATATATATATATATATATATATATATATATGTATATATATGCATATACATATACATATACTATATATTATATATATATATACATATATATATATATATATATATATATATATATATATATATATATATATATATAATTGTTTTGCATTTTTAAATTTACGTTTTACAAATTAGATGTGTACTTGCAAAACGAAACGAATGTTGTACTGTATTGTCTGAAAATATATTCCTTAAACTCTTATATTATATATATATATATATATATATATATATATATATATATATATATATATATATATATACATGCATACATATATATACATAATATACATATATATATATATATATATATATATATATATATATATATATATATATATATATATATATATATATATATATATATATATATATATATATATATATATACATATATATGTATCTATATACATATATATACAAACACACATATATTATATATATGTAAATATATTTATGTACATATGTATATATTTACATGTATACATATGTACATATGTATATATATACATATATATATTTTTATATATATACAAATCTGAACTTGCTATATTTTCGTAGAATTGTGTGTTACATGGTAACCTTGCTTTTTTTTTTTTTTTTACTGGGAATAGGTTTTAATCTCACAAGGTAAAGAAAAGATTCCTCATTTATTTCCCAATTCGATTCATAAGCCTGAACGCTTGATTAGAGCCATTTTAAAATTTCATTTACTCATGAATCAGTTAATTTAAAATTTACTAATTTTACTACCATTTTTCTTTGCTGAAAAATGGTAAGGTTTTGTTCCACTGATGAAAATGTTTTCAATATCCGTTGGAACAGAATATTTCTCTGCTGTCGAGGCAGAAGGTAAGAGAAGTGGAACCCTACAGCTGAAAGCATGAATATGCATTCCATATTTAATGCAAGCATTAGATTTGGGGTCTGCGATAAATATAAAGCTGCCATCCTAAAGGCTACTCTGTATGGTCCATAAAAATTCAGAGAACGTCTTCTGCCATGTTACTATTAACTGGCCAAGCACTGGCAAAATGTTATCTCTGTAAGTTTCAAGATTGGTTACGGCTGTCCTAAAAAGAAGCAAACTATCCCTGAAGAATTAGAATTGGAATACAGAGTTTAAGCCAAAGACCAAACTCTGGGACCTACGAGGCCATTCAGCGCTGAAAGAGAAATTGGCAATAAGAGAGTCAGATGGAGGAAAAAGAATATGAAAGGAGGTACAGCAAAAGGAATGAAAGAAATTGCAGCTGGGGACGAAGGGACGCCGCAAAAAACCTTGAGTAACATTTACATTGCACCACGTGAGGTTCACTGACGGAACTACCCTCCTACGGGGCAACCCAGTACAGATTCTAATCATTCAACATTGTTTACTGTAAATCCCTTTAGCTGTGGGGATACAGAATAATTTTCACTGCATCCTAACTTCTCTCTGCCTGCTGCCTCAAATGCTCCTCTACATGAAATAACAGACTGCGATTAGGAGAGGACTTAACACCTTTTATGTACAAGGAAATCACATTTCATATGGCGTGTGAGTGTGGTTTGCTATTATCCGTAATTTAGCCTACCTATGTGTATGTGTTATAAGAAGGTATTTCATCAGAAATTCCTCCTGGTGTTTGGTTATAAGGACTGTGTTTGGAACTCAGTCAGAGTTTGGTTATGACATCTTCAGTTTCTCCATGGCTGTAGAATAAGACTGTTTTTGGAAGATCAGACCAATGTTCTGCAGGATTTCAGACAAACTCCATAGTGGTTTTTCTTGTATTTCGTATAAAGACTTATTTACAAAAGAATACAATTGGTCTGCACAGGATGATCTCCCATGTCGATCTAATATCTAAGCTGTCACACTTTTACATAGCAAGACTAAGATGCACACACACGAACAAACATATGACCTCGTTCCCAAGGACTTCCCACGGCTACGTGACTTTGCCTCCAGCTCTGAGCAAAAGGAGAATGCTGAGTTTATGCAAACGGATGCTAATGTATGATGACGCACTGTCTTAAAGCACTACACAGGTACTTATTGATGACGTCTGCGTCTGGTTTGACCAAACGGAGATTTCACAATAGCCTTCCTTTCATGATCAGTACAGATATATATGTTGGGAATTATCTTAGATTTACTAAGAAACGTAGTTTATTTAAATGTGGCATAAATGAAATATGACATTTGCTCGGCCACGTAAAACACAATAGGAACGAAATCATCAAAACAGGCATTCACTAGCTAAGCATAAATTCTCAGAAAGCAAAAGAAAATATACGCTTCCAAATATCATTATACTCAAAATGTGAATGAGATATATAGTAATTACTGAAGACAGCAAATACTGAAATATGTTGCATATTTGTGAACACAAGCCTTACTAAAATGTAGCAAAGTGAGAAAAAAAAGGTAAGTTATATAACTCAAACATTGATTATACTGACAATGCTAATGATTAACATATAAATCATATATAGATAATGTAATCCGGATAAATCAAACAAAATAATGCAATTCAGAAATGATAATGCAATCCTGAAATGATAATGCAATTCAGAAATGATAATAACCATATGGTAGGTTTATATAAACAAACAGTTATCCTGATAGATTAATCAGTATGGACAACCAAAATGCAAAATGTTGAATGAACAACATGCTACTACACGCAATTGATACATACATATGTAGTATAGGTTATTAAAGAAATAAATGTAGATAAATGATAACACCAGAAATGTTCAGCTCTTCCTCACATATATTACCACCGAAAATAGAACCTTTTCAGTCTTTCTCTGTGTATTCGAGCTTTAATGAAAAAATGGCCAGTAATTCCATTATCGAACTCGGAACATATAATTGCGCCAGTCCAACGTTGACCTTTGAGAATAAGCAGATTTCGCAATGGTCTCCTTCATCTCTCTTGCTTTTTTCCAAAACATTACGCTGACGATTACGCCTACGGCTCCCAGCAACATACCAACGGCAATTAATGTGTAGAGGAGAAGAAAATCATGGTGATCAGAAGAATGGCTCGCAGGAGACAGCAAGTCTAATGATGCAATAGCGTTTTCGATGGGCCTGCTGTAGGGAATTGTTAGACCTTGCAGCCTAGTGTTTCCCCACGATGTGTTGATGAAGAAGTTGCGGCCTCTGATGATGGATGTGCTAGCTCGGATGAAGAGTGACGACGTTGTTGCAGTGCAGCCATCATTAACGACGAACATGTGTCCTGTTGTCCTAGTACCATCTGGGCAAGTGACGATGTATGGTTCTGCAGAGAAGACGAATGACGTGCCATTCACGAGCCTGTGACGAAACTGATTGTCACGATACCGTACTAAACCAGCCAAACAATGTTCATGTGTATGGGGAGAGGTTCTGTTAAGTACCAAGTCCAATTCGCATGAATTCAATGACGTAATGTTTAAGAATTCAAACAAATCGATCCTGCATACTACATTATTCATAACATCATGGCAATCACTTAACAGTGCTTGGTCTCGGACTACCGTAAAAGCTTCTTTATTGGCGGAAACCAATACTAGAGCTGACAGATTATTAATAATAGGTGTCGAGACGTTAGATACATACGTGGGAAAAGGCGAAATTTTATACGCTTTCCACGCGTCTGATGGGTTGAAAGGAATGTCGATTACGATCTTATCAAGGTCAACTTTAACTGTAATCAAGCTGTAATAAAATTCAACTTTATGAAAATCTACTACTGGAACATAGCGCATTTTATCGTGAGCATTATTGATAATCTGAGTAAGATCTTTAATCGGTAACAAATGAGGAGACAACACGCCTTTAGCAGCAAGTGTTATAGCTTCCACGTAATCTTTTGATTTTTCGATAAAGCTTGAAACTCTCGAGTATACATGATTAATTATAGCGTGATAATACATCAAAGTTGCTAACAAAACTTGAGTGTCGTGAATCTGATTGAAACGTCGTGACTGTTCATTTACTTTACTGATTACGCTGTTCAAAGCTTGAATTTGTTTGTTTAGTTCTCCTGCTAATACCTCTTGTTGATGTTCCAGATTTTCGATTTTAACCCCGTGATCGCGAAGTTTTAAACGATTTGAAATCCCTAACCCAAGACCTGCTACGGAACCAACCAAATTTAATGCCGCTAGAACAAGTGGGTTACGCCTTTCTGTAACGTCATGAGGTATTGACCACATTAGCAAATCACGAGCCAAGATTTCAGCTTCGCTTGTTTTATTCCTTAATTCCCAGAAAAGCATATTAATTGTGTCACTGACTTGATTCGGCGACGTTGGATCACTGCTAGCTAAGAATGATTTATGCAAGTCTGCCAGAGATTGATAAAAAAGAGTCAATTCTGATTTCAAAGTTATTACTTCATTTTCGCTAGTAAAAATGGCGTTCATATTGACTTCTAAAACTATATTACTGCCAGTTAGAAAGAAATTATTCATTTCCTGTACTATAGAACCATGATGTAAAGTTATTTCAGAACTCTTCCCAGCTACGATAAACATTGAGAGGAATAGTGCATGGTATAATTTGACAAGCTTCATGTTGGAGCCTGTAAAAGAAAATAACTTGTAAATAATGAAACAAAAACATCGCATCATCCAAATGATGTAAAAATTCACACAATAATTAATTTTTTCATAACAAACCATTGTCTTAAGCTCTCACATGAGAGATAGATACTGTTCGAACATCCGTTGAATCGGACTGATTCCGAATTTTAAGTCGGTTACCTATTAAAACTTCTATAACTATGAAAGGACCTTCAAACTTAGGCAACAATTTCCAATTTAGCCCTTTTCTAACATAGACTTGTACATATACTATATCTCCTTCTTGGTAAGGCTTTGTGACCTTAGCTTTTTTATCATGTGCATTCTTCATTAACACTTGAGCCTGTAAGAGGTTTTGATAAAGTGTTTGATATCTACTTCGGCTAACATCTATTATATCCTTCAACGGATCTGATAAACTAGATGTCGGGGATAATATGTGAAAAGGTGACCTAGAAGGTATCCCATATACAGCTTCATGGGCAGACATACGGATTGAAGTATGATAATTGTTATTTAGGGTACTGGACACGGTGGGTATTGCAATATCCCAGTTTGGGTCCATACCGCCTATGTTTACACGCAGTATGTCTAGCACCTTTCTATTAACCCGTTCTACCAATCCATTAGATTCAGGATGGTATATCATCGTATTGACTTTCTTTATTTGCAGAATTTCGCACAATGAGTTAAGGAAGTGATTATTGAATTCTCCACCTGAGTCAGAGATTATTATATTTGGAATTCCATGTCTGCATATATAGCACTCGTAAAACTTCCTAGCGCACTCAATGGCTGTTTTACTTTTTAGTGGTATTAATTCAGTATACCGTGTAAGGGCGTCAATGATAACCAAGAGGTTTTTATTCCCCCGGTCTGTCTCGTAAAAACCTGTCAATAAATCAAGGTGTACCCTTTCAAAAGGTTTGCTAGGCACGGGATAAGTTCCGAGACCTACAGGATTCTTAGTATGGCCCTTGTGACGGAAACATATATCACAGTTTTTAATATATGTCCTAATATCTTTTAACATAGTAGACCAGTAAAATAATGACTTGGCCTTTTGAGAGGTTATTTCGAACCCAGGATGACCATGCAGAGGATGGTTGTGAAGCCATTTCAGAACGATTGGGATTAATGTGATAGGTACAACCACCTGGTCGTTAGTTAACTGTGTTGAACTCCTGGTTCTCCTAGCCACGGATCGGCATAGAATGTTATCCTTAATCAAGAAATATTGATTCGTATATTTCACATAGTCCTTATCATCTGGATTCCTATTTAATGCATCTATTATTACTCTTAATTTCTGATCTTTCATTTGTTCTTGTCGTACTGAATCTAGATTCCATTCTATATCTGTAATATTCTCTGTTGCTTGGGCTAAAGATTGACCATTTTCGATAGCAATTTTCATAGCTTGCGAAGGAATTGGAATTTCTTCTAGATCAGCGAAAGGTATTGAGTGTGTTGGTACTGGGTTACGAGATAGCGCATCTGCGATTACGTTTGCTTTGCCGGGTAAGTATCCAATTTTAGCTCCAAAGTCCTGGATAATCATGTGCCACCGAGTTCTTTTAGGACTATGATTGAAACCTTTAAAAAAGTCAGTAAGGGGCTTGTGATCAGTTAGAACCTTGACACTATACCCATAGATTATATATTTAAAATGTACCAACGAATTAGCAATGGCGAGGCATTCCTTATCTATTACTGCATATTTCTTCTCTGACATTTTTAATTTGCGAGAATAAAAAGCAATGGGGAAAAACTTATTGTCATGCCACTGGAGTAACACACCTCCTACTCCTTGATCTGATGCGTCGGTTGCAATAATAAACTCTTTAGTAAAATCGGGAAACTTTAAAATAGGAGCAGAACTGATTTTTTCTTTCAAGGTATCAAAAGCAATTTGATGTTGGGATTCCCATTTAAAAGTTACGTCCTTCCTTATGAGATCAGTTAAAGGAGCTGCTATTACTGAATAATCTCGGATAAACCGACGATAATAACCCGAAACCCCGAGAAATTGCTGTATGGCTTTAACATTAGTAGGAACGGGAAATTTACTAATAGCAGAGATTTTATCATGGACTACTTTAAGACCTTGCCGAGATACCATGAAACCCAAATAGACTAATTCGTCTTTAAAAAACTCACATTTAGAAATTTTTACTTTTAGATGATGTTCTCTTAACCTTTGAAGGACTATTTCTAGTTTACTTAAATGCTCCTCCAAGGTGTTGGAAAATATAACTAAATCATCCATATAAGCATGGAGAATATTCCCTAGTAAATCTCCGAACACTATATTGATCATTCTAGTGAACGTAATAGGAGCACAACGTAGCCCAAATGGCATACGTAGGAATTCATAGTGACCTCTAGCTGTACTAAAAGCAGTGTACTGGGTACTATCCTTAGCTAAGGGTATCTGGTGAAAGCCTTTAAGTAAGTCCAAGGAAGTAAAAAAACTTATTCTGTCCTAATAGAGACAAAATATCATCTGTGCAAGGTACTGGGAAACGATCAGGGATAGTTTGGTCGTTAAGCTTGCGAAAGTCAACACAAATCCTCCAGGTTTTGTCCTTTTTTGGTACTACTATCAAGGGAAAATTATAAGGGCTGTTAGATTTCTTAATAACCCCCTCTTTTAACATCTTATCTACCTCAACATTGATTTCATTCAGAAATTTGGCCGGTAGACGATATGAAGGCACGTAAATGACCTGGTCTTTATCCTTTAAACGAATTTGATGTTCGATGACTTCCGTTTTGCCTAAAGCTCCAGTACTAGTAGAAAAAACATCACTATATTTGGATAAAAGATCAAAAAATTTCTTGCTTATATCCCTATCTAAGATGTCTGCTTCGATTTTGCCTTTAATTACCTTTAAAAGAGATTCGTCTGTTGCTGATTCAGTGGAGTTAATTTCAGCAACTGTAAGGATTCGATGTTTATATGCTTCGATATTGACAATATGTTGATTTTCATGTACTGTTAAAGCAGCATTTAAGTGATTAAAAACTTCAATGTTAACCCGATGATCAGAATTTACTGTGTATAATGCTTGCGTGACTGAAAGCCCATTGATCTTTAAGGTATCAGGAAGAATTAAAACCTCTGAGCCTGGCAATTTTCTTTTAACCTTGACCGTGAGATACGATGGTGTGTTTGGCTCAATGGTTTGTGCGAACGCAGCAAGGACGGGTGCCTGAGATTATGTTGGGTTGCTGTAACAATATCATCGCTTATGAGACAAGTGACTGGCTCTTCGATATACGTTATCTTCTTACTCTCTGTCTCCTTCTGATCCAAAACAGATTTCAATGTGTGTGAAGACCGATAGAATTTCCCTTTTATAAACACTCCGTGTTTTGCGGTGTTAAAATTACGTTATGTAATGACATTGATGGATATCCCATAATAACTACTGGGTACATATTAATATTGCCAACTATGATAAAGGTATCCGTAAAAGTACGTTGCCCCAACCTGTATTGTATCTGAGATGTACCAATTACATCTAATTCATTATTGCCTATTCCTGACA
Organism: Macrobrachium rosenbergii; assembly: GCA_039081455.1. NCBI lineage: Eukaryota > Metazoa > Arthropoda > Malacostraca > Decapoda > Palaemonidae > Macrobrachium > Macrobrachium rosenbergii. The sequence goes on from JANJGK010000005.1 coordinate 62,139,037, forward strand.
AACGAACATCAGAGCGTTCGATGGGAAATCTTGAAAATAAAAGGTGATGGGTACGTAAATCCATTATATTACGTGGACTACCTGAATCAAAAAACAGGGTGAAATGCTTGTGTTCTAAGCTGACTGCATGCAAAGTGGGTCTAACTTCTTCTGAGCCAATAATAGCGTGTATTTTGCAAAAATCTACGGGACCGTGCTCTGCATGTTTGGGAGACACTACCTCGATTTCTGGAAAATTCTTGTCTTCACACATATCTTGGAGAACAAACTTATTATCTGATTCAAAAAGTGATGATAACCCAATATCACTCTCCTCCCCCTTTAAGCTGGCTATATGGTGTTTGTCTGCCCGCCGGCATTCGGAAAATTCACTGACGCATTATTGTTTGGAACTGCTGAGCCTGAAGTTGGCTTTCCCGAGGAACGATTTGAATGTACTTGTTTCTGACCTGCATTACTGTTCTGCTTGTAATGTTTGTTCTTTCCCCCATGGTACTGTTGCTTTTTAGCGTCATTACCAGTGTTTTGAATGTTTGTGTTACTGTTTAAATTCTTCTTTCTTGCATTGCAATGACTATACTTATGATGCGTACTGTTATGGATTGAACAATAGCGGGACCTACACTCATTTATCACATGACCAGGTTTTTTGCAATTGTAACAAATGACTGCTGATGGATTATTAGTGACTAAGTTAACCTGTTGCGGTGATGTAGACGCATGATTTTTGTTTTCTTGCTTTGTAAAATCCTGAATCGGAGAAGGATCGAGATCTGTACACTTGGACAAGTGTTTCCGAACTTGCCTATAGATATCTAATTCTGAGCTATCTGATTGTAATTTCTCATCAAAACACTTAACCAAAGGTTCAGGTAACATTGCTGTTACAAGTGTTAAATAGAATAATACAGGATTCTGTAGGGAAGTGGTGGGGTCGCTCCCACTTGGGGTTGGAGGAGTCATTTTCCTACTAAGTTTCCTATCCGCACGCCTACTCTCTAAGTGATCTTGAAACCTATATGAATAAACACGGCCGCTACGTAACCTCATAAATCTAAACCAGGAACGCAAGTAAATAACAACCGAGATTCATATAACCGCTAAAAAATAACATCACTTATGAAAAATGCATCATAAAATACAATAATGAAAAGTAATAAATGCACTTTCCTGAAAAAGAACAGAGTTAACAATGTGTCAGGCGTAAAAAATAAAAGGGCACAAAAGTATGAAAAAAAAATGAGGTATCAGGAACCGCTACGTCTGCAAGGCAAAGGTATTAATCTACGGCACTGCTCACCTTATATCAGCAACCTGCCACTCGAGACCCGAACACTGTAAATGAATATACCAACTGTTACAAATAATGGCTGTACTTAGCTTTTTATTGGATTCTGGTAAGTAGGTCGACGAGGTTCCTCTGCTGTCCAACTTCCGTCTGGCTAGATACACGTCATCGAAGGGATGTTATTGTGGATGTTGAACTTCTTATGTTGATGAATGTTGATTGCAGAAACCCTCAAGGAACATCGTGGAGTGTTGATGTGCAATGTTGCGTAGATTTGTGTAGATTTCTTTCTCTCTCTCTCTCTGCCATGCGTTGGGGTAGATGTGTTGTGAAGGTCAGATGTTTTCCTCGCTTTTTCGTTGTTGATTGTTTTCTTTCCGTCAGCCTGTAACCATGTCGTTTATGAAGATGACAATTGTCTATGGATTTTTGGGCATCTCGCCGTATCGGAGCTTCCGTTCCACCAATGTAGACGCCATGTAGAGGTGCTGCCAGAAAGCTCTGTTGTGACCGCTGTTGTGTGTGCTGCCACCACTGTTATAAGAAGGTATTTCATCAGAAATTCCTCCTGGTGTTTGGTTATAAGGACTGTGTTTGGAACTCAGTCAGAGTTTGGTTATGACATCTTCAGTTTCTCCATGACTGTAGAATAAGACTGTTTTTGGAAGATCAGACCAATGTTCTGCAGGATTTCAGACAAACTCCATAGTGGTTTTTCTTGTATTTCGTATAAAGACTTATTTACAAAAGAATACAATTGGTCTGCACAGGATGATCTCCCATGTCGATCTAATATCTAAGCTGTCACACTTTTACATAGCAAGACTAAGATGCACACACACGAACAAACATATGACCTCGTTCCCAAGGACTTCCCACGGCTACGTGACTTTGCCTCCAGCTCTGAGCAAAAGGAGAACGCTGAGTTTATGCAAACGGATGCTAATGTATGATGACGCACTGTCTTAAAGCACTACACAGGTACTTATTGATGACGTCTGCGTCTGGTTTGACCAAACGGAGATTTCACAATAGCCTTCCTTTCATGATCAGTACAGATATATATGTTGGGAATTATCTTAGATTTACTAAGAAACGTAGTTTATTTAAATGTGGCATAAATGAAATATGACATATGTATATATATATATATATATATATATATATATATATATATATATATATATATATATATATATATATATATATATATATATCTAATGAAACTGTCAAAGTTGTTTATCATTCGCTTGTTACTGGTTCAATATAACTAATATTATAAAATGAGCTAATGAATATCACGACAAAGTAAAGAACCCTTATTCATTCCCACATAAGAATCAGTAGTATGGATCGGCTGCGAAATTCATAAATAAATGTAATGTATAAATACACCAAATACTAAATAATGTTAGTAGACCCCACCATAGAATGCATCCTGGAACCAGCGACCTAAATTTACCATTACGTTCACTAATAATATACAGACTGTGGCATCATAAGCCTCTCTCTCTTATTCAATAAAATACACTGATCTCTCTCTCTCTCTCTCTCTCTCTCTCTCTCTCTCTCTCTCTCTCTCTCTCCATACACAACCCAATCAATCATTCCGAATGAAATTCTACTGGTTCTTAATTGGGCCACAGTTATTTCAAATGGCCCCTTGGCATTTAGCTCTTTCCAGTCAATACTCCGCTACTATTACACTTCATAGGAGAGAATCAGAAAGACATGGGTGATACGATACTAAATTAAAACAAGGGTTTTTGTTGACTCAGTACACTAAAGTTTTTCGATGAAGTGTATTGATGCTGATAACAATAAACAATTATGACATCATTCTCGTCCTTAATCTCTATTGATAACAGATTAGTTTGTTTTCATTGCAAAGTGTAAAAGTACAAACATGCGAATTTTAGTAACCGTACAACAGCAAATGCGTACAACACCCACAAAGGAGCTATGTCAAAGGACTTGAAATTCTCAACATTAACAAACCTCATCTTTCAGTAACTTTATTTGTTTTCTACACTTTTTGAGGTCATTGTTATAAACACAAAAAAACCCAAACATCAGCACGCAAAGAAGTTTAACATAAAAACGTTACGCGCATTTGAATAAAATATATATTCGAATGTATGAAATAACTTGTTTATGATGCACAAATCAAAAGTTGTGTTCGGCCTTTTGGTAAAAAGGCAACGCCATGAAATATAGACAAGGTACTGCATTATGTTCAAGTGTACGTGCACGTTTATGAACACATAATATCCAACCAAACTTGTATATATATTTTAATTATACTAAATCGAAGTTAATCAATGACCTAAAAGATTAAACAAACTTTCTATGATACAATTACAGAAAAATGAAATTTTGTACCTAGAATAACGAACGCTAACATCAAGTCCGTCATTCTTTTTCCCCCAGCCTGCTGGGCGCAAGGAGATCAAGACAGCATCAAGACAGCAGCACAGACGATGTTACTCAAATTAACTGGGTTAAAGTTCGTCGCTCCGTTGTCCCGAGATAGGTAACTCTCGGCAAAAAACGCTACGCTGGAGTGCGACTACTTAGTGCAAAAGCACGCCAGTCTCTTCTATTCCCTCAAGTGGTACAAAGGCAATTCGCAGTTCTACCAATACATTCCAACAAAGGCGAACCAGTTCTCAGTCTTCTCAGTCGAGGGATTACACCAGGATCAGGTGGTGAGTCCAAAAGCATTTTTCAAGAATAGGGTCGGGAGAAGATACATTCTAAATTACAGCAATATTTTGGTTCGAAGCATTAATACTTTCGCTCGCTGATACTGGTGCACATCTAACTTCAACAGTCCTTCATGCGCACATACATATAGATACATTTATATGTTTTACATCTTTATACATTTCCCGTGTCAAGAACGCACAAATCCTGTGCCATCCCATCTCATAACGAAACCAAGGACTGAATCTGTTTTGGGAAAATACTTCCAGAACACGAAATACTGACATGGAAACTCGTCAATAGCGCACTGGACCACAGTACTCATATGCACTCATGAACTCCTGTTTATAAAATTCATTTTCCGTTACACCTTGCAATTTCTTCGGCCTCACCAATTACTTTTCTCTTATTGTAAAAAAAAAATAGTAATTAAATTCACACTATACATATTTACATTATACTAAGCTATTACCTGCCACTTTCTTTACATGACTAAAACCCCTCAAGGCACCGTTAACTATTAAATTCTTAATCCTCATAAATCACACATAAGCCTTACTTCCAGGTATAAAGAAAGCTTAGCCGTGTAAGGCCTTCTTAGACTTAGTTTTGTCCCCGTTTCATATTTCTTATTGTTTTTTCTTGTTTTCTTGTTTTTCTGTAGTGTTAATGTTAATCTTCTCCCGAGTGTAGTACTTTACTTCTGATTACCTATACAATTCAACCTCTTCCATTTTGAAGACTACTTTGGCCGTACCATAATCATCACACCACAACCATTAAAACCTTGCTAATATTCATAGAGCGCTCATTTTATCCATTATAAATTATATAACTTCGCCCTTCGGCAATTTCTATTCAATTTCATTTCCTAAGACCTTAGGCAAGCAACTTGAAGAATTCATAGTGTCCACTAGAAGCGCCTTCGAAAAAAAAATGTAAAAAACAAAAGTCCATCAGGAACATTCTGTGACCTGCTTCACTGACATATAATGCTATTTAAAACCTACAAACAACTACATGCTCAATAATCATCTGAACAACAAACAGCCTGCTCATAAGAAGTAGCTTATGATAATCTTTCATATATCCTTTAATTATTTTAGAGATTAGATCTTTTACATGTATACAACCAGCGTTGTGAGTCTGGGTCTATATTCTTACAAAACGAAAATGCAAATATTCGTCTGAAGGCCAACCTCAGAAGACCAGTGCCCTTTAAGAGGGTGAGATTAATTGAGGCTTAAAATTTAAAGGCATCAATTATTTCCTACCAGCAGTCTTCGTCTTCTGAGAAAATCGCAACATTACAAAACATTTCTATTTGATCGCCTTTTAATAATAGTTCATGAACATGTCTCAAGCATATAATTTTTGTTTTGCTACAAGTGTCAATTACGTATGATGATACCATTGTCCCTGTTACAATACAATCTATAAAAAAATATATTAAGAAAGGTTTTAAAACGTGGATTTTTCAAACCTTTGGCTCTACAGGATATCAATTTCGTTAGCTATATTCATAAATCTGTTACAATGTGTCCAAACTAAAAAGTATAAAAAAAATAAAACACGCTTTTATTAAAATGCACTAAAAAGCGAAAAACATCTTTTTTTTTTTAGGCACACCAGAATTTTCTTACAATTTATCATTTCTACAAAAATAAAAGCGTGGGCGCCAAACATGGAAGGAAATGCTACACGAAAAGAATTACATTTGTTTTTATTTCTTGTAGTATTTCCTTCCATGTTTGGGGCCCACGCTTTTATTTTTGTAGAAATGATAAATTGTAAGAAAATCCTGGTGTGTCTCGAAAAATTATTTTTTCACCTTTTAGTGCATTTTAATAAAAGAATGTTTTACTTTTTTATATAGTTTTTAGTTTGGACACATTGTAACAGATTTATGAATGTAGCTAACGAAATTGATATCCTGTAGAGCCAAAGGTTTGAAAAATCCGCAGAGTTATTAACTTATCCTAAATCCGTAGAGTTACTAACATTTCTACCGAGTCACAGAAGTTGTGAAAAATCCGAAGTTTCATACATACTACAACCCACGAGACACTGGGAGAGGTCACTGTAGGGTCATTAGAGGTCACTGCTGACCTACTGATCATTTAAGGTTGTATTGTCACCGGAATTTAGTAACCATGCAAAATTTCAAGTCCATCGGACGAAGGGAACAGGTCGAAAAATTGAGTTATAAGATTTGACCCAAACAGAGACAGACAGACAGACAGACAAACGCAGAAGTCAAGTCAAAAAATGACGAAAACTAACCTATTAAAAGCAGACGTCATATTATGATCTATTTCAGTATCCAGAGTAAGCATGTCCATAGGCGTAAGAAAACTGATCTGTTAACTCGATTTAAAACTTGTATAGAGCAAAATGAAAAACTTATGAGAAGCTGACCTAGATCACATCCATAATGAAGTAAGATTTCAAAGCTTTGTAATTTCAAAATACTTCACTTTATTTACTTTTTGTTCAGGCCTAATGTTCAAAAGAGTAATTGCTCACTATATTCCATTTCTCATATATGGCTCCCAAAAAATCAAGTGAAAAGTTACTCATGGATATTTGGAGTTCATTGACGAGTAACTGACTTATCCGTGAGATCTGTTTAAAAACAATGTTGGGTTACATATAAAAAAAAAACCTGTAATATGAGTCAAAGTTAAAATTTCGAGCAAAATATTTTTCTATCCCTAACTTTCACTTGAAAAAATAGTATAAGATAACAAATCAAGTTTGAAAGATTAAAAGTTTCGTGTAAATATATAAAACCAAAAAAGCTTGTTACGCAGTTATTGCCATTGTAATAAAAAATGAATATTCACAAAGGCAGGTAAAAAGCATTAATAATTTATTCGACGACCGAACACTCGAGATGTGCATTGACAAAACGAAAACTATTCACAGATTTTTAACTGGAAGACTAATACTTCTGGTGATGTAATAGATGGTGATGGAGAGAAGAAAAACACATATGTAGGGCATCATTATAGAAGGAATGTTAGGCATTCTGCAACACACTTGACTGAAAGAACTACCTATATGTTCAGTAATTCATACCAATGCTACCTACATATTTTGGCAAGTCTACTTCATGAGAAAACAGTGGGAGAATCAAATTGGACAGCATAATCTCTCACATATGAAAATGATTCCAGGAAAAATATTGCATTTTCCAACAATAATAAAAATACTAGCAATCAAGAATTTCATCCGTAACGACGGAGGATACAAATTTTTACAACCCTGAATTGGTTCGGTCATCAAAATAAGAGAGAGAGAGAGAGAGAGAGAGAGAGAGAGAGAGAGAGAGAGAGAGAGAGAGAGAGAGAGAGAGAGAGAGAGAGAGAGATTCTTCCTTTTCATATCTGAAATTGAATGACATAAATAAAAGAAGAACGAGAAAGTTGGGTTTGCGTACAGAAAGTTTTTAAATTTACTTAGTAATATAATACTAGAATACAAATTCAAATTATAAAAACACCCTTATGAACTAATACTCTTTCACAGAACTGAGTTATTTCAGAGATATGAATGAATAACGAGATTTATGCAAGCCAAGCGCTGGGTCACTTTCGAGCTTTCAGCGCTTAACGCGATGAAAACAGGGCGTTGGAGTGCAAAATAAATGAAATTCAGAAAATAAATTAGATGAAGCATTCTACACGTACGCAACTGTAACACTGGGAGAAAACACCGCAGCTGCAATAGTAAGTAAGAGTTGGAGAGGTTAGACGGCAACAATGAAGAACGAACTTGAAGTAAAGCAAAAAGCTAAAACGTGGGTGTAGCTAGGGGCCGAAGGCTGTAACAAACACCCTTATTAATGCCGACAGTGCACCTTATTAGGAGCACTGACGGGACTGGCCCACTACGGGGTTCAAGAGTCATGAATGAATAATATACTCTGCAGTAAGTCATTCTCAATAATATCCAGATTATCACATTTTTCTATCAGTTCTAACAAGACAATTTAAATACATTTCATAATATCAAGGTTACGATAATCCTATCACATGCACAATTTTAGTAAAGTAGTTAACGACCTCATTATGTTAAGTACTCTATATCTAAAGGTTTTATCGATTTAAAAATAATGCTGTAAGGAGAATATTAGGAGTCAGATTGCAGCTTGGAGTTAAAAGTGAAACTATAACAGAAATTATGGACGAAGCGGAGGGAGAAGGAGATGGCTTGGACATGCACTTTGCATAACCGAGCGTGATAGTGTCAGCTCTTGACGGCACCATGAAAGCTTTAAGGCCCAGACCTACTCGTATGGAAAGTGGAGATGACTGGAGCTTTGTGGAAGATAAAGCACAGGAAAGTTACAGAATTTAACAGACGTCTTTTGCGTCATGCGGCGTTGGAAGCAATTTTAATGAATCTATTGTATTTACTTCAATTTTTCAGAGCAGCACTGGAATAAAAACGAGCGCAACACGAAGTTTTTATACCTGTAAAAATAAGCAATTATTTTTTATTATCTGTTAGGAATGATTTTGAACATTACTTAGTCTCTTGGTCTTTTCTTCAAACCGCAAAACCATGAGCCCCAAAAGGCTGACACATCTGCTAGAAAAGGGTGTCTAATAAAGGGTTTCTAATCAGGCAGAAAAAATATCCACACTCTCCAGATGTGAAATTCTTCATATAACCCTTAAATAGGTTTGTAAAATATTTAACATTTATTCAGAGTCAAGGAAATGAGATTAGGAGAGGAAAACACTAAACTCGAAACCAGTTACTCATTGAGAAATAAATAAGTCATTTTGAAAACAGGTTGAAGGGCCTCATAAAAAAAAATATACCGCTTTTCTTCATCCAAATTGCATATGGGAAAAAAAATATTATAGTATTAACCTTAATACAATCTGTTAGTAAATTAGGCCTCAGGGTAAATTATGATTTTAATGAATATGCGACATTTATAGGGATATGGTGACTGATGACAAAACTGAGGAGAAATGTATCCAAAATATTATAAAACAAGCTAATTAGAGGATTAACTAAATATAATTACCCAGAATCATGACTGCCTTTACTTTGCTTTCAAAGACATACATTCACCGTAACATACAGGAAAACTTTTATAAAAGAAGATACTGGTAATTATTTCATGTAATTCAGCAAGTGGAAAACACAAACCTGCTGTGCCGACCTCTCTTTAGACAAGAAGTGATGTTAGATCAGAAGAAATAACCGAAACTGAATATAGCTGTGTGAATGATATAGCATTAAAATTTAACCCAGAAGCACTGGGCTTGTTCCCCAAGCTAGGAATGAAAATTGGTAATTTTTTAGACACACACACAGACCTGTATATACACACACACACACCTATATATATATATATATATATATATATATGCATGTGTATACAAAGTACCCATAATCAACCCTAGCCTGGGAAACAAATCCTTCACCCCTTTAAAAAGAGTATGGCACAAACAAATACACAAACACACACACACACTTTATATACAGTACAGTATATATATATATATATATATATATATATATATATATATATATATATATATATATATATATATATATATATATATATATATATACTGTATATATATATATATATATATATATATATATATATATATATATATATATATATATATATATATATATATGTTCAATGTAGGACGAATGAATGCATCCTTGAGAATTATCATAAAATCCACAGAAAGAAGGCGAGTGAAAGCCGGGACTTTGAACAAGTACTTTCACCGTTTATTCTACATTTTCAACTTCACACGGAATACAGAGGTAGTTGACAGAGCTTTATATTCAAAATGAGAAGGTGGCAGGGTTGCAGTTTCTTAATCTGGGCGGCATGTTCTTTAAACAGAAGAGACAAGGACAAAGGATCCAGGGATAATCCAAGGTGGAGATTAAAATTCCTGGTGCACGTGGCTTCAATAAACACCGTTTCCAACAAATCCCTTTTCCATTAGTTTTTGACCTTGCAGATTATCGATGGCTTATTCCAGTTAATAGCATGGCTTGTCTTCAGCCAATGATCCGAAATGCCATTGTTTGTTAGGCCTCTTGAAAGGGCATATTTGTGGTGCGAACATCTCAATTTTAGTCCTTCTGATGTTTGGCAGAAATAAATCTCATTACAGTATTTGCAAGGGATACTACTTACAATATTCTTGAATTAGGCAGACTATTCTTAATTAACTTATTTCTCAAAATGTTATTATATTTGAATACTATATTAATATCAATAGTTTTTAAAATGGCCATTGCAGGAATGAAATTAGGGTGAAATGGTAAACAAAGAATATTCTTAAACTCTGTGTTAACTCTGGTTGGATTGTAATACGTCTTTTTTCCTTTATTCTTACAAAGTTCCAAAAAAGGATAAAATAATCAGGACTACAAATTCTAAGAGCTCTAAGATACATACTGGAACATGTTGAAACCTTAATCTGTTTAGCATGGTTAGAATAAAAATGAATACATGACAAATTATTCGTGAGTTTCCTATATACTTTAAAACAAAAATTGATGTTATTTCTAATAACTAAGACGTCCAAAAATGGAATGTAATTATTTTCTTCATATTCTGTTGTGAATTTTATGAATGGTACAAGATTATTAATTATATTTAAGAAATCAAGGATATTTATATTGTCTTTTACAGTACAAAAGCAATCGTCTACATATCTAACCCAAAATACTTTAGGGAACAGATTTCTTGGAATAAGTCTAGACTCGAAGAATTCCATGTAGATATTAGACAAAAGCTGTGAAAGCGGGTTTCCCATAGCCATAACAAATATTTGTTCATAAAAATTACCATTGAAAGTGAAATTACAATTTTTTACACAAAGGGATATCAAATTAATAATGACATTGGTGCGTAATTCCAGATTATGCAAATCCAAATTTTGTGATAAATATAGAAGTAAGTCATCAATAGGTATTTAAAAAAAAAAAGATGTCACATCAAAACTTGTTAATTTATCGTTCAACAGGTTTTATTAGTTATAAACTTCTTAAATGTTTAGTTAAATTACTATTACCTGTTCTGGGCAGTATTTCAAATTCCCTTTTACAGAACTCAGTTGATTTTTTCCTAGACCCTCTCGTATTGAATTATCCAGTACTAATAAGTTAACCAGTTTCGATGTGACATTTTTTTTCTAAAGTAACTATTTATCACAAAATTTGGATTCGCATAATCTAGAATTGCCCACCAATGTCATTATTAATTTGATGATATCCCTTTGTGTAAAAAATTGTAATTTCACTTTCAATGGTAATTTTTATGAACAAATATTTGGTATGGCTATGGGAAATCCGCTCTCATCCCTTTTGTTTAATATCTACATGGAATTCTTCGAGTCTAGACTTATTCCAAGAAAACTATTCTCTTAGGTGTTTTGGGTTAGATATGTAGACGGTTGCTTTTGTACTGGAAAAGACAATGTAAAAATCCCTGATTTCTTGAATACAATTAATAATCTTGTACCATCCATAAAATTCACAGCAGAATATGAAGAAAATAATTGCATTCCATTTTTGGACGTCTTAGTTATTAAAAATAACCACATTTTTTTTATTTAAAGTATATAGGAAACCCACGAATAATTTGTTATATATTCATTGTTATTCTAGCCATGCTGAACATTTTCCGGTATGTATCTTAGAACTCTTAGACTTTGTAGTCCTGGATTTTTGAGAGATGAATTTATAATTATTGATAAAACAGAAGACTCATTATGTTATCCTACATATTTTTTTGTAACTTTGTAAGAATAAAGGAAAAAAAAGACATATTACAATCCAACCACAGTTAACACAGAACTTAAGAATATTCTTTGTTTACCATTTCACCCTAATTTCATTCCTGCAATGCCCATTTAAAAAATTACTGATATTAATTTAGTATTCAAATATAATAATATTTTCAGAAATAATTTAATTAAGAGTAGTCTGCCCAATTCAAAAATACTGTATATAGTATCCCTTGCAAAGAATGTAATGAGATTTACATTTGCCAAACATCAAAAGGACTAATAGTGAGATGTTCCTACCACAAATATGCCCATTCACGAGGTCCTAACAAACAATGGCATTTCGGATCACTGGCTTAAGACAGGCCATGCTATTAACTGGGATAAGTCATCGGTAATCTGCAAGGTCAAAGACCATCGGAAGAGGAATCTGTTGGAAAAGGAGTTTACTGAAGCCACATGCACTAGGAATTTTAATCTCCACCCTGGATAATCCCTGGATACTTTGTCCTTGTCTTTTCCTGTTTAAAGAACATGCCGCCCAGATTAAGAAACTGTAGCCACGCCCCCTTCTCATTTTGTGTATAAAGCTCTGTCAACTACCTCTGTATTCCGTGTGAACTTGAGTATGTAGAATAAACTATGAAAGTACTTGCTCAAAGTTCCGGTTCTCATTCACATTCTTACGTGGATTTTATGTATGTATGTATATACAAAACACCCATAATCTATCCTAACTTGGGTGACGAACCCGTCACCCCTCTGAAAAGAGTATGGCCACCTCCTTTCAAAATGAAGATTATCATAACCCAGTGAAGTGGTACAAGCAACTGGATCGCACTGTTTGGTAGTGCAGGAAATTAATTTCTTTTTCTATCTGAAGTAGCAATGTCCCAGCCCGGTAAACGAAACAAATTTGCCGTTATACCAAAAGCTCAGATATAAGACGCAGTGTCCTGCAGGTGTCACAACACTAAAAGAAGGAGCATTGACTCCAGTGTTAATAAATCATAGACACACCACAGTAAAGAAAGCGAAGTCATGGAATCGCTAAGGTAAACGAATATCACCTTCAAATAAGATAAATAATTGAAAAATGTTTATATACAGTAATGAGTAAGATTTAGTACCTGGGATGGAGAAATACCGAATGACATCAAAACAAAATGCCAATTTTACGGATGATTGCCAATTTTGAGAATGTGATCCCTGCAATACAAGTTTAAAGTAACTTCAGTTTTATAAATGGTGGCAGAGATTAGACGTAGAACCCAATCAGTTATGCTCTCAAGATCAAAGTTGAAAAGAGAAAGCAAATCGATATTGGTGATTGACAGATGATATCTGGCAGTGAGGGAGAAAAGATATGGCGGATTAAGTCCTCGAAAAAATGGATGAAAAGGAAAAGAGACGGACTGCAAATGCTGTTATTAAAAGATGGGAAGAGGAAAACAGATTCACAACGCTTTAAACCAAGTGATGCTGAAAGGTCGGATGAGAATCTCGAAGCAAATCTATACAGAAGTGGAGAAAAGCCATACGCAGAGCAAAGTCTTTTTTTTTCTGATAGTGAAAGTTAACAAGGCCTTATATTAGACTGACGAATGCCTCAGATGTCAAGAGTGACAATGAAAACACTCACTGATTTCACTAAAGAAATCGATCAAACATCAGTCAGGGAAGATAGAGGTCCCTATAGACCTTAGTTTCGATCATCAACAAATCTTTATAAGATACATCTTTGGTTCATGAGTACATTATTTCCTTCGAACTTTAAACCTTTTTATGTTCAGTAATCTCTCATAAATTATCTGCATATTAAAATGGATATCCTTCCACTGCAGAAAATGAGTCTATGGGTATCGGTACCCTGATCCAAAAATTACCACAAAATGAATGCGTGGTCCCTCACATTAAGAAAAACGTCCTAGGATGCCCATGGATATTTTGATCTATTACTCATCTACTAATTCATCCATTATACGCAACTGAAAAGAAATCTGAGAAGTGTGCGGAGGAGTGGATGTATTGCTTACCTGGTTTAGAAATGATTAGCAAGCAAAGGCCCAAAGTTGCAAGCTGGACATAAATTCATTTGTAAGATTCTGTGGACCATTATTTTTCCTTTATAAATAAGCATTATGCATTTATTTTATCAGCCATTGTTTTAAGATGCTAGAATGTTGAAATTTCCTCAAGAGTTGACCAAGGACTCATTCGTAAGAGTTAATGGGCTCTTAAAAGGCCTTATCTGATAACCTACCAAATAACACTGCCTCGAGAGCAAATATGCGACGTATGAAATATAAAAAATATTTAGATAATACCACCGAAATGTAAAATGCCGCCCAGTTCTGGCATTTTTGTACAACCCGCTCCCCGAACCAAATGTTTGATGACACATTCGCGCGCCTGGAAGAACATCAATTGCCGATCCAATACTGAATTTATAAAAAACTGCTATCCATGAAAATAAGCACATTCCGGTCCGCTAACACTCCCTTCATATATGCTATGTTTCACAAGGGACTCATGGACTGGAAAATCTCCTGACGCTTCGATCACTTGATTAACGACTCAAACACAAACTAGTCTGTTCATTTTCCCATTTGTTTCACCCGCCAATGAATCCAATTACACCATTTAAAAGACGCAACAATTACACGCATTCGTTTGCAGTGCGCTGAAATGACTATCAAAATTACAAATTCTACGGTCGAATTAATAGAGAGAGAGAGAGAGAGAGAGAGAGAGAGAGAGAGAGAGAGAAGGGGGGACTGTGTGTGTGTGTGTGTGTGTGTGCAAAACTGAAGAACTGGAAAAATTTCCTCTGACACTATTCATGTATTATAACTGTTTCTGAAGAAATTGGAAATAACTCAGTTTTGAGATTGCTCAAAATAAAGGGGGATGTTTGGAAAAGAGATATTAAATCATAAGACAAAATTTTTACAGAAAAATAAAGAATATAATCATGGGTCATTTACATCGTACTTCAAATGTTTTAAGGACGAAAAAATAATCTTTTATCGCAAGCAGCCAAATAAATTAAAGCACATTATTATTATAAAGCAGTACATCGTTCATAATGTAAACAATAAAGAACATGTTAGTCATCATAATCTTTTTCTCATAAAAAGTGACTGACCTCCAAATGTCTAACTGAAGATTAGTTTTCATTACCACTGATATGAAAATAAAAAAAAAAAAATTAAATAAAAAAATAACCTCACAACTCACAAGAAAAAATTCCTAAAGTCGAAACGTAAATTAGGTATCAGGCCATAATTACGGGAGCGGGGTAAGTTTCAAATCTATTTTGGTAACGGTCATAGGTTAAAAAAAATCGAGTTTTGGGTTCAAATTAGGGAAATTTTTTTCCCATTTTCCGGTAGGAAAACGTGTCAGCTTTTCCAGACGGACGATGTCAAGCGTCTTTGGCTCTTTAAATGGGGTATTTAAAGGGACTGTGACGCTGACCCAGCCTCTTTACCGTCGGTGTATTGAGAAATTTTAACTTTTTTTGTCATTTACGATACTTCATTTATCACAGCGTTGTATGTAAACATCACGTGGTGGCGTGCCTTAGTTCTTTTGAAAACGCTGTTTATCCGAACTTGCATGTGTTTGTGAGTGTTTTTGTGAAGAATTACTCGTTATTAACCAACATTTTTCATTAATGCCGAGAGTTGGTGAGGTACAGATACCTGTAAGAATCTAGACGAAGGCTTGGTAAAAATAAAAGCATATTTTCTCATAAAAATCGAAATAAAGACCAAAAGTATCTTCAATTTGTGCGGAAGAAGAGAGAGAGAGAGAGAGAGAGAGAGAGAGAGAGAGAGAGAGAGAGAGAGAGAGAGAGAGAGAGAGAGAGATTAAGTTAAATATACCTTAGTTTTACCAGACCACTAAGCTGATTAACAGCTCTCCTAGGGCTGGCCCGAAGGATTAGACTTATTTTACGTGGCTAAGAACCAATTGGTTACTTAGCAACGGAACCTACAGCTTATTGTGGAATCCGAACCACATTATAGCGAGAAATGAATTTCTATCACCAGAAATAAATTCCTCTAACTCTTCATCAGCCGGCCGGGGAATCGAGCTCCGGCCCAGAGAGAGAGAGAGAGAGAGAGAGAGAGAGAGAGAGAGAGAGAGAGAGAGAGAGAGAGAGAGCCACGTGTGGTTAGTGAAGAGCCGCGTTGTGATAGTGGAATGAGTTGTAACCCATTGTCTACGGTGTTATTGCGTAACATGCTTGTGAGAATGAGGGTGGCTGAACATTCTGAAGTGCAATACAATCAACTTGTAACATCCCATGTACGTAATATACAGTTCCCAATTCATGTTCCAAAAGAGATGTTACATCTTATGTATAAAGTGTATGGAGATCTTACAAACACAAATCAACTTTTAAAACTGTCAAGAAACCAAACGCAAAATAGGAGTGAAGTTTTTAATTAAAAGTTGTGGAAAAAGTGCCTCAAGGAAACGTTTCATGGATTTACCACAGCCACCTGTGTACTACAAATGAGTGCTGTAGAGCACAACCTTGGGTGTGTGTTTATTATGAATGACGTTATAGGAGGCATTCATATTAAATCAAGTAGTCAGGAAAAATACAGAGAACAAGGTCAACTCTGATACCCAAAACACGGAGGATGAGAGCAAAGCAACAAGATGATGGAACATATAAGGCCGGAGCTTTATAGGCTGGCACTCATCAGTGGCGTTCAGTGCCGCCTAATATCGAGGATTAAAGGATGCTGAGTCCTTGGACAAAGTTAAGTATATCTTATTTTAACCAGACCACTGAGCTGGTTAACAGCTCTCCTAGTGCTGGCCCGAGGGATTAGATTTATTTTACGTGGCTAAGAACCAACTGGTTACCTAGCAACGGGACCTACAGCTTATTGTGAAATCCAAACCACATTATGACGAGAAATGAATTTCTATCACCAGAAATAAATTCCTCTAATTCTTCACTGGCCGCTCGGAGAGTCGAACGCTGGGTCCTTGGACAAATGGAGACTGGGTCTATTGGGGGAAAATTCATTCATCCCGCAAAGTTACACCTAGGGTTGTTTGGAAAATCTTTGGTAGGAGAAAAAAGGTAAGCTAGAAAAGGAAATTTTATTTTAGGCATAGCATAGATTTTTGGACTGCTCAAAATGCTTTTAATATGCTGTATATGTGCCAAAGAAAAAATAAACACAAAAAATATCTCCCAAAAGCGAAGTGTGTCTGAAAGTTAGGAAAATTTTAATCTGGTTTTTCTCAAAATCCAGATTTTATGAAGTTACCTATATTCAAATGTTTATAGAATACAGTATTCTTAAAATACATGAAAAAGGTTAAAAGGTATTAATTCTGCAGGATATCTAGAACTTTGTGTATTTTAGTTCATTTTGCTCTGTCCTCTTACATCCAGTGTTGAATGTTCAAAATCGAAAAGCTGAAAATTTTGAACTTTCAAAATTCTAAAAAATGAGATTTTCTACAAATTCTTTTAAATTTCAAATATCCACATTATAAGATTATGTAATTTTCTTCAAAATTAAGCAAAAATTACGTCTCAAAGTTGAAATCCAACAAAATTGTTGAACTTTAAAATTCTTAAAAAGAAATATTAAAATATTCATATCAAAATATTTGGCCAAATCACGTAAACTTTATAGTAAAATCATGCTTTACCATGCCAAATAATCCCTCAAAATTTAAGACATTTCAATGCAATATTTCTATAAAGAAAAATAAATCTTTAAAAATATAACAAAAGATAAAATAAATATTGACATCATGCCAGACGACACATCTGACACTACGTGCCCCTTCTATTAATGCCTTTCAATTTGCTTGTAATGTAAGAAAGTTAACATATTTACCAAAAGGGTGTGCGGCAAGAGAAAAATGGAGTAGGGTATGTTTGCCTGGACTGAACAGTGAAATGGATGCAAAATTAGGATGTTTAAGCAGGAACGAGGTTATAATACCCAGTGGCGCTAGCAATATACAAGTGTAATGTAGCATGAAGGAAAAAGCTTTTTTCTTGCACAAGATGAATACGGATGCAAGCGGTTTTAAATCTCTTATTTTTGTGCAATACTTTTCATTTTACTTTAAAATGCATTTTGGTAAAAGAAAACCTTATCTAATATTATATGTTGTTATTCATATCTCTCTCAAGTCTAGCATAGATGACAGCTGGCTTGAGGATTAAGCTGAGGTCTTCTATTTTAAAAGGATAAGCTTGGTTGTACAGTACAAGTTACAACCCTAAAATCGTAAGAGCGAACATTAACGTATATTTCTTTATGGCAGTTTTGTTACGAAACGTGAAAGGCTAAAACATTTTAAAGACTGGATATTAGGATTTGCAGGGGATTAACCCAATTGCACTTGCTATGCCAGGCTGTCTATAAGACTAATAATTCTAATTCCATAATCATCATATGAATTAACAATGAGATAATGATGGTATTCTGTTCATCTTTTCTTTATATTACATTTATTCCCGATAACTACGGTAATAATAAATTACATCAAGTATGACATGAATGATCGTAATAACCTTATTGCATATCATTCACTGAAGTTACTGAAAACCCTGCACTCACATCAATACAGATATTGTTACATCCATATCATTATCATCATCACCAGCCTAGTTGATTAATCAACGCTTCCTTTAGCTCAATAATAAAGGGCGTTGTCCATTCAAGTTCTGGGCAGCTACTTATTTCGATTAAAAAACCTGACTTGACGTTTATCACCTTAAGGAATATGACATCGCAATATCTAACAAACTTCATCTGGTAAATTACAACTAAAAGTATGACCACACACTGCATAAACACAAACACACACACACACACACTATATATATATATATATATATATATATATATATATATATATATATATATATATATATATATATATATATATATATATATATATATATATATATATATATATATATATATATATATATGTATATATTTATATTGTAATGACCGAACAAAATGCAACAAACGTACTGGTTTTACAAAGGAATAATTAATACTCCTTTCACATAATCCTTTTGAAGCTTTCTCCTTTTTTCCGAAAACGTTATATATATAGCCATTAACAAATATTATTTTATGACTCATCTCAAAACAATTCTGTATCTATTCAAACACCTTATAAGCTCGAGAATCCTAGATCAGCCACGCAGCCCACTGCTGCCAACAAACTGATGCATCTCACTAATCAAGCTTTTCGATTCTTTTGCTTTATCATGACCTTACAAATGTTTAAAGTCTCTTCCAGAAAATTAATATCAAATTCACACTGTCTTCTCTACCCAATTACCTTTCAAAAATTTACCTCAAACACGCTCACAAATATATATATATATATATATATATATATATATATATATATATATATATATATATATATATATATATATATATATATATATATATATATATATATATAAATATATATGTGTGTGTGTGTGTGTGTTTATATATATATATATATATAAATATATATATATATATATATATATATATATATATATATATATATATATATATATATATATATATATGTATATATTACATATATGTATTATATCTATACATACATATATATACATACATATACATACATACATATATATATATATATATATATATATATATATATATATATATATATATATATATATATATATGAGAGAGAGAGAGAGAGAGAGAGAGAGAGAGAGAGAGAGAGAGAGAGAGAGAGAGAGCACAGAATTTCCTTCGACTTCCACTTTGTCCTTAGCAAAAGAATTTGCGTGATGGGTGAAAGGAAAACTGACAATCCCAAAAGAAGACGCAATTTAAAATTGCGACGCCAAGATGCTACAAGATTCCAGAGGGTAAGGATGATGCCATTTGCATTTACAGTGCTTTCAGGAGATGCAAGACACAGCAAGGGAAACTCTGTTTATCAAATCCGCCTTTATTCTTTTTTCAGACTCGGGTTATAATCCTCGTGGAGGAAAGTGGCGACGTCTGGAAAGACCTTAAGAGCATCAGACGCTTTCTTTATTTAACGAGATCTGGCTGCGTGTGTTAAGAATGAATGGCTCTGGCGTGGACGTGTTTCTTTTAAATACATGACTTGAATACGTCGTAATGTTAAAAAGAACGTTTATATGCATACAGCTCTAATTTTAGGTAATACATAGGGACCATTAATCTGTCTCAAATCAAGCATTTCTGATTTTGCATCATAGGAATAATGCTAATAAAGACATTTTTGCACCAAGGATTTCATCGCAAGAAATGTAATATCAGCTGAACCAATAACTACAACAACCATGGCTCTACCCCCAAAGCACTTAAAGAGTAAATGCTTTTTACACGCAATCAACAGGCTAGCAATGAAAAATAATTATAAAAAAACAATAAAACATGTAATGTAACACTTACCACACTCTGCACAGCGAAGAATCCGATGGCGAAGCGTTACCTTGGGAAACGGTTCCCAGACAACAAAAACGCACTAAGAAGCACTAATACAACGCGCACCTGCAAATATAAAAATATGAGAATAATTAAGAGGAAAATCAATCTTTCTGACGTCCTGGTTGTTTTGAGAGTATAATAAAACTCATAAAATGAATCATTTTAATCTTAACTGCTAACACCCTTCTTACCCCAAGGATAGATTTATTCTGTAGGTCCATGAATAACTTTGGACAAGTTAGAAGCCACTGGCTACAGATGAAGCATGCCTGTAGAATCAATATATATTTTACATATCGCATTAAATTATTACGAACAACAAACATCTAATATCTAAACTGTGTAAATTATATCCGTTAATTTGCCTAACCGTAAAAAAAACAATTTTCAAATTTCCAAAGGCAACAACTAGAACTGCTAATGGTTCCGAACAAAGGGGGAAGTTATCAGTAAACATCGGATAAATAACTTCCTTGTTTATCTGCAATGTCACTTGACTCAGAAAAATACATTTAGGCGGAAAACAAATTTAATACAGAATTGCTTTTTGACAATTATGTTTTATTCAGCAACAGCTTTCCAGCGGAGATTATTCATACTAAATACGTTGTTCTACAAAGTGTCTCAGTTACATAAATAAGTCCCAAAATTCGAGTATATGAAAAAACTATCAATAAACGTCAAAGTAGCATTTTCACAACATTAAAACTGCAACAATATTACCACTATTTAAAATACTGAAAATGTATAACATCATTACTACTATTAAAATGATGATAATAAATATCATTATTAGAGTAAAAAAAAAAATGAAAATCTTATACCAAAACACACAAAAGACAGTGGAATATAACGTTTCATATATTAAAATATCTTGCACTTCTTGCCTTCAAGACTTTAACTAATCACTCCATCTGTGTGACCTGAAACTTCCAGTCTGTTTACTCGGGAAACAAGTCGCTAAAAACCATTCCTGATAGTTGCTTTCTTTGGTAATGTATTAAGTTATACACAAACACACACACACACTACATATATATATATATATATATATATATATATATATATATATATATATATATATATATATATATATATATATTATATATATATATATACATATACTAAAAACCATTCCTGATAGCTGCTTTCTTTGGTAATGTATTAAACTACACACAAACACACACACACACACACTATATATATATATATGTATATATATATATATATATATATATATATATATATATATATATATATATATATATATATATATATATACTGTACAATGAAGGCCAACAGGTCAAGAAAGTCATATTTATTCAGTTGCAACGTTTCGAAGCCAACCAGCAGGCATCATTTTCAAGCTACAAGTAATAACACCTAGTTAGTAAGTGACAAATATTAAAATACACAATATAAGTTACATTAAAACAAACACAGTTAAAAATATGAATAAGGACCAACCGTTGAGTGTGGAGGCAGAAGAAGGACTGACCAAAAACGTTAACAGTTCACAAAAGATAAAGAGGTGTAGACATCGAGGACAAGTAAACTTATAAATAACACAAGAGGTCATTCAAGGACCCAAACGGCCGTTGAAGCTGAAAAGGCTACCGATATTCAGCGGGTTTGTGAGTATAATTTTGATTTTCACGGCAGGGAGATGACGGGATATTAGATTGGAGTTCTTTATAAAAGATTGTATCGTGAATAAAAGGAAGACTGGAATAGAAAGGTAATTTAGGAACGTGAGGAGTAGGATGACGTTGGACAAAAATATTATTTAAAAATTTGGAGACGTCTTTAAAGAATAAGTGGGTGGGGAAGCAGTTGCTGTTAAAGTATTTTTGCAGGAACGTGATTTCATTGTGGAAAGCTTGCCTACTAGAGGATAAAGCAAAGGCTCTGTGAAGCATGGTTAATACGGAATTAATCTTAAAATAATAACAACTCCTTTATCTTTATCTGGACTTACGAATGTACCAGTACAACAGACCATTGATAACTATTATTTTACATCCATAGGAAGAATCTTATGTAAAATAATATCAATGGTCTGTTGTAATGGTACATTCGTATGCCCAGATAAAGGTAAAGGTGTTGTTATTCTAAATAAGGATGATTATATTTCTAAAGTGGTAACAATTTTAAATGATAATGCTAAGTTCCAGAAGTTAGGAACGCCTGAATTTTCAACATTGTTTAAAATAGAAGACTGTATTAACCGATTTCTGAAAAGCAAGACCGTGGCATCATCAATGAGAACACTTAGTCCCTTTACAGCTCAGGGTCATCCTATGGTTCAATGTGCGGCCTACCAAAGGCCCACAAAGACAATGTTCCTATCCGCCCTATCTTAGCGTTTTACAATAACGCTAAATACAAACTAGCAAAATATCTAGTTCCCATGCTTGCCTCCTTGGCCGAAAATTCTTACAGCCTTAAGAATTCACTTGAGTTCAAAAATACTATTCTTGCTCAGGACTCGGATCTTGTTATGGTAAGCTACGATGTCGAGTCTTTATTTACGAATGTACCAGTACAACAAACCATTGATATTATTTTACATAAGCTTTTTTCTGTGGATGAGTCTCGTTTTAATGGGTTCTGTAAGAACGATTTCAAGAAACTTTTAGATCTAGCGGTGCGGAACACCGTTTTTGTTTTTAATGGTTGTTCTTACTCACAAACTGATGGTATGGCTATGGGCTCTTCACTTGGACCCAACTTCGCCGGTATTTTCATGTGCTCGCTGGAAGAGCACATGCTTAATATTTGTCCCCTTAGTTACCATTCACTATTTTATAAGCGTTATGTGGACGACACATTTGCACTTTTTAGAAGTCAGTTTGACGCCGAGAGGTTTTCAGCTTTCATCAATTCATTTCACATAATTTTAAATCCACGAATGAACACGAGACTAACAACCAGTTACATTTTTTAGATATTTTAATAACACGATCCTCTCAAGACTTCGCTACTTCTGGTCTTGGTACAATTTTTATAGTTTTTGTTCTCTTGATTTTAAGATTAATTCCGTATTAACCGTGCTTCACCGAGCCTCTGCTTTATCCTCTAGTTGGCAAGCTCTCCACAATGAAGTCACGTTCCTGCAAAAATACTTTAACAGCAACTGCTTCCCCACCCACTTATTCTTTAAATACGTCTCCAAATTTTTAAATAATATTTTTGTTCCACGTCATCCTACTCCTCACGTTCCTAAATCACCTTTCTGTTCCAGTCATCCTTTATTCACGATACAATCTTTTATAAAGAACTCCAATCTCTAATACCCCCTCATCTCCCTGCCGTGAAAATCAAAATTATACCCACAAATCCACTGAATATCGGTAGCCTTTTCAGCTTCAATGACCGTTTGGATCCTTGAATGACCTCTTCTGTTATTTATAAGTTTACTTGTCCTCAGTTAATCCGAATCGACAGTCATAGAGCTGTCAGGTATAGAAATGGCACTAAACTTTCAAATCCCGAGATTTCCAACATAAGGGATCATGGTGATAAGTGCAAATATTCTATTCAGTACAAATACTTAAAGGTTTTGGGCAGAGCCTCTAATCATAAACTTTTAACAATTAATGAATCATTTTTACTCAAAAACTGGTTCCCTCACTGAACACCCATGCCACGTTTACGCCTCTTCATCTCTCGTGAACTGTTAACGTTTTTGGTCAGTCCTTCCTCTGCCTCCACACTCAACGGTTGGTCCTTATTCATATTTTTAACTGTTTGTTTTAATGTAACTTATATTGTGTATTTTTTTTATTTGTCACTTCATTTTATTGTACTAATTAGGTATTATTATTTGTAGCTTGAAAATGATGCCTGCTGGTTGGCTTTGAAACGTTGCAACTGAATAAATATGACTTTCTTGACCTGTTGGTGTGCTTCCCTTCCCTGCCTTCATTGTACTGTTGGGTTTCGAGAAACCTCCGCCTGTTGAATATATATATATATATATATATATATATATATATATATATATATATATATATATATATATATATATATATATATATATATATATACGCACACACACGCACACACACACATATATATATATATATATATATATATATATATATATATATATATATATATATATATATATATATATATATATATATATATACATACCCAGCACTTAGAATACTGGAACATTACATAAAAACGAGCAAAACTTAAATAAATGAAACGAGCAATCAAATAAACCGATAAAAACGATGCAAGGGGGAAGCATTAACATGATGTAACAAAGAGTTTCAAACGTACGAAAGTTGAAGAATTCCGGTTATGTGCAAAATGCAACAGAGAAACTAGATGAACAACGACTGCAAGGTGATGATAGTCAATTAATGATAAGGAACATTCTTTACGGAGGCCTGTAGCATCCTCTCTGTCTGTCTGTCCGTCTGTCACTCTTGTGATGCAACGGTCAAGTTGAACTTGAAGCATAAGGGGGAGCAACCAATTCAGGGTCCCACAACTACTCGTTAACTACCAGTTCCCCAACTTTTAATGGGCTTCATGCACAGGTGGAAATAACAAACGCGCACAAACATACACTAAGAATGAGGGAGAGAAAGAGAGTATGAGAGTTTTAAAAAAATAATTTTGTTTCAACAGCTTTGTTCCCAAGTTGAAACAGATATCAATTAACTGTTAACTGCAGAAGTTAATCGCTTTACATAAAACAAAGCCTATTTGAAACCTATTTCCTGGCCCTATAAGTTTTCGCTGTCAGTAAATAAATAAATATATAACAAATACATAAAGCTAGAATTTACCATCAAGCCATAAAGATATACAACACAAAAACTGCATTTTTTCTAGTGTGTTGCATTCAGCAGTTATTTCCAATCAGCATTCCTGAATGGAACAGATTATCGGTATAGCAAAGTTAATGAAAACTGAAATATTCTTGTCACATATTACAACGGGTAGCTTAGAATCTGTCACTTTTAGAATATTCAGTGAGTCCCTTGGAAAATATTTACAATCAGATAAACATTTTTTGCTTTTAAAATAACACTTGTTACACAATTTCCCCTTTACAATTAACATTAATACACATATCGTGAACACCTTATATGGTTTTGTATTGAAAAAAACTGACACTATCTGTAAAATGTCATATTCTAAATTGTTTCGCATGAGTCTCTTTAACAGCTGTTAACACAGGAGGAACGTTGAGAGTCGAGGCATGCTTTTAAAATGCAGCGGTAGCATGACTAAGTGGCTGACCAGGTTATATAAGGTATGACTGAATGAGGAAAAAGTCCTATAAGAATTGGTTAGAAGTGAGAAGAAATAATGTTTCGTAGTTTAAAAGAAAAATTAATGTCAGGGAGTATATCAAATACTGAAACGACCATTAAACATGTACTGGAAAATCCAAGGGTAAAGTTTTTCAAAGTAATGAAACAAATAATGGAAGGATTGATATGTGAAGAAAAATGGTGAATTTGGTAATGAATATGGTGCATGGATCAACTACTCAGTATGATGCATTTAAAAATAAGTTTTGGGGTATAATTATAACGGTGTAAATTGTTTACCTAAAGCTAGGAAAAACTTACAATAGAAATGATAGAAGTACGGTATATAAAAAGTACTTTGTCAGAGCAAAATATTTCCTTGACATCAAATAACAATAGCAAAGGATGTCTTGGATTATGTAGATATAAATGTGATTGGTTTGGTGTGAAAGTGGATGTCAGACATGGCTGATTAATAATTCTAAGAATAATAAGCAATGTAAAACAAATGGGAAATATTGGAAAAATGTTACCATTA
This sequence comes from Macrobrachium rosenbergii, assembly GCA_039081455.1. Taxonomy (NCBI): domain Eukaryota; kingdom Metazoa; phylum Arthropoda; class Malacostraca; order Decapoda; family Palaemonidae; genus Macrobrachium; species Macrobrachium rosenbergii. Next base: position 62,165,136 of record JANJGK010000005.1, read on the forward strand.
GGAAATGGATTCAGAATGGCATGTGATAGTGTTAATCAGTGAAAGAAAAGACTGGTAAAAGAGTTTGAAATTGTTTGTAAAAGGAGCAAACTGAAAGTGAAATTTACAAGAGTAAGGGATGACGATAACAGAAAGTCAAGAAGATGGTGAAATTTATGCCCATCTGGGTATTGTAGGGATCGATGTTGGTTTACACAAGTACTTGGAGTATGTGTAAGTCACGGAATGAGTGAAAGAAGGATCGAGTTTATTTTCAAGTGATGTGTACAAATCAATACTACAAAGGACAATACGTTTCTCTAACACCATCCTCCTACTAATTACACTACAAGGTAAACTTAGAGTTAATTAAATTACGAACGCGTGGTTATAAAGTTAAATGGCAATAAATACCTCACCAATAACTTTAAAACTAACTAATATATATCTTGTCTGGTATGCATATATGTAAATATATACTTATGCACACTGTACATACATACACATATATAAAACACAATGATATACAGGTATATTATATATATATATATATATACATATATATATATATATATATATATATATATATATATATATATACATATATATATATAAATATATACATTATATATATATATATATACATATATACATATTGTGTGTGTTTTTAAGGTAAGTTATATATTAATCAATATATCTCAAAATCTCGACGGCCATTTCAAACTTGATGTAAATACTGTAAATCAAGATGACATGGAAAGTTTAATACTTTGTAAAGAACACCATCACACTGCAATTATTATGGAGCCCAGTTATATTATCTGAATTCCATCTATATGTATTCATTCATATATATGTGTATATATATATATATATATATATATATATATATATATATATATATATATATATATATATATATATATATATATATATATATATATATATATATATATATATATATATATATATATATATATATATATATATATATATATATATATATATATATATATATATATATATACATATACATATACATATATATATATATATATATATATATATATATATATATATATATATATATATATATATATATATATATATATATATATATATATATATATATACTAGCTATGCTCAACTTCAAGTAACAGAACTTAGCCAGTAGTCGAGATAACTGTTATTTCATTTACCTTCACATTTGACCTCCTACGCTCTTAAGCAATCTGGAACTGCCAAATATCACTTCTTGTGGCATTTAAAAATTGAGCGATGTAAAAGACACACCACCGCTCACACAACCACTGTTTGATGCGGACAGTTGTAAACCGAAGTATTCCCGAAAAGTTTTCACATATGACTTTCTTGCAATGGCGAATCTCTTCGCTAATTCCAGATATTCCAATATCGGGTTTTTAAACAGGAAGTAAACCCGCTTTACGATGGCATTCGCATTTTGGAGAGAATTCAGTCCCTCTTAGGTAACTCGAACCTTATGGGCGGAAAATAGTTTTTTGGAAGAGGTTTTATGAGGTAATGTGAAGGTTCCGCAAAAGAAAAAAAACAGCCAGAGACACGTTAATTTTAGAAAGAAGTGATTAAAATTATTTATTAAGTGTTATTGGCATTACTGCTAACTTTCTCTCACACAAATGATACAATGGTGATATATTCAGCAACAAATACAACATGCAATCAAATATGAAAACTACAACGACAAACATAAACGTCTATTCTCAGATTCAAGACGGGAAGTTGGATCAATTCTACTCGTATTTAAATTTCCTTTGACGCAAGAAATAGGATTTCTTTATATTCAAATTATATACTACCTTCCTGAACATAATTTTCACCTCCAATCAAAAAGAAAGATAACCAAAAGAAGCCGCCCCCCCCCCCAAAATAACCTAAAGACAATGCTACGAGAATGATATACGGAAAAGGTACTTATCCTGGAAAAGATGTCTGTTTTAATTTTAATATACCAAAGATGGCAGAACGGATGAAAAAAAGAAAAATTTAACACAAAGCTTGTAGCCTGAATTTGTTGGCATTCAACAGGACAAGACTGAGAAGACAGTCATTAATAGCGACACGGCTACTGTGACTGGGCTTGAACAGGAAAAAAATTCTCGGAAGCTTGTAAAAATATGCTCAAAGCTTAAAAAAAATGTAATGAGGGAATATTTTTTAGAATATTTATCCTGAAAAAAAAACACAATTTAAATGAATATATGACAATAACCAAAAAAGCCAAGTCTTCCTAAAGGCTGAGACTGTTCAAAATTTGTATTCAAAGCAGTATCTTCATCTCAAGGATAGGCTTGCTGTTTTCATATTACTGTAAAGCCCTCTTTCGTTTCAGCAGCTTATGAATCCACATACTTCAATATAATAAAAAAAAAAAAGTTGAAATAACCAAAAAGAAAAAGAAAAACATTTACGCCAGTGAAAATAATCACTCTTGGGTACTTGGACCCATATACCAGGCATTCACCAGGGCGAAGGAACGGAATTTTTGGTTTACATGATGAAGTATTGCATCTAGGAGGTAACGCTGAAAATCCTAGAAGACAAGGTGACAAAAGTGTCACCACTCCGTCAATGAACCTTTACGTTAAGTATACCTTAGTTTAACCAGACCACTGACCTGATTAACAGCTCTCCTAGGGCTCAGAACCAATTGGTTACTTAGCAACGGGACCTACAGCTTATTGTGTAATCCGAACCACATTATACCGAGAAATGAATTTCTATCACCAGAAATAAATTCCTCTAATTCTTTATTGGCCGGCCGAAGACTCGAACTCGGGCCTATCAGAGTGCTAGCCGACAACTATACCGACTCGTCCAACGAGGAACTGTCAATGAACCGTGGCTATTTCATTTAAAACTACAGGGAGTAACTTTCCTTCGATGGTATAACGTTGGCTTTCGTCTTCCCCTGCCACCAACTCCACTCCGTTCCCTCCCCCCCTCCCCAGCCCAGTGCCATGGAAGCTTAACACGGGGCTTGGCTCTTGGGCTAACTGGCTTCAATGGTCTCAATTGATGAACTTTACGAGCGTCAGTTAACTCCAGCCGTATCGTTTGTTACGCAAAGGCCGGTGCAGTTTGTTACGCAAGTCGAGGTCGTTCACGTCGGGGTTTTTGCCCCCGGGGAAATAATTTAGGATAAAAATAGCAAAGCTTTTAGCTTTGGGTGAAAATCTATAGCCACTGTTTCATCAGAAATTGTTTCTATTGTTTGCTAATGCATTATTTACCATAACTCCACACAGGTTTTTCATATATTTCGATTTTAAGGATTAATTCAATATAATAAATAAAATAATTTGCTAGTATACGGCATTTCATTTCATTAAGAAAAGTTACGTGATTGATTCTGCGAATTCAGGGATGCATACACCTTAAATGCTGTCCTTCGATAGGACTACCTTCTTCAAGATGGAATATATTTCTTAACCTATCACAAATAATCAGAACACTATATGACATCATCTTCTAATCAATTACTTAACTTTGTACAATCTTTTGGCTTAACTTTCACACAGACACATCATTTATTCCAACCGTACCCTTTATCAAAAAGTAAATCTGTCATGGATGAAAATAATTTCAGCTCGCTGTAATGTTCCTCCACCTTTACTATATAACATAACAATTAATAAAGAATGTTGCCAAGCAGATTATCTTCATCGTTGCCGGGCATTGCTCACTCACAGTTATCCAGAGTACGACTGGATCGTGACCTTTCAGTGCTAGGCCTACAATGATTCTGATAGGTTCACACATTTCGTTTCTGACCAAAACTCAAAGCAAAGTTAATCATCAGTATTTGGTGATCGATGTTAGGTTATCCGCAACATGATACGCCTTAAGATATGTCAATTTACTTGCGGGTTTCCAACATCTATTTCATGGGAACAACATATTCGTCTATGAGTAAAAAAAATCACCTTCCAGTTTCAGCGATAACATTTTAAAATTACGTGGTTTGATAGCATTTCACAATGATATAAAAAAAAAAACACTTTAACTTTTCATTGACGTCATCTTACTCTTCAAATTATGTGGTTTGATAGCATTTCCCAAACTTAATTCTTGATATTTTTGCAGTGCTTCATCGATTCTCCTTTTCTCAATGAACAAGTCTTAAAATGCTTCAATTCTTTCCCAAGCCTCAAAATTTATGACTTCATAACAACTCTAAATTGGACAATTTCATGGTCCAATTTGACGAAAAAGGGTGATCTAACACCCTGTCTCATCTGATGAATTAGTCAGTCGTATTTCGTCGCTTTTACAACACAATTTGAGATCAGATTTCTAACTTTAATACTCTGGCGGTATTTGCCAACTGCACTCAAATGGTTTCTGCAAATATTCGGAGCACCATTAAGGTAATTCTTCAGTCTCTGGCGAATTATTTAATGGCCGTCGCATCCAGAATCTATCTTCCAACGGTCGATTCCCTAATGAAGCCTCTGACTCCGTCGTCTAAATTATGAAGCGAAATTGAATTAGTTAATTATGAGTCAAGGCCCAAATGAACTCATTATACGGTGGTTTAATTCACGAAAACGTTGTGCCTCTCTCTCTCTCTCTCTCTCTCTCTCTCTCTCTCTCTCTCTCTCTCTCTCTCTCTCTCTCAGGGTCTTTCTGTCTGCCTTAAGCTTATAATGAATATAAAAAAGTATATATATATATATATATATATATATATATATATATATATATATATATATATATATATATATATATATATATATATATATATATATATATATATATATATATTATCTATATATATATATTATATTTTTTTCACAAACATTAAGCTACAAATGTCGATTAATACCCAAGGCCCTCTACATTGGAAATAATACAAAAGAACTATAGCTGATTAGTGGTAACCCGGTGGATTAAAACTATAGACAGCAAATTCCTCGAGTTCAGGGACAAGTTCTCTTACCAACTAACTGTAAAGTGACAAATTCTCTAACCACTGGACTGTCTAGAGAGGTATAAGTTGATTTCCACTCTGCCGTACATACGCCCGTCGAATGCAGGTATTTGTACTTAGCGTCGGCATCAACACACCTCCACCATGACAGCCGATTGGTACATCTGTAACACGTACCTATTTATGAATTATTATCACATGACCGTAACAAATTTTATATTCACAAACATTAAACTATATATATATATATATATATATATATATATATATATATATATATATATATATATATATATATATATATATATATATACTGTACATATATATATATATATATATATATATATATATATATATATATATATATATATATATATATATATATATATATATTATATATATGTATATATATATATACTGTACATATATATATATATATATATATATATATATATATATATATATATATATATATATATATATATATATATATATATATATAAGCGAATCCCACAGGAAAATGACAGGCAGAAGTTTAGTACCAAGCGCTTTCACGTTTATTTACGCATCGTCGGGGCACGAATGAGACACAGATATAAAGAAGGTTACAAAGGAAACAAAAAGAAAAAGAATACCAGATGGTCAGTTGTCAAAGGGGAATAAACAGAAAGATAATCCAGGATAATCCGGGATCGAGCTGTCACAAATTAAACCCAAGACCAAACAACAAGACAAGAAATACTAAAGTTCAGGCTTACAAAATCTAAAAACATGTATAACCTTGAATACCAGATGGTTAATCGCCAGGGGGTAAAAAACAAAATGTTAACCCACGGCAAATCCGGGGTAACGCGGCCACAAACTAATCCAAATATATACTTAACCATAAGGCAAACGGAATCTTACCCATTCACATTGCAGAAACATGTATAAAAATGAGTATTAATTTTGCATATATTTATCCACAACTTTTTTAATTATGAAGGCATCAAGTTTAAACAAACCAAGACTTAAATTTAGAACACTTTCATTATTTGACTTAATAAAACAAGATTCGATGATATTCCTTTTAAGTGTGTTATTGCACGGGACTTGCTTTACTCCAGTTAATAGGATGATCTAAATCTCTCATATGTACGAATAATGCATTCGATATTTGGACAAATACGGTCAAACCACTGAGACCGTCGACTGGAGTTGTTGGAAAGTATCGTATCGAGGGATCGGGACCCGGCGGTACTGATCCAGTTATCACTTATAAAAATTCCCCTTCGGTGATAATTCCCCATCGGGATATTCCCGAGGTAGCGTGAATTGGATATTAAACATTTGTGGCCTCATGATTGTAAATAAATCACGGTGTGATAAAAATTTCACACACACACACACACACACACACACACACACACACACACACACACACATATATATATATATATATATATATATATATATATATATATATATATATATATATATATATATATAGAAATCATCAACACACAATCACGTGTGGAACAGAAATAAATTTCTGACTCACGTCGGGATCGAACCCAGGTCTCTCAGGTGGAAAGCAAGGGCGTTACCCACTGGGCCACACAAGTCTAAAAGAAGTTGGAACCTGAGAGCAACTGCACCCAAGGAATTACCTGGGCAAGCTAACTGCTTGCATACCAGCGAGTTTTCCCCAACTTCCCGACTCAGCAATGACCCAATAGACAACATTTCATTCGAATTATCCCTTCTGAGTGAATAAGATAGAAATCATCAACACACAATCACGTGTGGAACAGAAATAAATTTCTGACTCACGTCGGGATCGAACCCAGGTCTCTCAGGTGGAAAGCAAGGGCGTTACCCACTGGGCCACACAAGTCTAAAAGAAGTTGGAACCTGAGAGCAACTGCACCCAAGGAATTACCTGGGCAAGCTAACTGCTTGCATACCAGCGAGTTTTCCCCAACTTCCCGACTCAGCAATGACCCAATAGACAACATTTCATTCGAATTATCCCTTCTGAGTGAATAAGATAGAAATCATCAACACACAATCACGTGTGGAACAGAAATAAATTTCTGACTCACGTCGGGATCGAACCCAGGTCTCTCAGGTGGAAAGCAAGGGCGTTACCCACTGGGCCACACAAGTCTAAAAGAAGTTGGAACCTGAGAGCAACTGCACCCAAGGAATTACCTGGGCAAGCTAACTGCTTGCATACCAGCGAGTTTTCCCCAACTTCCCGACTCAGCAATGACCCAATAGACAACATTTCATTCGAATTATCCCTTCTGAGTGAATAAGATAGAAATCATCAACACACAATCACGTGTGGAACAGAAATAAATTTCTGACTCACGTCGGGATCGAACCCAGGTCTCTCAGGTGGAAAGCAAGGGCGTTACCCACTGGGCCACACAAGTCTAAAAGAAGTTGGAACCTGAGAGCAACTGCACCCAAGGAATTACCTGGGCAAGCTAACTGCTTGCATACCAGCGAGTTTTCCCCAACTTCCCGACTCAGCAATGACCCAATAGACAACATTTCATTCGAATTATCCCTTCTGAGTGAATAAGATAGAAATCATCAACACACAATCACGTGTGGAACAGAAATAAATTTCTGACTCACGTCGGGATCGAACCCAGGTCTCTCAGGTGGAAAGCAAGGGCGTTACCCACTGGGCCACACAAGTCTAAAAGAAGTTGGAACCTGAGAGCAACTGCACCCAAGGAATTACCTGGGCAAGCTAACTGCTTGCATACCAGCGAGTTTTCCCCAACTTCCCGACTCAGCAATGACCCAATAGACAACATTTCATTCGAATTATCCCTTCTGAGTGAATAAGATAGAAATCATCAACACACAATCACGTGTGGAACAGAAATAAATTTCTGACTCACGTCGGGATCGAACCCAGGTCTCTCAGGTGGAAAGCAAGGGCGTTACCCACTGGGCCACACAAGTCTAAAAGAAGTTGGAACCTATTGGGTCATTGCTGAGTCGGGAAGTTGGGGAAAACTCGCTGGTATGCAAGCAGTTAGCTTGCCCAGGTAATTCCTTGGGTGCAGTTGCTCTCAGGTTCCAACTTCTTTTAGACTTGTGTGGCCCAGTGGGTAACGCCCTTGCTTTCCACCTGAGAGACCTGGGTTCGATCCCGACGTGAGTCAGAAATTTATTTCTGTTCCACACGTGATTGTGTGTTGATGATTTCTATCTTATTCACTCAGAAGGGATAATTCGAATGAAATGTTGTCTATTGGGTCATTGCTGAGTCGGGAAGTTGGGGAAAACTCGCTGGTATGCAAGCAGTTAGCTTGCCCAGGTAATTCCTTGGGTGCAGTTGCTCTCAGGTTCCAACTTCTTTTAGACTTGTGTGGCCCAGTGGGTAACGCCCTTGCTTTCCACCTGAGAGACCTGGGTTCGATCCCGACGTGAGTCAGAAATTTATTTCTGTTCCACACGTGATTGTGTGTTGATGATTTCTATCTTATTCACTCAGAAGGGATAATTCGAATGAAATGTTGTCTATTGGGTCATTGCTGAGTCGGGAAGTTGGGGAAAACTCGCTGGTATGCAAGCAGTTAGCTTGCCCAGGTAATTCCTTGGGTGCAGTTGCTCTCAGGTTCCAACTTCTTTTAGACTTGTGTGGCCCAGTGGGTAACGCCCTTGCTTTCCACCTGAGAGACCTGGGTTCGATCCCGACGTGAGTCAGAAATTTATTTCTGTTCCACACGTGATTGTGTGTTGATGATTTCTATCTTATTCACTCAGAAGGGATAATTCGAATGAAATGTTGTCTATTGGGTCATTGCTGAGTCGGGAAGTTGGGGAAAACTCGCTGGTATGCAAGCAGTTAGCTTGCCCAGGTAATTCCTTGGGTGCAGTTGCTCTCAGGTTCCAACTTCTTTTAGACTTGTGTGGCCCAGTGGGTAACGCCCTTGCTTTCCACCTGAGAGACCTGGGTTCGATCCCGACGTGAGTCAGAAATTTATTTCTGTTCCACACGTGATTGTGTGTTGATGATTTCTATCTTATTCACTCAGAAGGGATAATTCGAATGAAATGTTGTCTATTGGGTCATTGCTGAGTCGGGAAGTTGGGGAAAACTCGCTGGTATGCAAGCAGTTAGCTTGCCCAGGTAATTCCTTGGGTGCAGTTGCTCTCAGGTTCCAACTTCTTTTAGACTTGTGTGGCCCAGTGGGTAACGCCCTTGCTTTCCACCTGAGAGACCTGGGTTCGATCCCGACGTGAGTCAGAAATTTATTTCTGTTCCACACGTGATTGTGTGTTGATGATTTCTATCTTATTCACTCAGAAGGGATAATTCGAATGAAATGTTGTCTATTGGGTCATTGCTGAGTCGGGAAGTTGGGGAAAACTCGCTGGTATGCAAGCAGTTAGCTTGCCCAGGTAATTCCTTGGGTGCAGTTGCTCTCAGGTTCCAACTTCTTTTAGACTTGTGTGGCCCAGTGGGTAACGCCCTTGCTTTCCACCTGAGAGACCTGGGTTCGATCCCGACGTGAGTCAGAAATTTATTTCTGTTCCACACGTGATTGTGTGTTGATGATTTCTATCTTATTCACTCAGAAGGGATAATTCGAATGAAATGTTGTCTATTGGGTCATTGCTGAGTCGGGAAGTTGGGGAAAACTCGCTGGTATGCAAGCAGTTAGCTTGCCCAGGTAATTCCTTGGGTGCAGTTGCTCTCAGGTTCCAACTTCTTTTAGACTTGTGTGGCCCAGTGAGTAACGCCCTTGCTTTCCACCTGAGAGACCTGGGTTCGATCCCGACGTGAGTCAGAAATTTATTTCTGTTCCACACGTGATTGTGTGTTGATGATTTCTATCTTATTCACTCAGAAGGGATAATTCGAATGAAATGTTGTCTATTGGGTCATTGCTGAGTCGGGAAGTTGGGGAAAACTCGCTGGTATGCAAGCAGTTAGCTTGCCCAGGTAATTCCTTGGGTGCAGTTGCTCTCAGGTTCCAACTTCTTTTAGACTTGTGTGGCCCAGTGGGTAACGCCCTTGCTTTCCACCTGAGAGACCTGGGTTCGATCCCGACGTGAGTCAGAAATTTATTTCTGTTCCACACGTGATTGTGTGTTGATGATTTCTATCTTATTCACTCAGAAGGGATAATTCGAATGAAATGTTGTCTATTGGGTCATTGCTGAGTCGGGAAGTTGGGGAAAACTCGCTGGTATGCAAGCAGTTAGCTTGCCCAGGTAATTCCTTGGGTGCAGTTGCTCTCAGGTTCCAACTTCTTTTAGACTTGTGTGGCCCAGTGGGTAACGCCCTTGCTTTCCACCTGAGAGACCTGGGTTCGATCCCGACGTGAGTCAGAAATTTATTATATATATATATATATATATATATATATATATATATATATATATATATATATATACATATATATATATATGTGTGTGTGTGTGTGTATATGTATGTATGTATATTTTATACATGTATATATACATATGTATATATAAATATGTATATGTGTGTGTATGTATGTACATATATATTTGTAGAGGCTAATGAAACCATTTATTTATTCACTGCATTTTAAGCATGACGCACATGTTCTCGTTTTACTAAGACATATGAATATGAAAAAGCATACATGTGCATACAATTAGTAGCATACACAAAACACACGAAGGACAAAGATTACAGGTATAAAAACCTGAAGGGAGAAATATTTCTTCAGCACGATTGACAAGAAAGACGTTTTCCTTACCATGTACTCATATAATACTTAGAATATATTCAAATATATGCGGTATTTTACAGCTGGTAATTGTCTAAATGGGATTCTCGAACCAACATACAATTTACCAAAAATTCTCTAAACCTGCAAGAAAACGACTCTTTCTTAACTGTGAAATTAGTTGAGTCTGGGAGCCTACGGAAGCTCATCCAACGTTGAGCTAGTACAGTTTAAAGTGGATTTGCCAGTAGCCTATCCACAAGTATAGGATTTGAATGCCCCTGTAGTTAGTTATCCAAATTCTGCCAGCATGGATCACATTTATAATTTCCATTCTAAGAGTGGATGTAGACATAAACCCCTTACTCTCTGGCAAGAGTAAATAAGTAATTAATTATGATCAGCATCTCAGATAGTGTGGGAAAGAGCTTTCATAAGATCCAAAGGTTTCATACACTTGGCCTTTGCAATGGGACAGTGAGAAGTCCAAAGGAGTTTATTGTCAAATGACTTGAAAAATATAGTTACACAAATCATCCTTTAATCATTTATGTTCAAGTCCATGTTTTGGCGAACTTCTTGTATGTGAAAGTCTCTGGATAATACAGATTTTGTTTTACAGAACTCCCAACATCTCATTCCTGTCGAGTTTACAATTTTATCAATGGCGAGCTGAATTTGCCGCTATGGCCTCAGCCATTAAGAGAACAACGAAATATAAATGCTCACCTGCAAATACGGTATACAGCAAGCCCTCTATAATAATCTTTGCAATGCCTCTGATGGCCAATGCAAAGAGATTGATGTTTAGGATATTACTTGCAAGATTCCCTTCTATAGATACTTC
>JANJGK010000005.1:62181644-62201644 GCA_039081455.1 Macrobrachium rosenbergii
ATGCGGCAACATGGAGAAAGTCAGCTTCATCCCAATCTTTAAGAAATGAATCACAAAACCATGCACGATCTTCTCTCTGTTGTTGAGTGATGTTGGGTTTGCTGATAACATGAAATGGCTTGATACCAGATTTTTTCAACTCACGATATACAGCACTATAACTTCTCTTCTTTCCCCTTTTTGTTTCTAGTTCAAGCCCCATTTACGTAAAGACTTTCTTGGTCTACCCCTGCCTCAGCTACGATGTCCTTTGACTCCTGAGAAAGGACTTCAGGCCTTCCAAGATTCTCACTCTTTTCGCAATGACAGTCATATGGATTTTTGTTCTAGTTTCTTTTAACAAAGGATTCATCTCTTTTAATGTATTAAACTATCCAGGAACGTGAAATGAAGGATGCGCCGGCATCCCTGGCCTCTCTGAAGGTTATAGCCCGGATTCGGTCAATCCATCTGACTTCCTCCAAGTCGTTAGCCATGGCTGTATCTAACTCCATCACTCAGTCTGAAAATACAAGAAATGTAAAACGAAAAATAGCTTAATAAAAACTTAAAATACTGTACTTGGAGATAGGCTATAGCAAAAAACTTCATAATTTTCCATTTGTTCTGTGGAGGGGGCCCGTCTAATTTCGAAACACCTGGTATGTATATATATATATATATATATATATATATATATATATATATATATATATATATATATATATATATATATATATATATATATATATATCAAAAGCAAACGTAGGCGACGACCAGCAAGATACATCAGCGTGAGGGTGGACCACGGAAACCAGTTAACTCCAACATATTTCTATATTTCCAACGTTTCGTAATAATATCTTTATTACATCTTCGATATTATCTTAAATAAACTTTTTCCTGAACCAGATGCTATTTTCAACAATTTTAGTCGAATATCTTTTAAGACTTTTTTTAGAGCTGGCAGTGCCGGACACTGCCTTTATTTTTTATGGTAAGCTTTTTACACAACTTTTGCAAACTTTTCCCAACATCTTCATGTGCTCGCTGGAAGGGCGCATGTTAGATGAATATCCACTCAGGTTTCCCCTACTATTTTATGTTAGGAATATTGATAAGACCTTCGCCCTATTTAAAAATGACTTTGATATTGACTCTTTTTTTAACATTTGCCAATTCTAAGCATAATAACATTAAATTTACCGTAGAAAAGAAGTGAACAATCAATTGCCTTTTTTAGACGTTCTTGTCATCAGAAATCATGGTTCTTTTAATACTTCTGTTTTTAGGAAGAAGACGTTTAATGGTTTAGGATGCAATTACTACAGCTCCTCCTATTACAATTTTAGATTTAATTCTATATTTACTCTCCTCCACAAGGCATTTTTCATCGAACTGGCAATCCCTTCATCAGGAAATTAATTTTCTCTCGAAATATTTTATAAACGACTGCTTTTAACTGCTTTCCGCAAACTTTATATTCTAAACAACTTCGCGTTTTTCTTAACAAACAATTCACTGACGTCACAGAACCTCCAACAGTACCTAAATTAAACTTTTACGCCAAATTTCACTTTTTACACGATGACTATTTTAGAAAACGGTTTGTGCAAATTATTATGGTGCGGTTAATTTAAAAATAATTCCCCCAAATCCTTTAACAATTGTTTCCTTTTTTAACTACAAGGATCGATTAAGTCCCTTTTTATTCCCTAAAGTGGTGTATAAGTATACTTGCCCTCTCTAGGACATATGTCGGATCCACGAGGAGGTTACCGAGGGCCAGCAATCGACTCCCATCGGGGAATAAGCTTTCGTACTGGTTGTAGGCTCTCCAATCCAGAACATTCTAATATCAGAGCTCATTCTAAAATTTGTAAAACTCACAATGAAAGAAATGATTTCAGCATAATAGGCCAAACAGCAAATCCTCACGAATTACCTATACTCGAGTCACTGTTTATCAAACAACTAGTCACCCCGTTAAATATCCAAACCTGCTCTACTCAACTTTACCTGAGTTAACTTTCTCTATAAGCATTCTGTCTTTGCTCTCTCCATCTAAGATTGGTTAGCGGTCTTTGGTTGTGCTGTGTTTTTTAGGTGCATTGTATTTGATGAATTTTATTTTTCTTATGATTTTTAAAGTTTTTACAGTAACTTTTTGAGTAATTTATTAATTATTCAACAGATCCCTGACGATGTAATATAGAAATTATTACGAAACGTTGGAAATAAAGAATAATGTTGGAGTTAACTGGTATCCCTAGTCCATCCTCACATATACACACACACACACACACACACACACACATATATATATATATATATATATATATATATATATATATATATATATATATATATATATATATATATATATAATAGCATCGTCCTAAGCACCATACGACACACAAGATCTGTGTGATATTCCGATACTCCTGTCTTCCCTGTGCTTTATCTCCTACTACTCTCTATCCCCAGCATCCTTCCTCAAGGTTTAAATAAATCTAAAGCCCATTAACGATGGTTACATATTGGTTGATGTTTTTACGTTCAAAAAAGCTTTGCTTTGTGATTGACAAAATACATATATTCCAGCCAAAGTTATCACCAAACAGGAAATAGCTATCCCTTTCTACCATTATTCCAAAAAAAAAAATAAATAATAGAAGTCCCCGACACTGCTGGTTTTCTTGGAAGTTGACACTTTTCTTTCATATAAAACTCCGTGCTCATTAAAGGAAAAAAACCTTAGCAAGATGTTTTAAAGTCAGGATAGCTTAGGTTTGCGCTCGCAACCCAAACGCAAATGCAGTATGTGTGGACTAAATGATGTACCTTTCCTCTTAAGGTAAGGGATTTCGGGCTTAGGTACTGCTAAGAGAGTGACAAGACCCGCTAAACCAGAAATCACTAAGGACCCATTATGTTCCAGTTGTAATTATCCACATAACGTGTAGTAACGGTACTGAGGATACTGGTAAAGCTAAATACCTTCAAGACAACCCTCCAGATGACCAGGTACACTTAAGGACTATGTGCACTCATTCAGAAACGTAGCTACCGCAGAGACAACCAACATGTTCCGAAATTAAGCTTTGTTAATAGAAAGTAGTCCCCTTGAATAGTGCTGCAACTCTGTGTAGAGGATCCACTTGTTTTTGCCCGTTTGTGCAAGATTTATTAACACAGATGCGGCCGTAATCGAGCAAATAGCTTTTCTGGCCACGCCTAGCCTGCACCAGGCTTCTTGAGAGATTCATTGTCAAAGAATGATCAAAGGCTTTATCTAGTAATAACTCTAGTAGTAATTCTAGTAATAATTCTAGTAGTAATTCCCTCTTAACGTTCAGGCACTGATGGGCTTGCTCGTATACTTTACATATAAATATAAAAATAATAACTTAGTGTATTAACTGTATTAACCCATTTCCATCAAGAAACGTAAAATAAACTCTTTTCAACAGAGTTTGTTTTACTTTTCTTGATGGAAATGGGTTAATGCAGTAAATACACTAAGCTATTATTTTTATATTTATATGTAAAGTACACGAGCAAGCCCATTAATGCCTGCACGTTAAGAGAGAATGCGGACATCTCCACTAACCAACTGCAATTGTTGATGCAAACACAGGCGTTCTACGGTAGCGCCTTGAGAGAACTGCCGGTATCATAAAGATAAGTGGATTCTTAACGACAGGTATTCTATGGTAGCGCCTTGAAAGAACTGAGGCCCCTATAAATATAAATGGGATTCTTAACATAAAAGGCAGCTCAATTACTGATTATCTGCTGCAAAAAATGAAGACCAAAACAATTCTTGGAACAATAAAAGTATATTAATGTATATCCCAAATACTAATGTAGAAATGAACTGACGAATCAGTTTTGGAGAACAAGCCAAAGTTTACATAGGTGAAATTCAACAAGAATTCAAGTAGACATAAAAATGTTCAAAGTTATCCAACTAAAACACAATTTCTTATTATACTGACAATCCACAAAGAACAGCTAGGCAATCGGTACTTTGAAAAAATTAGTATCGTGGAATAATTGAAGAAATGTAGATCTACAAGTTCACTTAAATAATATTTCCACTCGCAATGCAAAGGATGTCCATATTTATATTTTTTCTATTGTAAAATCGTCGTTAGGAAGATCAGTTTGAAACAGAAAAGTAGTTCCCGACGAATTCCCGATCTCGAGACGGTAAAAAGTTTCCTTAATTAAAATGTGTTATGCACCAAAGCACCAGAGAATTTGAGTTACGATTTTTACACATATCGAACTGGTCAAACTGATTCATAACACGTGTTTTATAGCAAAAGCGCACTAAGATATTGGAACTTTCTAAGAGTCTTTAAAGAGCAAAGTCTGCAGTACTTTGCTGCTACGTACTCTGGTGTTAGAATACCAGATTAAGTGATATTTTTACTGAAATACTTAATAGCCATTTTGTTTCACATGAAAGGATACTTGTGTATCTAACACCACCGCTAATTACTCTCCAGTGCATTTGAGTTTACATGAGCCCCTATTAAATCTCACCCTCTTGCATGTTTGCAGGTAGCAGGACCCAACACATGAAAGGATACTTGTATATCTAACACCACCACTAATTACTCCCCAGTGCATTTGACTTTACATGAGCCTTCATTAAATCTCATCCTCTTGTGTGCTTGCAGGTGGCAGGACCCGAGGGCAGGAGAGTGGTCATCCTGGGCATAAAGGCAGCAGCAAGTAACACTTGCCGGTGTGAAATGGTAGCTGAGGGGCCTCCTTTTCACCCAACCCAGAGATCAGGAAGTATGACAGTCGCAGGTGAGGGGTTTGTCTGGTGTTTGTACTTTATTTCATGAGTGTGTGTGTGTGTGTGTGTGTGCATGTGTGCTCGTCCGCGGAGTAACTAACTAGCTCCCTTGGGAAACTGTCACCGATGTCTACCAGAGTAACAGGTTATCTCAGGAATGAGTGTAAGACCCTTTTAATGTGCGGTATGCCAGGGTTAAAGTGAAGTTATTGAAGCAACAGGATGAATGGGATGGCTAGCAAAACACTTGGACTGCAATGACAGGAGTTTTCAGAAGCTTTTAGGTTGGACAAACAGTTCCCTGAAAACCATTTGCTTGTAATGGGTAAGATTTGTTCGAGTACCAAAGGTAACAGTATTAATGAAAGAGGTTATTTTTTCATAACTGGTAACAGAACTCTGGGCGTGGGGTGGTTTGGGGGAAGAGAGTTCTCAGGCAATCATTATGTTAAAATCTGAGTTCAGTTTGGTGAATTAACACACAAATAATGATCTGGAAATGAGGAGACAGAATATTTAAGGATGCAAGCTGATAATTGCAAAGACGACATAGTGAAAACTCTGAAAATAGAAATGGTACCAAACTAAATTCAATAATAAATACAGCAAACTCAAGTATCGCAGATGGCAACAGAGAGCGCAAAAGACTGACTGAAAACAGATTTGAGACGTAATCTGAAAAAATATTTCATATACAGAGTACAAATGTTTCATATACAGAGTATAAATGTTAAACAGATAGAAAAGAATGACAAAAACTTAGACCTGCATAGATAAGGAAGAGACAGACAGTAAATTGACAAATTGCGAGACAAAAGCTTTTTTAGCCGAATTTGAGAAATAGGAAAATTTACCATGAGCTTCATCGGCTGGACCTTTTGGACATCAAACTTAAAAAAGTAAATAAATAAAAGTTAAAAGAAATGACAAAACGCCAGCACTAGATAATAACTTAGTAAAACTATTTAAGTGTTTAGAAGGAAAACCCTGATAAATATATATTTGTTATTGTAATATATAAAACTAGGAGAATGGCGATCTTCCTAATCATAATTCCAAAGAAATCAAAAGCAATCAAGTATTTTGGGAATAGGAATATAATTCTGGACCAATATCATGTATCAAGGATCTCGATCTTACATCGTGATTTATGACAAAGAAAGCAATAGCTGCCGGATTCTGACGACAGACTTTTCGAACATAACCGGAATTGGATTTATTTCACTGATTTTGAAAAGGCTTTCTGCAGTTGCAAAGGAGAGGGTTCCTGGAAATAATGAAAAGACTCACTACGAATCTGTGAAATAAATGTCTGATAAGGAGCTTGTATCACACGGACAAGCTCCCACGGAGACTTTGAGCATAAACATCAGAAGCGTACGATTCTGGAATAGCTCAAATACAGTCAGGGGAAAGTTCTTCATTACGCTGTATATCATTCAACATTTATGCAGATATACCGATAAAAGAATCTTCCGAGAACCTGAAGGGATTAATGACAGATGGAGGAGATTTGTTAAAATTATTAAGAGCTGAAATCTCAAAACAGTTTTTCTCTTACACAGCCTTTTCCGAGAAGTAATTTTGCACGCAGACAGTCCCCTTCCCATTTTTGTATTCACTCAAAAGCTTTACCTTCATTATAAGAAATACTTATAACTTAAACAACCTTAACAGCTTCCACGTGCATCCCTTCTTAAGATTTTTGGTCAATGGGGGAATGCTACCTATAATTTTTTTTATTCAATATTTTTTCACAAAAATATTTAATTTACAGTATCAATCTAGCTGTAGTCTACCTCTCGGGATAAAACAAATCCATAATAACTCTTCTAAGGTACACTAATTATTCTTATATTCTATAATTCTAACATTAACTTTTACCACTTTTCACCTCAAACACCGGAAAACATCTCGTCAGCTACTCAGTTACACTATTATCATTAAGCCGCATTCCTTGTATGCTCAACTGAAACTCCTATAGACATTCTCATATTTATGTTAACCCTTGCACTCTTTCATCATTAATACCTATTTTTCTTCTATCATCGGTGTTCGGCAACTCTTCAAGATGTTACCTCAACAAAGAAATACAAAACAAAGAAATGAACAACTTTTTCTACGATAAGTTGTTCATTATTTTCAGCAATTGCTTCCCTTAAATACATTTCTCTCTCTCTCTCTCTCTCTCTCTCTCTCTCTCTCTCTCTCTCTCTCTCTCTCTCTCTCTCTCTCTCTCTCTCTCTCTCTCTGGAAAATATCCATAGGATTGCCACCACATTTTCGTACCATTTCTCCTTTCTTTGTAGATCTCTTCATGATCTCTTCCGTAAAGCAACTGCAATTCAAATAGTCTACTTTTTCCTTCTCTAAAGCAATCACTTCATTGTTCCACCATGCCCCGTTGTCATTTCATTGTCTTATTTCTTACAACAGCAAATTCGTTCCTCCTGACTTTGTAGCACCAGCATTTAACTTTGGATATTTATCAAACTTCTTCCACAGGGTATTTGTAATCCTAGCCCATTTTTTTCAGCTACCTTCTCCATTTTTGCACCAATCTGCTCCAACTAAAACTTCTTTCTAGCTTCACTTTACCTTTAACATCGTTCTGATCAGAGATACCTCAAAAAAAAAAGTTAAGTATACCTTATTTTAACCAGACCACTGAGCTGATTAACAGCTCTTCTAGGGCTGGCTTACCTCCACCACATTAGTCTTCCATCTACTCTGCAACAAGAGAATCTAACGAACTCCATTCATTACCATTTTCTGTTTCCAGAGTACATTCATGAATATTCTCTAAGTAAAATCTCGTATTCCTTCCCCGTTCTGATCGCATTCCCTTTCACTTTGCTCTTACTTTGTCTCACAACATCCAGCTTCCTTTAAACACTACAGCTATCATGAATGCTTTCTGTACGACATTCACATACATTTAACACTCAGGAACTGATACATTTTTTTCTCCGTTTCTGAAACAAAAGCACATATCACAATTTCGGTATTTTTTAAGCCATGTGCAGCATCGAGAATGTTACAGGTCTATTTCCCAGCATCCAACTATGATACGAGTGTAACTGACGTGACCTCGAAAGGAGAGGGCATTTCTTCCCAACAACTATTCACAACCCTCCTCCGCCTCGAGACAGTGCTTAAGCATCCGCTGCAGCAGTATTTCATTTCATGAACAGACAAACACATTTATACATAAATTTATATATATATATATATATATATATATATATATATATATATATATATATATATATATATATGTGTGTGTGTGTGTGTGTGTGTGTGTATATATATCAACTTTTTACATGTTTTTCTCTTTATTTTAAAATATTTTTTGTAACTTTTAACGATATATATATATATATATATATATATATATATATATATATATATATATATATATATATATATATATATATATATATATATATATATATTTATATATTATACATATATACTGTATATATATATATATATATATATATATATATATATATATATATATATATTGTATATATGTATATATATACACACATACATATATAGAATTCAAGTATAAATGTGTTTGTCTGCGAATGAAATACAGCCGCAATGGATAATTCAGGACCGTGTCTCATAGTGCAAGTGTACATATGTATGTATATGTGCATATCTGTATTATTATTATTATTATTATTATTATTATTATTATTATTATTATTATTATTATTATTATTATTATTATTATTATTCAGAAGATGAAACCAATTCATATGGAACAAGCACACAGGGGCCATTGACTTGAAATTCAAGCTTCCAATGAATATTGTGATCATTAGGAAGAAGTGAGACAAGGTAAATGGAGATACTGAAAGGAGAGATCCCACTTATCAAAAAAAAAAATTATAATAATAAATTAACAAATACTGTAGACAGAATGTGTTAAAATGCAAGGAGAAGAGTATTAGGGCATTAATGTATTGCACCTTCGCTTGTGTATGAGGAAGTGCGCTCTTGTTTTCCCCAAATTACTTAAACCATGGCACATGGCGCTGTAAGAGCATGAAGCAAGAAAATATAACTGTTCAATTAATATCAGCCGGACAATCCCTCAGTGACCTCGGCCAGCACGGACCTATAAATTATCTGCTCTATTTTTTCACAAAGCTCTATTGTGTCCTTTGTAAATTGATAATTCCAACACTGAGACTCGTCTCCATTTCTCCGCTACTACTGCTACTACTACTATTACTACTATCGGGAATGCAGTATCTACAATAATATACCCAAACTACCACTACTACTACTACTACTACTACTGCTACTACTACTACTATCGGGAATGCAATATCTACAATAATATACCCAAACTACCACAACTACCACTACTACTACTACTACTACTACTACTATCGGGAATGCAATATCTACAATAATGTACCCAAACTACTACTACTACTACTACTACTACTACTACTACTACTACTACTACTACTACTATCGGGAATGCAATATCTACAATAATATACCCAAACTACCACTACTACTACTGCTACTACTACATCAGAACAGCACACTTTTCCACTAAAATTCGCCATACATTTCTGCTACTGGGAATGCTGCTGTTACCAGACTTCTGAACTGAAATAATAGATTAATGTTCTAAACAGATCCAAAACCATTTTTATGAGATTTCCAGTTTTATCCGGTAAAGGAATCTCGTGATTGTTTTATTTAAAGCTAAACTGAACAACGATTAATTACATACTTCTCGTTCCAGGCCATTAGCTTCACTATACTTCAAAATTTTATTTACTTTAATCTAAGTGGTCGCTATTTCTTTCAGATGTATATTTCCATGTACACAAGAGCAATTTCAAATTAAAGTAAGCAGTTTTCATATGTACTCACATTATTCGTGAGAAATAAAAGATATTATACATTCGGAAAAAACACTCCATTCCATTAAAACGGCGATTTATCTTATATCTGCAACTGTTATAAGAAATAACAGTACATTCCTATTATAAGAAATAACAGTACATTCCTAGGTAAAATGGTAAGACACCCTTGTGTTCAAGAAAACTAAACAATAAAAAAATAAAAAACACTTCTGGATAACCTAATTCTTCCCTTTACAGTACTTTTACAGAAAGCACTTTACAATAAATTGTACTTATGTTTTAAGATAAGATCAATTTTTTTTTTAATTCCCAAGTGCCATATGTACTGCGTGACGACATGTACAGTAAGGCCTACTTAAAATCCAGTGATGAAAACATTCTTCGTGTTTGTCTTGAATGGTTAAGGAAAAGCCACTTTACGCAACAAAAATGAAATGAGCAAATAGAAGAACAGGAGCTTTCGACTTTCACTAAGGTCCTCTTCAGCTGTACTGAGAGAAAAAAATTACAGTTTACAAAGACAAGAAAGTGCAAATCCAAATATTTTTTTTAAATTGCCCTTTTAAAAATTATGGATTTGCACTTTTTTGTCTTTGTAAACTTTGTAATTTTTTCTCAGTACAGCTGAAGAGGACCTTAGTGAAGGTCGAAAGCCCCTGTTCTGTATTTGCTCACTTAAATTTTGTTGTATAAAGTGGCTTTTTCTGAACCATCTCAAAATCATAAACCTACTTATGCTGCGTATTTTTCTGGGAATGGCTTCCCGCATGCATAAATCAACCAAGTATGAGTATTCGTTATGAATACAGTAATATTAAAAAAAAGTGTCATGCACTGAAACAAAGCCTTATTTTCAGGGGCTGTAATGATCAATCGTTTTCGAGTCTGACTTACACATTCAAGTCTGATTCAAACCACTTAACAAAATTGTTTCAGCACAACAACGTCAACCAAAAAAGCCACACCACATATAATGTAAATGAGATTCTTAAGCATATTACGTTCAACAGTCTGTTTAACCGTGGCTCCTCAAAAGTAGTAGACAGATCAAAAAATGAAGCCAGAAAACTTTATATTCTCACCATAACAACAATGCTGATCTTTTCAAAGGAAAATTATTTACCGTGGAACTCACGAATTCATATTCGTGAGTTCTGCGGTAATTGCCACTTAAATTTTCAAACATAAGGAACAGACCACTTAAAACCAAGTCAATGATAGGACAGAAACACAAAAGTCTATTTCGTCTGAAAATAAAAATATTAGAAGGAATATAATTTTTTTACGCAATTTGTCATTATAGCATTGTTTATACGTAGGCTATACGAAATGATGCATAGCTAATTTTCTCATTTGTGTGTATGTGGGGGGGGGGGGAGCATTCGGGTGGAAGACTATCGCAGGTAATTCTTGGGTGTTTTAAGCTTCATTACATTCCAAGGTAATCTGATGACAATATGAGTTCGTGAAGAATTTTACTGTCACTTCTACAATACAACCACTCTGTCTAATGTTATTACCACCATTTTCTTCATTATTAATTAACAATACAGCAACTGCGTTATCAACCACTGGTAACAGGAAACAAACAGTAAGCAGAATGAAAATGGCAAACGGGAAAATAGAAGAATGAAAATGACTGGAAATTCCAACAGCGCTCATTTATTCACCTGGAATGACGGTATGCATAACGGATAATGATCAACCTCTCAATTAAAACTTTCCAAGGAAATTGGTCTGGCAGTTAATCTCTTTTTCACACTTGATGAAGGAGCAGACTTGACCCATCTGCATAAAATTCTCTCTCTCTCTCTCTCTCTCTCTCTCTCTCTCTCTCTCTCTCTCTCTCTCTCTCTCTCTCTCTCTCTCTCTCTCTCACCAAAAGAGATGACAGCAAAAGACTTCTGCACTTGAATAGCTGAGACTTGTTTTCAGTCCGGTCAAAGTGTCTATGGGGCACGAATGACCAAAGATAACTTGACTATACAATGTACAAGAACTGTTTACAATTTGATAATAGGGACTTCATCTAATTTTGTTCTCATTTTAACCTATTTTCCGAAATATTTAGAAGTATGCAGTTGTTGAAGGAAAGAATAAGCTCGAAACAAGAGGGAACAGAGAGTATTTCAGCTATCTGGCAAAGTTATTTATAGTGTTTGCAACATGCTGCATATCGAAAAAAAGCTAACTGCTACGTATCACACAAAAAATTTTAATGTAAAGAAACAGAACGTAATTATTGTTGAAAATAACTACAAATGATACAGGTAACACGTGACATTTATTAATAATACTAATACTATGACAAATAGTACTAATAAAAAGTCTAATGATTCTATTTATGAAGATACATGCTACCAATATGACGGCGCTATCAGGTATATAACGGATAATCACGTAAGCGGTGTAAAAAGGCCTGGAAACGAATGAATACTAATTGTGCTTGTCTGCAATTGTAATAACTTGCAATTGAACTAATGGTGTTCGAGGCTCCACTGCAAAATGAATTTCAAATAATGCTACTTGATGATTATCATTGCTGCAAAAAGAATTAAAATTATAATAACTGATGATTATCATAAATAATTCAAAGTATTATTATTGACATTATTGCTACAATTCAAAGCAACACCACAGAAATGACCTATATATACTTTGCCACATACATTCTGAAGCAAATTACTCCATTACAACTCTTGCTGATTAAAAAATGGTACAGATCTTCACTGAGAGCAAAATTCTGCGACATATGTTTGCAATCATTACAAATTACTTCAGTCTTTTTTATAGTGTTCACATTCTATAAGAACAAAGTTTTTTAAGTGCGTTTTGCCAATTTAGAAAATTTTTTAACCTTAACTTTTACCGAAACATTTTTTCTGCTTATTCTCTAGAAACTCAATTTTGCACCGGAAACATCCATCGCAGCAGTAAATCGCCTGAACTGATTTGCAACTGATTGGCAGGAGATTTTTCCTATTTCGTACATAGTTAAAACATGCAGCATTTTCTGTCAGCCAACTTTCAAAATTTTTGGTTCATTTTGGGATACCAACAGTATATTTTTAAAATTAACAAGAGTTAGCCGAGAAATCATTTCGCCAAAAGGTTCCTAAATGTAAAGAATTTGACTGTTGTCATAAAAAAAGTCTGATTTTGACAATTAGGACACGGTCATGAAACCCTGTCGAGAGATCAGGTGTACACTGAGTTAATACAATAAGTTGCATAGAGTTTGGTGAAATATAAATGAAAAAAATTAAAAAAAAGGTTAATATACACCAGTTATTCAGTTAACGAAATGAAAGACAACCTTGAAACGTCTATGAAATCTAACGGCAAGAATGGATAATACCAACATTAATGGTAATAATAAGCGAAAAATTGAATAAATTATATCGAATTCATCGTAAAAAGTATCACCCTGTATGCAAATCATGTCATTCAAACCTGGAACCATCTATTTATTGATGAAGAGAAATTACTCAGTTTCTGATTTTTCCAGAAAACTTACCCAATTCACTTTGCCGTTAAAAGTTGTTTCATCTACCAACTCATTTTAGAATACAACTAATGTATTTAACGAATCAGAAAAATGTCTTCTAGTAAATCATACAGTAAACAATTTTATTTAATAATGAGATACTGACATCATTTCTTTTTATTTAGACAAATGGATCGAGGTCACTAACATGAGTCAAGTGATGAGATCAGTCAAAACTAAGCAATATGTGTGAGCATAACAGGCGAATAATAATAATAATAATAATAATAATAATAATAATAATAATAATAATAATAATAATAATAATAATAATAATAATAATAATAATACAGTGGACGAGCCTTACTTAGTGCTGTAATACTGAAGACGATTGCTCAGCACAATGAGTCCAAATTTAGATTTCAAACTTAACATACTACCCCTTGAAGAAAAGCAAGAAAAAAAGAGAAAATACAAATCAAAAAGTTGAATGCAGCTGCTGTAGCAATTGCCCTTCATATTAATTATCGTTTCATTAAAAATTATGGGCACATCAGAAAACGAAGTAAATGTTACTTTTAACTTTCTTAGGTTTTGAGTTTATTCTTCTCTCTCAAAGCCATATATCACTTACGCGTTAATAAAAGTCACCTCAAAAATAGTGTTTCTGTAGGGTATGCTAACAATTAAGTATACCTATTTCACCAAGATCTAAAGTAAAAACATAAAAAAATCACAAAAATAACCAGAGCTGATGTTTTTTCTCATTTCGCCAGGAAATGATAACAACTGCAATCGACTGTTGTTGTACGAGATTAATGTGGCCTTTCCCCTGCAAGGTTCTTGCTCCTGGTTCCGTTAGTCCCACCGGCTTCCTTCCTTATTTTGTACTGCTATTCTCGTTTCGGTTGGATTATGCTACTTGCGTGGGTCACTGGATGGCAGTGAAAAGTTCTGGGATGGTTTAAGGAGCATTGTGTAATGGTTGAGGTTTTTAAATCGCTTTGGTGCCTGGCGATTCCAGAAGCACCAAATTGGCGGCCTTTCTTGTATGATATTGATATCCTTATTTCTGCTGGCTAATAACGCTTTAGTGTGTCTATCGAGAAGTATCTCGTTAATAACTTTCTGGGATAGTTTGCGGTGCGACATGCCGTATACATTCTGTGTTTCATACCATCATTAAGAGTTGCACAGGAGACGTTTCTCCTTCCCACCATCACCAGGAGATCCATACTAGTGGCACTGACTAACAGAACCAAGAATATACCTACCACAAAAATAAGGCACCATTTTGAGGCAATAAAAGGCAATACCCAAAGGTCAGCCACTGCATTGAAAAGAGTGTTTAGAGAGGGGAGGGGACACCAGCCATCAAAAGCGACGTTTGTGATGGTGCATAATATCCTTGAAATCGAAATGTCTTCCAACAACTTCACACTTATACTACTGAGTACCAGGATACTCCAGGACCAAGAGTCCGTGCTGGCTTAAGCCAAGCTTCATCCCCAACAACCCGTCAATCCAGTTTAAGCCCCCAGTAATCTAGTGTAAAACCATCTTTATTTTTTATCATTTCCTGCAGATATGAAATGAAATTAGGGCTTATGGTTTTTTTACCTTATTTCTGTAGACCTTTCATAGTGAAAGAAAACGAAAACATGAGTGTACCCATTCACGAAATTAATATTGGGCAACTCAAGTGATTCTTGCCATACAGTATATAAAGAATAATAAGTAAATGCATAAACTTAAAAATTTTTACTTCGCTAAGAAAGCCATGGTTTTTATTAATAATAAGAAGAGGAATATGAAAATGGCGATTCAATACGTGGAATATGGTGGATTGGGAAATTAGTCAGAATTTCAGAAATGGTATGCCATAGTTACCGTGAATAATCATTGCACTTTGTGTGAAGGCTTGAGGTATTTCAAAGCTGGATAATGTGTAGCTTTCGATGCTGCAACAATAGTATGGTCGGGGTTACACCAACAGCATTGCAGTTTAAAGGATTATAGAGTAACTACATTAACGTTCGAATGCACTCCACCAATTCAGCTTTCTAAGAGAAAAAGGTTCATGGTTCAAGTTTGAAAAAAAAACTAAGAAAATTCAACCATAAGGGAATGCTTGTCAGAAGCAAACAAACCTAAAATTAAAATGAAGCCAGAAACCTTGCTAATATTCACGGATGTAAGCGTTCTACAGCGCTACGAGCTGATATTTTATGAATAAGGGCAAGATTAGCGTAATAAAAAGAATTGGGATCAGGACCATTGAAATCTACTGAAGAATTCGCAGATAAACAAGATCGAAAAATGCGGCCTTCCTTCATGGAAATTATACTATAAATCTATCAGAACTTCAGGATAGAAAATGTTAACAAGAAAGCGGACATACAATTCAATAACAATGGTTATGACTTCATAAGCACAAGGTGCCCTGAGTTTGATACTAAAGCAGCTGTCACGTAAAAGAAATCAAATGAAAATGGATCATTCGTAATACTACTGGTAACGTAAAATACCATACTAGATGATGATGTTGGATAAGATCGACGCTGTTGAAAGTATATGTAAAAGAAAAGAAAGACCAGCCGACACAATTTCTGTTCCAGAAGGAAAGTTCCAGTAGACCACCTGCATCGACATGGTAATCAGTGTGTGTTTGGTACTGAATAATTTACTCCATCACACAACAGAAAAACAAGGCATCGTACAAATAACTGTGAAATAAACCCACACGTGGCGGAGTGCACAGATATCTAAATAGCAAGGAATTTCAGCATAAGGAACCAGCACCTATTGTGTCTGGAGTTCCACGGGGTAGTGTTCTTGGTCTACTGTTATTTTTAGTGCTTACAAGTGATATGGTTGTTGGCCTGGAAAACAAGACTGTTCAGTATGCCGATGATGCAACACTTGTGGGTATAGTAAAGTCTCCACTTATGAGAAATGAAGCTGCCCTTAGTCTCAATCGTGACATGGACCGGATCAGCAATGAATGGTGTAGTCGGTGGGGTATGAGACTGAACTCCAGGATAGTGAAAACACTGTTGCTTAGCAGAACTCGTACAGATTTTCCACCTCATCTTCCCCTCCAGATGGATGGGACTTTGCTAAATGAGTCTGAAGCTTTAACTATTGTAGGTGTAACTTTTGACTCACATCTTACTTTTGAGAAACATCTGATGAAAGTTTCAGCAAATGCCGCACGAAAGTTAGGTATTGTTCATAATGCCTCATATATTTATAACAGTGATAAAATCAATGCAACCTGTTTCAGGTCATTCGTCCTTCCTTTACTTGAATACTGTTCTCCGGCATGGATGCCTGTTGCTGCCAGAGATTTATTTCGTGGTGGTAGGTTTCTGTTTCCCAATATTAAGTTATGACTTGGACCATCGACGGATGGTCTCTTGTTCGTCACCTTTCCTGCCAAAAGCAACCAGATTTGCTGAACAGCAGCACCAAAATGCAGTAAATGTGCCTCGCTGTAGAACTACCCAGTTTCAGAGGTCCTTCATTCCTCATACATGTTTATCTATTCAATGACTTTTTCATTTTTTTTAATAAGTGAGACCGTTTCTTTCCATATTTCCCTTTAACTCCTCTTAGTTCTTCATAATGACCACCATATTCTTTGGAAGCTTGAATTTCAAGTCAATGGCCCTTGTGGGCTTGTTCCATATGAATAGGGTTCATCTTCTGAATAATAATAATAATAATAATAATAATAATAATAATAATAATAATAATAATAATAATAATAATAATAATAATAATACAGTTTTTACGTGGAGCATCATGAAGAAAAATTAGGAGCATCATGAAAAAAATTGGAATATGTAACCTACCTCAGTAATCGAAGAAAAACGGAATGAAGGAAAGGAAAATATTCCGAGAATCTAGTTCACTGAAAAGAGGAGATATCAAGATCCCTGAATTCTGGAGACAAACCTATAAATTAAAATTAAGTTTTAAGACATCGACTGGGAGCCAATGCCATCTTTAATTTTTTTTTTTTTTTTTCAGATCGAAAGTGGGTTGGGAAGCCCTAAACCTTTCCATAGCAATATCTAGGGAAAAAAAAGAAAAAAAAGAAAAAAACCACTTGGGTCTTACCTTGGAAAAGACGGAATATTATGGGAACAAGGAAAACGAAAGCATGAAAAAATGACAATAAAAATTAGCGAAATGGAACGTAAATGATATAACCGAAGATGAGCGAGTTTAATTATTATTAGATACTTTTAATGGCCGAACAGCGAAAATACAGCAACTGGCTCTGGAAAAAAAAAATGTAATAAAGACTGAGATTTTCATCGCATGTATTAACGCAGTGCAGGCATTTTAAGAAAAGCAGAGAAGATGGGTCTACCCTATATCTACTCCCAACTACATCGCAGTTTTCTTCCTTTCTCCTAAATTCCTACTGTCTTCATTTTTTATGGTTAAACGACTGCCTCTACCGTCTCCTGCTCAGCCGAAAGCGAAGGAGGAACTGCCCAATACAAGGGAACAAAGCTGACACAAAAGATTCGAGACTGTATAGAAGGTGACACATCAAAGAACAGTGGAAAAGGAACATCAAAAAGAAGCAACCCAAATTACTAATGAAAATGGAGTTGCAGAAAAGAATTAAAAATAAATTGCACATCAGAAATTCTGATAAAGAAAAAGCAACGAGGTTACATTAAACAAGGCACAAATTAGAAGAAGGGAAAATAAAGATACGTCAGTTTACAAGAAATTTTACTTATATCAGCAGGCAAATAAATCGTGCACTTCACACCAAATAGGATGAGCATAAAATAACTTACAGTACGGCTGACGACCTCTTGCAACGAAATATCTGTATACACAGAAAGCAGAGAGTGGACAATGCTTCTCCAGCTGGTGAACGATATAATTATATTATGTTAATTAACATCAGACTGCACTTAATAAATACAGGGTGTTTCGAAATTAGAGCCCCGCCCCCTCCACAGCATAAACTAAAATTGATATGGACAAAAACAAAAGTAATTCAGAACAGGAATTTATTTAAGTTTCTCTCTGAGTATTTAATATTTTGTGTGGCCTCCATCTGCCTGTACCACAGCCTGCATTCTTGAGGGGTATGATTTCAGCAAATCGCAAAAAAGCTGAGACTCAAACTCCATTTCCCTGAGCACTTCGGTCACCTCTCTTCGCAGGTCGTCGAGGCTTGGTATACCATCAGAGTTCACTGTGCATGCTTCAACACGATCCTTTAAGATAATACCAATGTTTTCACACACATTAAGGTCAGGGGAGTTACCTGGAAATTCACTTGACGAGAAGAAATCGATACCACTGTTTCGAAGCAGCTCCTGTGTCTGAAGAGCCTTGAAACATGGTGCCTTATTATGCAAAAATGTGACTTCTTCAACACATTTTCAGGATCTTTGAGGAAAGGAAATACTCCACCAGTAAGCACAGTTTCTCTGAAGTATTCGCCATTCCATGACTGTCCTTTTTCTTTGATGATCCACATTAACCGTTTGGCTGTGAAACAGAGAAAAATTCCCAAACATTCAGGAAATTTCACAAGTTGGCAATAGCGCACTTCATCGCTGGTATCATCCAACTTTGCAGCCCAAATGATGTCACTTGTATTATTTGACTTCCTGGCTGCGTAAATGAAGAATTCATCTGATGCGGCAACATGGAGAAAGTTAGCTTCATCCCAATCTTTAAGAAATGAGGCACAAAACCATGCACAGTCTTCTCCCTGTTGCTGAGTGCTGTTGGGCTTGCTGATAACATGAAATGGCTTGATACCAGATTTTTTCAACTCACAATATACATCACTATAACTTCTCTTCCATCCCCTTTTTGTTTCTAGTTCAAGCGCCAATTTACGTAAAGACTTTCTTGGTCTACCCACTGCCTCAGCTATGATGTCTTTTGACTCCTGAGAAAGGACTTTAGGCCTTTCAAGATTCTCACTCTTTTCGCGATGACAGTCATATGGATTTTTGTTCCAGTTTCTTTTAACAAAGGATTCATCTCTTTTAATGTATTTAGCTATCAAGGAACGTGAAATGAAGGATACGCCAGCATCCTTGGCCTCTCTGAAGGTTATAGCCTGGATTCGGTCAATCCATCTGATTTCCTCCAAGTCGTTAGCCATGGCTGTATCTAACTCTGTCACTCAGTCTGAAAATACAAGAAATGTAAAATGAAAAACAGCTTAATAAAAACTTGAAATAATGTACTTGGAGATAGGCTATAGCAGAAAACTTCATAACTTTCCATTTGTTCTGTAGAGGGGGGGGCCTCTAATTTCGAAACACCCAGTATAGGACATGATTATGCATTTGAACACCAATATATCTAACATTTAAATTAATAATTTTGGCTCAAATGATGGTACACACTTCCATTCAGTGTTTGTTTTGCATGTAGGTATGATGAAATAATATTTTAAAAAAATAAATGGAGCCCGGCAACCCTGAACATCGCCGCCCACGCATGAATTTATAATGAATAATTAAAACACCCACAGATAACAGGGAATTATATGGACACAATACATACCTTTACGAACATCAACAAACACAAAATCACACCAAACAAAATAAATATGATGGTATGCACAAATGTCTGTTATAAGAGCCGGATTAATTTCAATCTAACGTACACTGAAACATATCATTAAAAACCATAAAATTCACTTAGATTTAACAATGAAATATATACTATGTATAATCAAGTGCGATCATTTATATGCATGTATGTATGTACACGTGTATGTATGCATGTGATACACACACGCACACACACACTCGTA
>JANJGK010000005.1:62211644-62218657 GCA_039081455.1 Macrobrachium rosenbergii
TTTATATATCTATAATTGTTAACCATTCTTCAGGTGTGAGAAAACACATCTGACTGTACA
Source organism: Macrobrachium rosenbergii (assembly GCA_039081455.1). Lineage (NCBI taxonomy): Eukaryota > Metazoa > Arthropoda > Malacostraca > Decapoda > Palaemonidae > Macrobrachium > Macrobrachium rosenbergii. The sequence continues at coordinate 62,211,705 of JANJGK010000005.1, forward strand.
TAGACGTCCCTCTGTTTTCCTCTAATTTCAAATGCTACTTTTCCGCTCGCAAGAGTTCTTGACCTGTCAGAGATTTTGTGTCAATAAACTGGAATACCTTGAACCTGCCTCTTACTCGCCGCCCCGTTGCACTACCTTTTCACAATCAAACTGCTATACATTGAAAGATATAAGACCTACCGCTCTCGTAAGGTAGCAACCATTATAAAACCATTATACATACATTCAAATTGTCTGACCTCACGTGATACTCTTGAAACTATAAAAAGTTCTCCCATGACATAATGAAGTCAAAAACTTATATACTAAAATCCTAAAATTATTTTTAAATCACTTGTCTGAATATGGTTTATGAAACAGTAGTTAACAACACAATTCGTTAGAAGTATTTTTAAATGGAAATTTTAATGAAAATATATAATTATTAAAAAAAAAACTAGGTACAACTTAATGATTTGGCTAATTCAGCAATATAGTCAAAGTAATCTCTCGGCTTACAGGTGAATTTATTTACATGAGAAATAGATCATTAATGCTTAGGCGATTTATTTCTTATTGATGATAGTCTCTTTTGAAAATAGTTACTTAGGAGACCTCCGGCAACTAACTTTCCCTACCAGAGGATAAATAGTTAGTCATCACAGAAGCTATAAAAGGTTACTTCAATGTGATTTACTCGTGAACCGCTCTGGTCATACTTTAAAGTAATGCATCATCACTTAGCCTTGTCTTTTGACGGGCTGCTCTATGAGCAAGAGCCCGTGCTGGCATAAAGTCAGCTTAATATAAAACAACAACAACCTTGTCTGAACAATGCTGTAAACAAGAGGTCCTAAGAAGGATTTAACTCAATCTGCCAAAAACACAAATCTTCCGTTCCTCCAGAATGCTAATTGCAGTACCTGTAGACTGGCAGTTCAAATGGTAGTTGGTCAGTCCTTTAGGAAGGGCAATATTATGGTGATTCCCAAAACTAGAGGGCCTCCTTTACTTAATGAAATGGGTGCTACTTACAAATTAGAATGAGATTGTACTTCAGTAATTCAGTATAAGCATACCGCCATGTACGGTCTACAGTTTACAGAGACATTTAAACTATGCGTGTTGTATTCCTTGGGCGAGTGCCTGTCGCAGTAACGTTCGTTGAGTGTCGCAGACTCAGTACACAAACTTATGCATAACTTAAATAGCATCTATCAATTATATATATATATATATATATATATATATATATATATATATATATACATATACATATACATATATATATATATATATATATATATATATATATATATATATATATATATATATATATATATATATATATATATATAAACCTATACATACAGTATATATATATATAATATATATATATATATATATATATATATATATATATATATATATATATATATATATATATATATATATATATATATATAGATACATATTTATGTGTGTGTGCGTGTGTATATATATATATATATATATATATATATATATATATATATATATATATATATGTATATATAGCATATATATAAATATGTATGTATGTTGTATGTATGTATGTACGTATATGTGTGTATACATATATGAAATTTTTTTTTATCACACCGTAATTTATATACAATCATGAAGCTATAAATGCCGCTTAATATCAAATTCACGCTACCTCGGGAATATCCCCGATGGGGAATTATCACCGAGGGGGAATTTATAAGTGATAAATGGATTGGTACTGCCGAGTCTCGAACCCAGGACACAGATACTTATCCAGCGACTCCAGTGGGTAGAACGTCGACTGGAGTCGCTGGAGAAGTATCTGTGTCGTAGGTTCGAGACTCGGCAGTACCAGTCCATTTATCACTTATAAATTCCCCTTCGATGATAATTTCCCATCGGGGATATTCCCGAGGTAGCGTGAATTTGATTTGAAGCGACATTTGTAGCTTCATGATTTTATATATATAATATATATATATATATATATATATATATATATATATATATATATATATATATATATATATATATATATATATATATACATATAATTCTCAACCCATTGATAACATTAAAATATGAAAATCTCCAAGACATGTTTTTCGTTTTAAACTGCTCTGTACTATATCAAACACTGAATAATATTTAAAGTACTACTCAGTGTCTGATAAATACAGTACAATGCAGTTTAAAATGAAAATGAGTCTTCCAGTTTTTCATATCCTAAAAAAATGCTATAAACGAGTTTAGAAGAACATGATACTTTTCGAAGAGTGAGAAAGCAGCGAACAGAAATTGAAACATTAAAGCATTGAAAAAATTTTGTCGCATCATCCTGCCGGTGTGGATGAAATAGAAAAGAATACGATTCTGTCCCATGTTGGAATGGAATTAATTAAAGGTTCCATTAAAAGAAGAATGCAAAAGCACAGCTGGCACACCAGGATTTTTCCAGCGTTTTTTTTTTTAACAATCATCCAATTTTGCAAACAGCTCATGGAATTTTTGGACGAACATTTTAGAAATCTATTTTTTTCCATTATCAGTATATCATTTTCGCACATTCTCTCTGTGTTAAGATTGGCTTCGGAAGAAAACGTGACTGCAGTTTATTCTCTAACTTGACCTGGGAATGAACTTAATTAGCTAATTGACATGTTGCCTTTAGTGCTCTTTGAAGTTTCTCGAAAGTTGATATTTTACAAACCTCTGCATAAATACTTTGCATTACAAATTGGTGTTGGGGTTGGCTTTAACTTCTTCGTTCTAAAGGCTATCAAAAAGTTCGTCTTCATGAATTTTCATCAACAATCCCTCTCATTTTCAGAAGAGGCAATGATGAAATCATCAATAGTTAAACTATAAGTTTTGTGTCACTGAATGTTACCGCAGTTGCACTAGTCATTTCTTCATCTTAACTGATCTTGATCAAATCCTTTCTCCGATACGAAATCCTGGAAACACTTTTTTTTCAGAAAGAATGAGAATTCACCCAAAATTAAATCCTTAGATGCTCTCCACAGTGTTATTCACTCACATGGTGTCTCATGGCAGCTTTTGAACTGAAGATGGCGATCGTTTTCCCTAGGCCATATATATATATATATATATATATATATATATATATATATATATATATATATATATATATATATATATATATATATATATATATATATATATATATATATATTATATATATATATATATATATATATATATATATATATATTGCTTTTCATTTTCCAAGTTTTAAAAAGAGCTAAGAGCAAGTTAAGCCCGTCCTTGCCTCTTACGATCATTATGAACGGCAAATAATAATTAGCTAACACAAGTTCTCAGTTAGGTAGGCACTGCGAAAGGGTATTTGCAGCATTCCTGCAGCCTCTAGCTGCACCGACTCTTTACCTTTTACTCTACAGCCATTCCCGATTCCTTTCTTCCTGTTTGCTTCTCTAACTCGCACTTATTTGTGCCCTGACAGGGCCTTTAGGTCCTAGTACTTCTAATATATAATTTGGATTTCATTACCTTGCAGTGTGGTTGGACACCAAAGTAATGAAAACCAAAAAAGGTGGTGTTATAAATTTATATATATATATATATATATATATATATATATATATATATATATATATATATATATATATATACATACATATATGACTTTTTATCACATCACCGTGATTCATATACAATCAGAAAGCTACAAACGTCCTTTAACATCCAATTCGCTCTACCTCGGAAATAATATATTTTCATATATGTTACCGAAGGGGAATTTTTTTTTTTTTTTTATCTTGTGGCCGACTGGGTTAATGCGTCCCTGTAGTCCTGAGTTCCTGTCCTTCGTTGGTTCGAGCCCACGGGACGGCGTATTTATTATCAACTAAAAAAAAATTCCCTTCGGTAACATATATGAAAACATACATATATATATATATATATATATATATATATATATATATATATATATATATATATACATGCGCGCGCGCGCGCGCGCGTTTGTGTGTGTGCGTGTGTGTGTGTGTGTGTGTGTGTGTGTGTGGTTGGACAGCATGGGTATGAAATCCAAAAAATAGAAGAAGTACTAGGACCTGAAGTTGCTGTTACGAGAAACTCCCACTATTGCACAAGTGAGTAAGAGTTAGAGAGGTTGGACGGCAAACTGAAAGCAAGGAATCCGGAATGGCTGTAAAGTAAAAGATAATGTGCGTGCCTCTGTCTGAGCAACAATATGCTATGACATATAAACGCAACACGCTATCACTTGCAAAGCATACATATACAAAATTTTATTATGCAAAAAACAAAATATCTCTGCCTTTATTAGTAGCGATGCACAAAAAACTATTATGAGAAAAAGTAAAAAAAATATATATATATATATATAAGTACGTGAGTACAAGGTGGAAGAAAAAAATTTTTGCAGACTTTGTCCCCTCAACAAAAAATGTGCACTGTACGAAGAAAAAAGCTATGTCGTGTTAAAACACAATTCAGGCAAAAGACAAGGTACAAAATGAAGCTTACAATGTTGAGCTTCAATTTTTCCTCTCGGAGCTTGAGAGGTAAAGCATCACTTATCAACGCGTACTAAGAGAAGTATATACACTGATCGTAAATAATCGTGTTATCACAAAGAAGCTGCGCCTGCGTGCCACATTGCTGACTAACTTAGTGATGCCAATGTCTTGTTTGTCCATCTGCAGAGAAATCACAGGATACACTCTGGTGCGGATTTTTCAAAATTCAGTTTGGATATCTCTTGTTAAGCAAATTTCCTCTTCCTCGCTTTTGTGAGCTTCGTGAAATAGTAATATTAATGTTCTCTGCCCTCATATCTTATAAACTACTGAGGCCAGAGGGCTGCAAAGTGGTATGTTGATCATTCGCCCTCCATTCATCGAACATACCAAATTGCAACCCTCTAGCCTCAGTATTTTTTGTATTTTATTTAAGATTAATGTTAGCCATGATCGTGCATCTGGCACCGCTATAGGACAGGCCAGCACCGGGCCATGGCTGAAAGTTTCATGGGCCGCGGCTCATACAGCAGTATAAACTGTACAGAAAACTCGACTGCGCCGAAGAAACTTCGGCGCATTTTTTACTTGTATTTATATTATATCCACCTTGCCTGTCAGCAAGTGGCCCAAGAGATCTTTCATTCTTAAAATAATGTGTTAGATTAACGCTGCTCAGCAATCGGTATTTTTGTTAGTCAATTAAGGATTTAGAAATACTTAGTTGTATTGTGTTACTGTGGAATAAAAAATGCAGATTTTTGCAGGTTTTATATGACAGATGAACAATTAACTTTATTAGGTAGTAATGGTTTCATAATTCAGATTAATGACTGTGTACTGTCGATGAGTTACTTTTACAATTAAACTGTAAAATGACTATTAGCTGTTTTGAAAAAGATAAGGGCGCTATTATTTTAAGAAGGAAATTTTAATGTTCGGTTATCATACCATTTAGGGTATATGTGATGTTACAGTAAGATTGTGAAACCAGGGATTTCACGAAATCCCTGAAATTTTCAGGGAATTCGTGAAATCACCAATTCGCTTAGGAACATTTGATCCCCGAGGGGCTAGTGCTAAACACGGCGAAACAGTGATTCATCTACACTGTTTCTACACGTTTAGTACTAGCCCCTAGGGGATCAAATATCCCTAAGTGAATTAGTGACTTCACGAATTCTCTGAAAATTTCAGGGATTTCGTGGAATCCCTGGTTTTACAGTGTTACTGTAACATATATATATATATATATATATATATATATATATATATATATATATATATATATATGTATATATATATATATATATATATATATATATATATATATATATATATATATATATATATATATATATATATATGCCTGGTTATTTGTGTCCATGAGAAAGGAAGAGAAAGCTACCTCCACGTGGATGTACTGCATGGTTGCCATGCAAAGAAGTCAAGGTTCACGTTTCTAGGTCAAACCAGTCTTCTGCACGCACATCCATATTTGCAACCCACCCCTCGCCACCCCACCCCCCTGCATTATAGTCATCATTATTTAATATAATGTCTATCATATCATCGAACATTCTCTCAGGCTATACATATAAATTTATGAATACTGTTTCCCTGCGCATGCACGGGTCTGGGACCCAATATCGTTTAAAACCCAAAGAAGCATTTTAGCTGATGGTGCCAATTCTGCAGAAATAATAGGGTCTGACAAACCCAAATTGACTTTTAATTAGTGGGATCGCTTGATATAAATCCTGGTTAATTCTTCGGAAATGTTAAATAAATTTTTCTGTTACCATCTACTCGGCTATTCCTTATTTATCTGAGATTCTAAGATTAAATCCTTTCGAATGAGAAATACTGAAGTTCTTATATAACAATCTTTAGGTATGTGATGCACTGATGTTTTGAAATGAACCAGATCCATTTACGAGACTAATGAATTGTTAACTTAAGGGATCCCCTCCTTCTCCATTTTATTTAATAAAATATTTCAGAAGTCAGTACTGAGATTAGCAAGGATTTCTCTACCTTTGCTGTAGAAAAACAGATAAGTATCACATCTTTTTTCTTTCTCTTCTGTGACTCAGATATTCATGCGATGCTTTCGAGACTTTTACTTGTAGTTTAAAGCTGCCATGTTCAATTATGGAACTGTTCCACCAGATATTATTTCAAGGGAAGAAGAGCGCTTCTTTTATTCCTTTTCTTTTCATTGTATCATGCGTATCGACATTTTGTTTGTCTTCACATTTTCATCAGCAAACCGACTGATTTTTCTGATGCTCAGGATTTTTTTCCTTCACCTCTCCTTCCTTTTTTTATGAAACCAGATAAGAATGAGCTAATATTACATTTGATTCTCACATTTGCCTCCAGAATATGTTTTTTTATATTTTCAAGTATTTA
>JANJGK010000005.1:62218757-62252505 GCA_039081455.1 Macrobrachium rosenbergii
ATACAGGCTTCAAACAAAAAGAAGCAGAAAGTTTGCCCCATCGCAATAGAGGTCCCACCAGCAGAAATGAGAGATCTATTATGGGAATACAAGGACGTGTTCAAGGACAAACCTCATCACACCAGCAAAGCACAGAATAAAGCATCACATCCAGACAGAAAGTCCCCCCGATACACTCAAAATTCATATGGCTGGCACCAGCAAAACTTTCCTATGCAAAGAAAGTTTTCAAGAAAATGAAAGAAGCCAGAATATGCCAGAAAGGATCTAGTCCATGGGCATCACCATTGCATATGGTGCCAAAAGTAGATGGAACATGGCGCCCCTGTGGAGATTACCAACAGTTGAGTGTCAAGACGAAGCCAGGCAGATACCCACTATCTAATATAGCTGACATAATGAACGAAATGGGTGGAGCAAGAATATTCACAAAGAGCGACCTGCTGAAAGGTTATTTTCTAGTACCGGTAGCAAAAGAGAATGTCAAAAAGATGGCAATCATCATCCCCTTCGGCACCTACACATTCAATTACAGCTGTTTCAGCTTCCGCAACTCAGGGGCAACATACCAAAGATTGATGGATGAGATATTCGGGGACCTTCCATTCTGTGTAATATACGTGGACAATATACTAATATCCAGCCCGAACCTAAAGTAGCATATCAAACACGTGAGAGAAGTGTTAAAAAGACTAAAAGAAAACGGGTTAATAGTGAGCGAAGACAAGTGCAAATGGGGAAAGAGAACACTTGATTAGGACAAGTGCAAATGGGGAAGAGAACACTCGATTAGGAGGCAAAGTGAGCCAAGATGGCATAAAACTGCTGCCTGAAAAAATAAAAGCAATTACAAAGTTCCCCAAACCAACAACAGTAAAAGCAGTACAAGAGTTCTCGGCATTCATAAACTACTACCACTGATTCATTCCTAACTTAGCTAAGATCATGAACCCCATATATCAGTGTTTGAAAGGAAAGAAAAAACAGTTAATTTGGACAAGTGAACAAGACAATACATTTAGGTTAGCAAAAGAAGCAATAACAAATGCAACAACACTAATTTTTCCTTTACCCAACAGATCCCTCATGCTGTCAATCAATGCAAGCAACACAGCAATGGGCGCTGTACTTGAGCAGGACACTGAGGATGGCAGCCACCTGTTAGCTTTTTACAGCAAAAAGCTAACGATGACAGAGCAGAAATACTAGACGCTCAACAGAGAATGCCTGGCAGTCTAAAAAGCAGTCCGACACTTCTGCCACATGCTCGAGGGATGGGAATTCGTGATATAGACAGACCAACAACCCCTCGTCCACGACTTCACAAAAGCGGCAGATGCATGGTCAGCGCATCAACAAAGGCACCTGTCAACGATAGTACAGTACTCCCGCACAATCAAGTACCTGATGGGCTCATCAAACACCATGGTGGATGCCCTCTCCAGAAACTGCGCCAACACTATCCAGCTTGGGATCCCATATTCCAAGACAGCAGAAGTGCAGAAGGAAGGCGAGGGACTGCAATGACTGCGGCGGATAAATCCTGCCCTTAAATGGAGTGACCTGTCGATCAACAAAGGAACGGCGATCATCACCTGCGAGACGCGTACTGAACACCCACGCCCTTACTTGCTAGAGGGTTTAAGGTGGAAAGCTTTCGGCCTCACCCACAACCGATCCCACCCACCAGACCGATCTACTGCCAGAATGGTAGCAGAGCAGTATATCTGGTGGGGTGAGAGAAAGGACATCAAGATGTGGGCAAGACAATGCATCCTGTGCCAAACATAAAAAATCACAAGGTGCACGGAGAGCAGGATGGAAGAATACAAGATGACTCCCGCCGTGTTGCCCACATTCACATCGATGTAGTAGGCCCCCACCTCCATTAGAGAGGTACAAATATCTATTCACAATAATAGATAGGTATACAAGGTGGTCGAAAGCAATCCCCATCCAGCAGCATACGGCGGAAAGCTGTGTTAAAGCTTTTATTGACTAAGTCAGTAGGCATGGCGTTCCCCAGATCATCACCAGCGACAGGGGAGTGAACTTCACCTCTGTCCTGTAGAATGCCCTTGCCGATAGTTTGGGAACCAAAATAATGCACACCACTGCCTACATCCCTGAAGCAAACGGAATAATCAAGAGGCTACATAGATCATTACAAACCTCTCTAACCACCAGATGGATCATTTTCTAGGTCTGGAGTAAGCAAAATACAATTACCATTGATCATACACAGTTTTGGGTAGGTGGATTCCCACTATACTCTTATAACATGAGAGCGAACGATTCATGATCCGTATGCTGTAAAAACCTGGGATCACCTCCACATCAAAGCTTCCATGTGACCTCAAGCAGGATTGGATTCCATCCCGGGTCTCAATCAGCACCATGAGAGTTTTTTAAAACCAGCTGGAATGTTCCTTATGTACAGTAGTGTAAACTTCGACATTCAAAAAAACCAAATTATGATCTTTCGCATGTCTAATTACTGATGGCTATTTGTCTGTCTGTCTGCACTTTCTGTCCTCCCTCAGATCTTCAAAACTACTGAGGCTAGAAGGCTGCAAATTGTTATGTTGATCATCCACCCTCCAATCACCAAACACACCAAATTGCAGCCCTTTAGCCTCAGTAGTTTTCATTGCATTTAAGGTTAAAGTTAGCCATGATCGTGCGTCTGGCACCGCTACAGGTGCCAACAACACAAGGCAACCACCGGGCCGTGGCTGAAAGTTTCATGGGCCGCGGATGAGAGTTTCATACGCCGTGGCTGAGAGTTTCATACAGCATTATACGCTGTACAAAAAAAATCGATTTTCGGCTCATTTTTTACTTGTTTTTTTTTTTTTTAACTTAGTGGCCCACTGTGTTCTCTGTCAGAATGCCTAACAATCATGTGTACAATAAAGAGAGTACAAGCACTAATAACCATTCTTGACGGACAGAGACAGATCAAGGGGCACTGAAACTCATCTTATGGTATACTGACTCGAGAATTTTTAAGACGTAGAAGGGTATTATATTTACCGGAAATTACTCCCTATGAGCAGAGAGCATCGCAGGGACACAACAAAAAATTCCAATCGTTTTTCTTTATTACGTTCCAAATGAGTTTCTGATCCTTGTATTCGATCTCCGAAGCTGCTGAATTTCTTCAAGTTCAAAGCAGGGAATAAAAAAATATGTGGAATAAACAAATATGTAATAGCAGTGCCCAAGAAACGATATTCTCACTGAAAAAATGGTTGTCAGTCTCGGGTCTTAAATGTTTTCCTTTTTAGTTTTTTGTATAAGAAAACTATTGTGCCGGCTTTGTCTGTCCGTCAGCACTTTTTCTTTCCGCCCTCAGATCTTAAAAATTACTGAGGCTAGAGTGCTCTAAATTGGTATGTTGATCATCCACCCTCCAATCATCAAACATACCAAATTGCAGCTCTCTAGCCTCAGTAGTTTTTATTCTATTTAAGGTTAAAGTTAGCCATAATCGTGCGTCTGGCAACGATATAGGACAAGCTACCACCGAACAGTGATTAAAGTTTCATGGGCCGCGGCTCATACAGCATTACACTGAGACCACCGAAAGATAGATCTATTTTCGGTGGCCCTGATTATACGCTGTACAGAAAACTTTAATTCTTCGGTGCATTTTTTACTTGTGTTATTTTCGTTTAAGTCTTATTGTACATAATCTCCCGTGCGCTGATACAATTCCAATGTGGCCTCTGTGAATCACGTGGCAAGAAAATTATATTTCTTAATCTGGTATTTAAATTTTGAAGAATTAAATCGAACGGTTGTTTGCTTGAAAAGTAAATATTCTGAAGTTAGGTACACAAGGAGATGTTTGCTTATCTATGGGAATATTCTTTCTTCCACACAAAGCTTTCTCTCACTCATTGCAAAACGCTTGCTATAAAAGGAATACTGAAAGGCATAAAAAAGTACGAAAAGAAAACAATGGATAAGTGAGCAAAGAAAAATCACCACGTTTAGATAAAAATTTAAATCACTGTAGTAATCAAGAATGGAAATAAAGAAAGCGTTGAATAGTACTTTTACCTTGCAGACTTTTCTTGGCAACAACAAGGGTTCAGGCTCTATAATCCCGGAAAGATATAAGAAGCTGCTATTCGATGGGGCTGAGACGGTAATCAACTGAACGGAACAAAGTTTGGATCTGAGAGGGAGAAAGTCTTTCATGATACTAAGAATTTAAAGTAGAGAGAGAGAGAGAGAGAGAGAGAGAGAGAGAGAGAGAGAGAGAGAGAGAGAGAGAGAGAGGGAACATCTAATCTCTATATCGTATCTGATATACATGTCTTTATTTGGGTAACTCTTCCTGTCCTATCAACACTGAAAAAATCTGGAAAGAAGGAAGAGGTCGACAGCCACTTATATTCACACCCACAAATACCTCCACACACCCACAGGCACACACAAACTATGATTTGAATGCCATTTTCCACAAATTCTCCAGTATTTACTCACCAGTTTGGTGAGCTGACATAAAAGTGAAAAACGGTTAATAAATGATAAATATCTGGCTGAAAAAATTACATTGCTACACAGACCCCTGATGATCGAAAACTGATATCGGTTCATCATATTTTGAAGTTATTTTCTAAATCCTAAGTCCCAATATCCCGATTTTCAATACCGGATAAGCCGGAGAGTCTGGATTTTAAGTACGTACAATCGCTGCCGCCCTTGAAAAGATGTGCCCGGATCCCAGTAAGGACGGATACTATAAACACTCACCAGGTGCGCCTGGTAAGGTCAAGACCTTTACAGGGCCCAACAGCGTTGACTTCGGGGAGGCAATGGTGACAGTGTTCTCTGTACCTTGGTAACAGTGACTGAAAAGGCCGATGGTGAATATTGAGGTGATGAAAGGGAAAAGTTACAGCCAAGACATCTGTCTTATTATAACTGTTGTGAATGAATATTATAACTTTTATATTGTATATTTTAATTGTCTCATGGAAGATTCTGAAATGTTCACAGAGCATCTCTCAACATATGACAGAACTATGTCTGCGCCTGCCCAAAAGTAATTAGGAAAAAAAAATATAAGAATGTCAGTAAAATCATCAAAGTTAAGATTCAAAATTAAAACTGAAGATTAACGTTATAAAGGAGTTGCCGAAAAACCACCAGCACTCAAAGAAAAAACACTAATCCTTAGTAAGCCTTGATGTCTTCCCTGATTTTTTCTCGCATGAATTTCCCTTTACTGGCACTCCATTTCATTCGCACTAAGAAAACTGTATGACCTGAAGACGTGAACGGTTCACATAAGTACTGCCTGAAGGCAGTTGATAATATTCCATTTGAAAGAAAATGCAAACAATTAAAAACAAGTGCAATCAATTTGAAAACTTTGTTATCAAGAGATTTTATCCTTGTTTCAATAAACTCATGTCCCGACCACACAACTTGCTAATTATAATATGTATATATATATATATATATATATATATATATATATATATATATATATATATATATATATATATATATATATATATATATATATATATATATATATATATATATATATATATATATATATATATATATATAATATATATATATATATATATATATATATATATATATATATATATATATATATATATATATATATATATATATATATATATATATATATATATATATATATATATATATATATATATATATATATATAATATATATATATATAATATATATAATATAATATATATATATATATATATAATATATATATATAATATATATATATATATATATATATATATATATATATATATATATATATATACTCGTATAGATATATATATATATATATATATATATATATATATATATATATATATATATATATATATATATATATATATTCATTGGAAGCAATTGCCTTTGTGGCATCAATGAGTTTTTTGCCGGAATCTTCATATCGTCGGAGTTTTTTCTGATTCTCAGGCGTCAATCTTCGGTGAAGAACACACGAACTTCTTTGTTCCATTTATTGTTTTTTGTCACGACAGCTGTTTCTCCACTCTGGCATTTTCAAGTGACTGCTGGTTACAATTTGGATTTACAATCATTTTGTCTCTACATGCGGATAGAAAAGTAGACCTGAGCTGTGACTGGTCAAGGGATTAAAGGGATGAACCACTTTTAGGGTCGAAAACTTTAGGCATAACATAGAAAATATGAAATGAATATTCTACTGCAGCTACAAAACAATATGTATAAAAAGAAAAAAAAGTATTTACAAAGTATGGTAGCCCTTTGTTAGCCGAGTTGGTTGAGCTTCAGACCGTCATTCGATGGACCGGAGTTCGATTCCCGCCGCCGGCTGATGAAGAGTTAGAGGAATTTATTTCTGGTGATAGAAATTCATTTCTCGCTATAATGTGGTTCGGATTCCACAATAAGCTGTAAGTCCCGTTGCTAAGTAACCAATTGGTTCTTAGCCACGTAAAGTAAGTCTAATCCTTCGGGCCAGCCCTAGGAGAGCTGTTAATCAGCTCAGTGGTCTGGTAAAACTAAGCTATACTTACAAAGTATGGTTATGCTGTATATATCATATTTACAAAAATAACAATATAAAATAAAACCAAAAATAATTTTTTTTTTTTTTTTGCGGATATCAACCACTAAATGCCGGCTGTGGTTCGTGTCGGGCGAGGCTTCCGGGACATGCCAGGAGTTACGTGTGTTTTCCTGGTTGCTCTTGTGTTTCCTGAAGGTCGCGCCGTGTCTAGTGTTTGGGGGCGCGGTGTCTGCGTTCGCTCGCTCAGTCCTCTTTCTGCTGGAAGGGAGTGTGTGATCCGACTCTTGCTGGATGTTAAGAGTCGGTTTTTGGATGGCGATGTTCACCGCTTCCTCTATTAAAAGACGACCATAGTTGTTTTCTTTAAGGACGACCTCAGCGCCTTCGATGAGTTCTTGTAGGGATGGCTTCCTATCATGTATATCAATGAAGTGCTGGTGTATGGCCTCTTGGTTTCTATGGGCTAGCATTCGCCTCCGAAGGGTCGTAGTAGTGTGTCCGATGTAGGTATCGTTGTGAGATTTACACTTCTCTTCCAGGCATATGAATTTATACACTACGTTCGTACGCATCTCCTTCGGTCCCACGTGGCCGGTGATGTTTTACATTATCAGGGCTGCTACTAGGTTAGGCTTGCTGTATAGCCTGAGGTTAATTTTCTTGCAAGGGGCCTTAGGTGTCACGCCTCTATCAATGATTCCCCGTAGGCTACGGCATTCCTCCCTGTATGCAGTCCCATTATGCAGACGATGATATATGATAAGGTTCTCTTCTGCCGTTGTCGTGAAACAGAGGCCTTGGTAGACAAACTCTTGCAACTCCGGGATAACGGCAAGTTGGACCTGACGTCTACTTGCATCGATGAACTTATTGGAGAGGCGGGTCGCCGTAGAGGACACTTTCATAGCCAGATCATCACCAAGGAAATGAAAGAAACTGCTAAAGAACTACGTCACAACCCCTCCAGGACCCTTCTAAGTTCCAACGTTTGACGAAGGACCCTACTGAGGGCCTCAAGAAGATGTCAAGGCTCGTGACTAGGGCCAACAACTGACAAGACTTGATAAAATTCCTAAAGGTGATAGGCGACTATGGGCCAGGTTACTGCCACGGGACAGTAAAAACCCACAAGACGGGCAACCCCCTTAGGACCATCATCTCTCAAATGGCCTGGCCCGACACGAACCACAGCCGGCACTTAGTGGTTGATATCCGGAAAAAAAAAATATGTTTTTATTTCAGGTTTTATTTTATATTTTTGTTTTTATAAATATGAGATATACACAACTATTAAGTATTGTTTGTAGCTGCGGTACAATATTCATTTAATATTTTCTATGTTATGCCTAAAGCTTTCGACCCTAAAAGTGTGGTTCATCCCTTTAATCCCTTGACCAATCACAGCTCAGGTCTACTTTTCCATCCGCATGTAGAGACAAAATGATTGTAAATCCAAATTGTGAACCAGTAGTCACTTGAAAATGCCACAGAGTAGAGAAACGGCTGTCGTTACCGAAAACAATAAATGGAACAAAGAAGTTTGTGTGTTCTTCACCGAAAATTGACGCCTGAGAATCAGGAAAAACTCCGACGATATGAAGATTCCGGCAAAAAACTCACTGATGCCACAAAAGCAATTGCTTTCAATGAAAACTGTCTTAGAGAAAAACTATGCCTTAAAAGTATATATATATATATATATATATATAAATATATATATATATATATATATATATATATATATATATATATATATATATATATATATATATATATATATATATATCATATATATAGATGATTTTACTGTCATTCTTTTATTTTTCTTGTTTTTTCCTAATTACTTTTGGGCACGCGCTGACATATTTCATTAATATGCTGAGAGATGCTTTGTGAACATTTCTGAAGCTTCCATGCGATAATTAAAACAAGCAATATGAAAAAAGGTATAATTTTCATTCACACCAGAGAGAGATTACAAGGGTGGAAACAGGGAATCCTGAGGTACAATGTGGTGACCGTAGACTCAGTGTAGAGAGAGAGAGAGAGAGAGAGAGAGAGAGAGAGAGAGAGAGAGAGAGAGAGAGAGAGAGAGACAGACAGAGACAGAGAGAGTTTACAAGGTTGGAATTTGTTTTGAACTCAGCGATGTCAAAAAGCTTTTGATATCCGAGTTACAGTTACCTCAGTATTTAGTCGAGTCTGTTAGAAATGAAAGAACACTCTGTGTTTATTCTCCATGTAATTTTGGTTATGTAAATAAAAATGGTCTCATATTCTGGATTATAACCATAAATCCATCCACCTACTATATACATACACACACACACACACATCTATATATATATATATATATATATATATATATATATATATATATATATATATATATATATATATATATATATACATCTATATATATAATGTATATATATATATATATATATATATATATATATATATATATATATATATATATATATATATATATATAATCATGAAGCTACAAATGTCGCTTAATATCAAATTCACGCTACCTCGGGAATATCTCCGATGGAGAATTATCACCGAAGGGGAATTTATACAAGTGATAAATGAACTGGTACCCGTCGGGACACGAACCCTTGACACGGGCCTATTCAGCGACTCCAGTAGACGTTACCACCACGCCATCAAGAGAGGTATAAGTCATTACCGAGTCTGCTGTACTGTTTTTTCCCGTCGTGAGTGGGGAAATTGTACTTAGCCTCGGCAATGACCCACCTCCGCCATGATAGTTCGTTGGTACGTTTGGAACACGCAGGTCTTATTATGAAATTTTTTATCACACCGTGATTTATATACAATCATGAAGCTACAAATGTCGCTTAATATCAAATTCACGCTACCTCGGGAATATCTCCGATGGAGAATTATCACCGAAGGGGAATTTATACAAGTGATAAATGAACTGGTACCCGTCGGGACACGAACCCTTGACACGGGCCTATTCAGCGACTCCAGTAGACGTTACCACCACGCCATCAAGAGAGGTATAAGTCATTACCGAGTCTGCTGTACTGTTTTTTCCCGTCGTGAGTGGGGAAATTGTACTTAGCCTCGGCAATGACCCACCTCCGCCATGATAGTTCGTTGGTACGTTTGGAACACGCAGGTCTTATTATGAAATTTTTTATCACACCGTGATTTATATACAATCATGAAGCTACAAATGTCGCTTAATATCAAATTCACGCTACCTCGGGAATATCTCCGATGGAGAATTATCACCAAAGGGGAATTTATATAAGTGATAAATGAATTGGTACCCGTCGGGATACCGAACCCTTGACACGGGCCTATTCAGCGACTCCATAGACGTTGCCACCACGCCATCAATAGAGGTATAAGTCATTACCGAGTCTGCTGTACTGTTTTTTCCCGTCGTGAGCGGGGAAATTGTACGTAGCCTTGGCAATGACCCACCTCCGCCATGATAGTTCGTTGGTACGTTTGGAACACGCAGCTCTTATTATGAAATTTTTTATCACACCGTGATTCATATACAATCATGAGGATAAACACAGATTGTTCTTCTTTCATTTCTAACAGACTCTTGACTAGCCTAAATACTGAGGTAACTGTAACTCAGATATCAAAGTTCCAACCTTGTGATCTCTCTCTCTCTCTCTCTCTCTCTCTCTCTCTCTCTCTCTCTCTCTCTCTCTCTCTCTCTCAGGATTGCCTGTTTCCTGGACTCGTTTTCCATTTAGCATTTCCTTCCACCATCTCTTCTTGTTCTTTCCTTCTGGCCTAAAGAAGCATCTGGTAGATATTGGCTTCTGTTCAGGAAACTTCATTTCAAAGAGGAGCTTCAGATGGAAGATTCTATGCCGGGAGGTTCGTTTTTGAGCATATAAAGGACTTAAGCCTTCTTTAATTTAGAAAACCTCCTTAGGGGATCTCTCTCTCTCTCTCTCTCTCTCTCTCTCTCTCTCTCTCTCTCTCTCTCTGTAGTGACTGGAGATGAGAAAGAGAGAGAAAGAGAGAGTGATTGCTTTGGACTCAGGAATGTCAAAAAGGTTTTAATGTCTGTTTGACATCTACCTCAGTATTTAACAAAGTGTCTGTTAGGAATTTAAAAAAAAAAAAAAAAAATCTGTATTTCTCCCATTCCATGAAAACCGATCGAGCTGTTCAATAACGTAAAGGATTTCATCGCGAGGAGAGAAAGATTAACCAAATAAATCAATCTGTCCACCTCAACCGGTTAACCGAATCTCTTGCAGTTTAAATAAACGAGGAAACTTTTTCTCCCCTTAATGGGAAATGAAGGTAAATTTCTTGTTAATAATATCAAGATGATAAAGAATATTTCAGCCTACTATGTTCTTTGGTACTTACTGTAAGAAAACACAATAAAACAATGAAAACTGAAAGACATAGGCAGAATACAAGAAAAATGTTTATCGGTACATTGAAAATGGGAAAGTTTCATTGTCGATCAGAGTTTTGGTTCCTCTGAACTAATTGTCTAATTTTTTCTATCATTTTGGTAACTGATTTTATATTTCAATTCCCGTGCCGTATTTTTGTCCACATATTTTTATAGTATTTTCTTTTTCACAGAAACAAATTATTAATAAAGAATGTATCTTAAAATGTAGCGAACCCAGTAGTTGTCCTCTACGTATAACATTTTACTGGTTTCTTAAATCTGAATGCCTGTTTCTTATGTGTATTCATTGCAATTACTTGTTTCTTCAGGCTTTACAGACTATATTTAATGTGTGAAAACATCTGTTAGCGTATGCAGAAAACCATGAAGATGATTTATTTTATACTTATTTATAAATGAAGTCATCTAGGAGTGATTGTTACAGTTAGTCGTGAATGTGTTGGTGCCGTCGTATGAAAATAAACAAGTAAAAAATGCGCCGAAGTGTCTTCGGTGCAATCGAGTTTTCTGTACAGCGTATAATGCTGTATGAAAATCTCAGCCGCGGCCCATGAAACTTTCAGCCACGACCCGGTGGTGGCCTGTGTTGTTGGAACCTGTAATGGTGCCAGGCGCACGATCATGGCTAACTTTAAGCTTAAATCAAATAAAAATTACTGAGACTAGAGGGCTGCAAATTTGGTATGTTTGATGATTGGAGGTTGGGCGATCAACATACCAATTTGCAGCCCTCAAGCCTCAGTAGTTTTTAAGATCTGAAGGCGGACAGAAAAAGTGCGGACGGACAGACAAAGCCGTCTCAATAGTTTTCTTTTACATAAAACTAAAAATCAGCATACAAGCTAAATGAATTGATGAGTTACTGAGAAACAGAAATGATGAGACCAGTATTTACGAACTATTTATATTATACTTATATGGAGAGATGATTCAGTGATTGGAAATTGAGAACTCTAACTTAGTTTTTGTTCCGGGATCCTAGATCTTTAGTGCCATAAGTGGATAATATTTCTTTTTTTTTATACCTTTCAGGGCATTTTTAATTTTTGTAGTGTTAAAAGGCTATAACAGGTAAAAAAAATATGGAGGACTTTTTCTCATTTGGTTTGGACCGATATTATAATGAAAGTAAAAAAAAAAAAAAAACTGGTTCGGAAATGAAAAATTAACAACAACTTTTCAATGTGGAAATTATGCCTGATTATGACGCTTGATATGAAGTCTAATATTAAAACCAATATAAGCAGGAAAAGGGTAAGACATTTAGATAATGCCTGTGAAGTGTAGCCTTGTTTTCGATTGGAATCTTCAGCCTTTATGTGCTTCTGTCTTCTTTTGTATAGATTAATAACAAGAGATATAAATTGTATCTGAAGTTATAAGTCTACTATGGCCGCTCTAAAGTCTAATTGATTGAATATACAACTTAGGCCAAAGGCCAAGCACTGGGACCTTTGAGATCATTCAGCGCTGAAACGGAAATTGACAGAAAAAGGTTTGAAAGGTGTAACAGGAGGGAACCTTCGCAGTTGCACTATGAATCAATTGTTAGGAGACGGTGGAAAGTAAGATGGAAGAAAGAGAATATGAAAGAAAGTACAGTATAAGGAACGAAAGGGGTAGCAGCTAGGGGCCGAAGGGACTCTGCAAAGAACCTTAAGTAATGCCTACAGTGCACCGCATGAGGTGCAATGACGGCACTACCCCCCTACGGAAACTCTAAAGTCTGTACGGTAAGAGTATTTTTTTAGACTAATATAAAATATACAGAGAAAATTTCTTTGTAAACCTTCTAATATCTCTGACGAAATGCAATATCATGGAAGGTATCTGCTTCAAGAAATACAGTTCTGAAATAGCGACCTTTTATGATTGTCTCTGGAGGAACAGCTAGATTGTGGGAGAAACATTTCCCTGTATTATAATTCCGAGTTCGCGCTAAACTTCAAAGCCAAGTGAAGGAAATTCTCCGACTGGTCACACTATTTTATCGTCAAGTGAATTGTTTTGGAGGACAACAGCGAGACAAGCGACTGAAGCAGACCTGCGATTTTTTTATCTTGGCAACGAATTTGGTGTCACCCCCAAAATTTATCAATTTTAAATTTTTTTTCTCGTAGATTTTCAAGAACTAATATATATAGATCCCGGTTATTTCATCTACGGGAATATGAGAGTCAATCCCAGAATAAGAAATAAAACTTGTGCACCAACCAACTAAATTCCCAACATTCAGACTTTAAAGAGAAAGTGTCTTATTTTTATTGTAAATGTCTAATGACTAAACTATCTACACATAATGAAACAAGTAAACAATGCGCCGAAGTTTTCTATGCAGTGTATTACGCTGTATAAAACTCTCAGCCACGGCATGGTTAACTTTAACCTTAAATATAATAAACACTACTGAGGCTAGAGGGCTGCAATTTGCTATGTTTGATGATTGGAGGGTGAATGATCAACATACCAACTTGCAGCCCTCTAGCCTCAGTAGTTTTTAAGACCTGAGGGCGGACAGAAAAAGTCCGGACGGACAGACAAACATCCATCTCAATAGTTTTCTTTTAGTACAGAAAACTAAAAAAGTTTCAAGCGTGTTAAATGCTCATAACGGAAAACTCAAGAAGCTAGGAACAGATCTTGACACCGCAAAACAGATCCAAGAAGGATTATTTTTAATCTTTTGAGCAGGGCACTGTCAGATAGAGAAAAGGAGGTCTTACCTTTGGGGCTTGATTTTGGACTTAAACCTTGGAAGGATAATTATATAGAATTCTATGTAGTTTTGAAAGGTTTTGTAACATATTAAAAGACCGCAACATTCGAAGTCATACTGATTTTGAAAATGTCATTAGTGGAGCTTCGGCTATTGTAAATCAGTCTTTTAGTAAATTTCAGAAATTTTTGAAGACGAACAAGATTTTTTTTTAAAATGTAAAAGTACTAGAAAATTTCAAGAATGATAAAATTATAAAAGTGTTTTGGTTATGAACAAAGAGGACTACACGCCAAAAATGGGGCCTATTATTTCGGATATCTCAAAATTCAGAATTATTAGGGACGATGTAGCATCATATACCCTTAAGCAGGAGAACAGACCGAATAGGTTACTGCGCAAAATCAAGGATAAAATAGAGAAGAAGATATATGATAAAATCTATGTATCTGGTTCAAAACCCGGATACCTAAATGGCTTACCAAAAATTCACAAACTAAACAGCCCCCTTCGACCAATCTTCTCTTCTATGGGTACAGTTAATGACAATTTAGTAGTTTCTCTCACAAATTATCTTACCCCCGACAGTTAATGATTTTTCAATGAAAACCCCTACCAATATTGTTAATGAAATAACGTCGTTAAATTTGATTGAAAGTGCCGTTATGGCTAGTTTTGATGTCGAATCATTATTTACAAATGTGCCACTTGTTGAAGCAACAAATATAAATTATATATATATATATATATATATATATATATATATATATATATATATATATATATATAAGAATATACATAAATAAATATATATATACATATATATGTATATATATTTATATTTATATATGTATAAATACATATATCTACATATATTTAAATATATTTACATATATATATATATATATATATATATATATATATATATATATATATATATATATATATATATGTATATATTACATTATATATATATACATTTATATATATATACATCCATTATATACATACATTAGCGTAGGCTATAGGAGCCTGTGTTTCCTTGGTAGTTTGCCAAGAATATTGTACACGTCGTTTGTATAACTTTAAAAGCTGAGCTTTTAACGTGTTTTTATATAAAACTCTATAAGATAAATGTAACTACGTTCACATATCGCCGACCGAGTTTTCCCTGCGACTTCTAACTCCTAATTCGTATAGCCACCCAAAAATCACTAAATAGATATGGTAGCGCTGTTCACTATATCTGCTAATTTAGTTTCTTTGCGTCGTTCATGGGGTTTTCCTTTCTTCTTGACATACTGTGCATCCCGATTTAATTTTTTGTCAATTTTATTCACACCGTTGGTGATCCCTTCCATGCTGGTTTCCCCTGGGCAAATGAATGCAAATTAGGATTCCTATATAATACTAACGCCTTTGCCCACGCGAGAAGTCTATAAAATCAGATACGTCGTGAACTATACTCTCTTTTAGAAAGAAGGTACTATTGATTTATTTACTGAAAGACAGTAATAGTGACTGTGCAGATATTATGATGAATATAATGATAAGGACATAAATTGCCGCTTTCCTGGTACTTTTCATATCATTTTCATTATCATCATAATGGTTAATGTAGCACCTGGTAATTTAAGAAGTATGCAATGAACTCAACCAGAAAGGGTCTCCCTTTATCTTGTACTTCCTCCAAAGATGTGACATTATTAGTTGAGATTACTATTCCTAGCCTAAGTTACCCCTGCACTTCCATGTCCTCATTGTATACTCACTATCCAGCTGGGGACATCTTGCATTTACCTAGATTTTTTTCTACCCTTGGTGGCGTAATGAGGTCATCAGCAATAATGGCACGTACTGGATCTCTTGTGGGAGTACCGCTTATCTTATATGTCAGTTTTTATTATGATGATGGAAAACATCTCGAGTCTTAACTTTTCAGCAGACTCTAATTTACATGATCAGTCATGCTGTACATCATATTTTTTTTTCTGTACATCACATTTTTTTTAAACAATAATAAGACGGACAGGCAGACAGACTACAGGAACTTGAAACAGACAGGCAAACAACCAGTTTGGCTGGAATGTCACAAAAAGCCACAGAATTATGGAAAAGGCAGATGCGAGTATACAAAAGCCATAGCAGTAATTCAAAAGGAAAGAAGTAGCCTAATTAATTTTGTTTTTAGTTTATTTTTTTATAATTTTGTTTAGAAGATTTGAATAATATTGCGTAAAAAGATGGATTATAAATGACCCAAGATTGCAGAGGAATAGATAGAAAAATAATGAAGTTAAATGTTTCTGTACAAAACCGTTAAAACCAAACTTGAACTACTTCCCCAAAAGACGGAGGAGGAGGAAGAGCAGGAGATTCCTTCAAGGGGATCCATAAGGAGGGAGGAGGGGGGGAGTCTAGTTTAGTTCCCCCTTCTGCGTTTTGCGAGAGGAACTGCATTCTGTCAGCGCGTAATGGAATAGGAATCAAAGGGCTTCTCCACCTGACTCTTCCGCTTGGAGGAGGCAGCCAATTTCACACCCCCTGAAGGGATGAGGCGAATGCTGAGGAAGAGGGAGAGATGGGGGAATGAATGTAATGCTGTTGGGATAAAAGTGGAGACATGATAACAGGAGAGCGTTAATGGGTGTCGACAAAGGACTCTGCCTGTTTTTTTTGTGCTTCCGTAATTAATTTTACGTAATGAACAAAAATTGATGGCTTATTAAATAGAGAATTAAAAATGTTTTCAGTACAAATTGCCTCACAAGCAAATTATATTCTTCTAAAAAGATTTCCTGGAGAATTATTGTGTGCATATACACATGTATAACTTTTTGTTTTAATCACAGTGGGGGCCTTTTAATGGCTGTAGACAAAATCTCGTTGTCTCATTTAATGTTTCAAAGTTCACTCAGTTTCTTTACTCAAATTTTTTTGCTGTTATCTATTAATGATGGCCAAGTGCTTGAAAACCAGACGAGTGTTTATATTTCCGGCAAATAACTGTAACTTGTTTAATTTTCCATAAAAATTATGTGACCAAAGACATTCCCCAGACATCTGCTTCTTGGTGGAAGCAAATCCCCCTTTTTTCTTTAAATCGTCGTTTCTATATAAATCATCATTTCACTGTTCTGAGTATGAAGGTTATGTGGCATGCGATCTGACAAGTACACAACTTCGGTAGTTTCTGATTCTTGCCAGAACTGCGATGTGTTTTTCATGAAATCAGACGGAATATGTTATGGCCACATGCACGAATCCGAGATTGTCATAATCCTGCCGAATTTGGATCATTTTTTCTGCTAGCCTCGCCGTTTTAGAAGTGTGAAAAATTATTCGTAACGAAATGGGAGCTAGGATCGTAGCAAATTAAAATGACATTTAAAAAGTCCGAGGGATAACAAACAATAGAACAACAGGAGAGAGAGAGAGAGAGAGAGAGAGAGAGAGAGAGAGAGAGAGAGAGAGAGAGAGAGAGAGAGAGAGAGAGAGATGTGATTGCCCTAAAAGTTTCCACAATTGGTCAGGAACGACTTGAATTTTAAAAAACCTGGCGCCCTATTTGTTTTGCAGTTTCCTCCCTCGAAACGCTAAAACCTGGAATTGCATTTAGATGTAGCTATGTACACAGAGCGTGTCTTCAGCTGTGCGTTAAGTTTATTACATTTATATATATATATATATATATATATATATATATATATATATATATATATATATATATATACATAGGCTATATATAATGTATACATATATAGGCCTATATTTACATGCATACATATACATATATATACACATATTACACATATATACATATACATATACATACATATATACATATACATAGACATATACATGTAGAATCTACTGGTCACTTTTACCAGATACATATGTAATTGTAATAGCCACAATGCCCTCTTAACTTCTCGAATTCTTCGCGCTTTTTTTGGATATGCTTGTCACTACAAAGCCGTAAGATCCAAGCCCAAGAAATTGAAGTGACTGTGATGCCCGGTCGCGGGAAACGAGCCTGCGTCACCATAATCACAAGGAGGTCACGTATCCTTCTCGCGGTCAGGTCGGCAACGTGACCTCCTTGTGATTATGGTGACGCAGATTCGTTTCCCGCAACCGGACATCACAGTCACTTCAATTTCTTGGGCTTGGATCTTACGGCTTTGTAGTGACAAGCATATCCAGAAAAGCGCGAAGAATTCGAGGAGTTAAGAGGGCATTGTGGCTATTACAATTACATATACATAAATATATATATATATATATATATATATATATATATATATATATATATATATATATATAAATATATATATATATATATATATAAATTATATATATAAATATATATATATATATATATATATATATATATATATATATAAATTATATAAATTTATATATATATATATATATATATATATATATATATATATATATATATATATATATATATATATATATATATATATATATATACACCGAAAATTATTTCATTACACAAGTCTGAAGCTTTCTCGTTCTTAACGTTTGTGTCCTTTTTATTACCTAACATGGTAGGGGTATTTGAAACTACACAAAATTAAGTGAATAATGTAATTAGATTTGGATTAGCCTATCTACAATAACGGCTCATTCTATTCGTTTGACTTTGTCAGTAAGCAATGTCGCAAAAGTCCAGAATGAAGTCCATATGTTTTTTATAGTCTTGTGAAAGCTGATTAGTATCCCACTTCTGATCTAAGAACGAGGTTTCTCATTTTAAACCATCCCAATTTTTCAGACACCACAATAGAAATAACCTATCGATTTCTTATGTTCACAGTGATTGACCTAAAGTGAGATAGATCTTGAACTGCTCTGTTTTGGATTTCTCACATCTCAATTGTTTCACATTAATGCATTTTTATATATATAAGCCATCAATTCTAATCATATTCTAGCTCACGGAATTAAAGAAACACACAGACCACAAGACGTGTGAATTCCCAAAAACTGACAAATTGAAGTTTATGTTAGGGCTTTTCGCTCTGGAAAGGAAAAAATATCCAAATATTGTTTCGTCTTTCAATTTTTCACTGCGATATCCAGCGCCTTAGGACAAGGGATTCCGGGATCGTCATGCCTAGGGATAGTCAATACAGTGCAAGTAAGTACACTGAA
Source organism: Macrobrachium rosenbergii (assembly GCA_039081455.1). NCBI lineage: Eukaryota > Metazoa > Arthropoda > Malacostraca > Decapoda > Palaemonidae > Macrobrachium > Macrobrachium rosenbergii. The sequence goes on from JANJGK010000005.1 coordinate 62,237,667, forward strand.
TATAAAATTCAGGCCAAAGGCCAAGCACTGGGACCTGTGAGGTCATTCAGCGCTGAAACGGGAATTGACAGTAAAAGGTTTGCAAGGATGCAACAGGAAGAAAAACCTCGCAGTTGCACTACGAATCAACTGTTAGCAGAGGGTGGAAAGTAAGAAGGAAGGGAGAGAAAATGAAAGGAGTGCAGTAAAAGGAACGAAATGGGTTGCGGCTAGGAACCGAAGGGACGCTGCAAAAAACCTTAAATAATGCCTACAGTTCACCGCATGAGTTGCACTGACGGCGCTAACCCCCTACGGAGGCCTTTTTTTCAAGCTTTTATAGATACAGAGATCTGAAGCTCCCATTATCCTGGCTGTCATCTAACACCCAACTGAATACGATGATTAATATGACGAAATCAGGAAAATCCTTCTTAATCCTGATTGAAATTCATTGCGGTATAACAGTTCCGAACCAATTTATTGGCTATATTCTGGTTACACTGATTCCCATGACGTTATGGATCGTTGTTAACACGTGTAGCGTTTCTTCTTTTCTATTATGCATTTTGTTATTTTTGTTACCTCCACACAAAGAATGGGGAAAGAACATTATTTACATGTGCGTGTCCGTATTTTGATATATAAAAGGATGAAATCTCAAGAATAAACAAATAATTCAAAAAGGACAAAGGTGGAGGCAACCTTTGGTGAGGCCATCAAGGCACATCGGGAATGATTTGGCGATTGGTAGCCATGGAAATCTTATGAAAATTCACAAACGTTGCAAAATTTTGCTTAAAAATGGACCAAATATTTAGCGAAATGAGACTTAAAATAAATGTAAAAGACAGAAATAATGAGAACATCATGACTAAAGGTATGAAGCAGCAGTAGATGTAGCAAGGACTAATGAGGCTGAGACTTGCAACTATCTAAGAACAATGAAATCCAATAAATGTTCTCCTGATTTACAATCTAGGGATAGATTAAGAAAGGCAAGACAAAGAATGACAAGGCTGAATAGGACGTGGAATTCAAAGCGACTGAGATTGCATACTAAAGAAATTCTAGCTACCCTAGTACTATCTTTATTGTTATACTGACATGAAAATGGTGTGATAATGAAACAAAAGGGAATAGGGAAAAATTTGGTCTATTTAAGAATAATATCTTACGAATAAAACTAGGAGTAAGATGAGATAACAAATTACAAATGAAGCCTCAAGGTAAATTACCGAACTTCCCTATGTAGATGAGGTAAGGAAAAAGCAGATGGAGAAGGCTTGGACACGCCCTTTGGAGCATCGCAGGGAGAGTAATGCGTGACATCAATAGACTGCTTTCTTGAGAACAAGAGCAATTGGAAAATTCAGACCTACTTGGGCGAGAACTATGAAACAGGAGGCACTAAGTCAGAAGAGATTCGATGAAGTGAAAGCACAGAAGGGACATGAGTGGCAGAATGTCACAAAAACCCTTTGTATGGTACTCCACTGCATACGTTAATGATGGTGATGGTGAAGATGGTGACCTGACAGAAAAAGAAAGGGGAGTTCGTTCGGAATCTCACACTAATATAATAACTGGATTCCAACAGGTTAACACCCCCATTCTAGGGTGTATATATATATATATATATATATATATATATATATATATATATATATATATATATATATATATATATATATATATATATATATATATATATATATATATATATATATATATATATATATATATATATATATTTTTTTTTTTTTTTTTTTTTTTTTTTTTTACGTTTTTCCATGGTTTTAGTTTGAAATATGCTCTGTGAGACAGGCAGCAACGATTTAAGGTAATTTAGCCTTGTGGTTCTGACTTCGTGGGTACAGGAAAACGTAAAAAAAAAAGGAAAACAAAGGAGAATTTCATACAAGCATAGGGCTCTTGTTACTGAGGGAAATATTACGTAAAACACGTGGGCAAATTTAAAGTAGTGTATTTACATAAATGATATCAGTACGGGAAAGAGGAACTCAAGTAGATTACTATCCTGAAGGAGATTCCTACGGGATTGAATGAAACTGGGGGATTCCAGACACAGTCCGAGAAGCTTCCACGAAATAGGATCCCTCTGAAATGAGAGATATGCACATTATACACCAGTAATGAAAACAGACAAAAGAATAATGAATTCGAAGCTGCACTGAGGGTGCCAAAGGAGTAATAAAGAATTAATACTGCCGATGCAAGAGGCGCACGGACATTAGACAAGGGAGATTTCTGGCTTTCTCTTTAAGCAAATATTACGAGACAAAAGCGTGACTGAAATGGGGCTCTTCCAGGGCACATTACCTTAGCAGATTTTCCGAGGGCGCGTAGAAGGCAGTCCGTGGATGACTTGCGATTTCCGAGGACGAGTTTCTTCCACGTGGTGAGATGCAAGGGCTTCCGTAAAGGGGCAAGGCGATGGGGACTCCTCGAAACTCCAAGCAATGGCGTGTGGGCTCGAGGAATACGGTCGAAGGGCACGAGGAAAAGTATACTTTGGAAAGGGCCATGTGGTTGGGATGCAAGGGCATCGATGGGGCCAGGTGTTGAGGACGTCTTCACTCCATATCCTCCAGCCCGCGTGTGTGTGTCGACCTCGTGGATTTCTGCTTTTTATCCCCTCCTATGGGGCAGGGGGGCGTCCAACACAGATGTTTTGACTCATTGCACCTGCTGCCCGCAGGGGAGGTTTTGGCCTGTAGGAGAAACACCCAAGCCAGGTTACTTTTGCCTCGAAGGAAGATCTTTATCAAAAAGGGGAGCGGCTTTAATCTTTTAAACCCTTGTTTTTAAGTCGATAGACAGATGGTCTATCGATCGGCCGGCTGGCAGTAAATGAAACACAACAGAAAAACCAACAACAACAAAGGAGGGGGGGGGAGGCAATTTGCTAGCGAATTCTTGCTAATCATAATACCTCCCCATACAAGATGATGTACATACCTCCTTCGGGTGTGTACATCGATATTCAAGAATGAGCGGCAAATGCTTTACGTTACTCTACATTCTGCCTTGCAATGAACTTTACTACTAAGGATTCTATGAAGCTGTGACATTACTTTTAATAACACATTGGGACAATTTTCGTTAACAGAACGCAAAGTGATTTAAACACTTGCAAAAGAATAATTACTTTAGATTTGGTTACCCACTGGTAACTTTATAATGTGACTCGAACAATTGTGAATTAATTAAGATTATAGGACCACGTATATGAGGCTATGGCCAACAAATGAAAAGAAAGGTTATTGTTCAAGAATTAAAATACACGGTTACTTAATTTTAAATAAAATGCATGCGGTTAGTACAATCTGCCTTGAAGAGGCTGTGTAAATGAAAAACAGCGTTTATTTTTGTAAATGACATCCCCTTTTACGCGATACTGTAATGACTATACATATTCGCATTGATAATTTATCTTCGTTTTAACGTACTTTGCTTAGCCGGCCCCACACGGATTTTGACAGCCGTATGCGGGCGAGAGTATTCGCGAGGTTTTAATTCGCTAACCTTAAACTGCGCTAATTTTATGCGTCCACTGCCTACTCAATGTTATGACGGGGCGAGCAGACAAAAGATGTGGGGTAGGACAAACAGCGATCTTGGAAGGAATGGAAGGGGGAAAAGGGATAATAATAACAAAAGGAAAATTACCAAGACGTTACGAATGAAACTTGACCGCATATGAAAGGCGGGACACGTCCCTCAGAGCTTACGAAAGGGGCATTTAAATCACAAGGGCAAGAGTTTATGACTCGCGATTCATTAAAATAAAGATAACTAAATGACTAAAAGAAAGTTAATAATATTGGCAGAAGAGCTAAGGGAAAAAGAGTGAGGGTTTTATTGTGTTAGGCGGGAATTTATCGTCCTTTGCCTATAAATTACGGCCCGGACTATCACTTCAGTCCCAGGGCGAGGAAAGCGCACCCGAAGGGCGCGACTCCTTCAGGAGGGGCTGACACGCACGCCCGGTGCCAAGGTATGGGCGCAAGGGCGTGCCACTTCTCACTCTGGTATTCTTAATGATTTATACATTGTGTGGGGAATGGTATCCCGTATTTAATTGCCTCTTGTGGGGATAATTTAAGGGAAGATTAGTAGAGGATGGTAAGAGATAGCAGTTCCTGAGGAACGGAAGAAGATAGAGGAGGGTCTGACATCCCCTTCTGGATTAGGGGTGCCAAGACCTTCGAAAAATGAAATGGTGGCACAGGTGCCATGGGGAGCTCTAGAGCTCTTTGTAAATTACCTGGAATGTCCCACGCCCGTGGTAATTTCGCCTCGAGTCTTTCTTAATGGGACAGTCGTCCTCGGCTGGGGAAGCGGAGGGCCCGCGACCGGAGGGCGGCACGGAGTACCACCTGGGCCTGCTGATGCGACAGCTGACGCAGGAGTGTTCCGTGCGGGTTCTACCATGATCCGTCGCAGCTCTTGTAGTTCATCGGCCAAGGGAGATATGGCAGAATCCTGACTTGCAATTACGTCGGCGACGGGCTGAGGCAGAGAGAAGGCGGTCGGGGGTGGCGTGAGCGGCTCGCAGGTAACGTTGACCAGCTCAGGCGCGGGTTGCGAGGCCGCACCTGCAGGTGAGCTTCCGCGGTGGTCGGGAGGAACCGTCTCTCTGACCGACGCTGGTAGCGGTGCCTGGCCGGGGGGAGAGAGGGGGTCCTGAGTTGGATCCCGTGAATGGAGATCGGCGTAGCGCTCTGGCGCTGGCACTAGGGCAGAGTCAGGCGCTATCGGAGGTTTCTTGGGCTCGTCGGTCAGGACGGACGAAGCTTGGCCCTGCTCGGGGCATGCAAGTGGCACCGGCAGGAATTTGGCATCTCCTGAAGGGAGATTTGATTGGGGCCCTGGCACTGGCACTGAGGCAGGGCTGGGCACTGGAATTGGATCGGGAACCGATCGAGGGGGCCACTGTACATCGTACTCAGGTGGCACTGGTGGGGACTGCACGTCCTCCTGGTACCCAGGGGGCGCCAGTCTTGACTGAGGGAGAAGCGGGGGAGGATTACTCGCGCCCGCGGAATGATTCGGGGAATGGGGACCCCTAGATTGTCGTGATTTCGGTGGGGACTGAAAGTCCTGTCCCAGGATGACGTCATAGCCTCCGGGGAGATGGCTTGCTACTGCAAGATTGCAAATTTTGGATTGGTGAGGTCTTGTGACTCTCAATTGGACCGTAGGGAGTATCATTTTAAACTGATTTATTCCCTCGATCGTGACGAGTTTTCGTCTATTGATGATAGCTCCGTAGGGAACTCTGTCCCTTCGGATGAGGGAGATTTGTGCGCCCGAGTCCTCGAATGCAGTGAATCAGCGCGTGGGCTCGCTACCTCGTGGAGGGGCCACGTATACAGGCCCTTCGGCGGGAGGGCCTAATGACTGGGGATCTGTGACGGCCAAGGCGACGGTGGGAGTATTTACTTTATTATTGCGTGGGCATTTTGCCCATGCGGGAGAATGGCCATAGACCTTGCACGCCGTGCAAAAGGTCTGGCTAAAGTCTTTCCGCGCTGCCCCTGTGGAGGGCGCAGGCGAGTTATTTGTCGGTTTTCCGGGAGAGAGAGGAGCCGGTTTCTTGTTCCGGCACTGTTCGGAGGAATGCCCCGTTTTCTTGCAATAATGGCAAGTTAGGGGCTTGCCCGAGTTCCCATTTTTGTGGGAATTTGAACCTCCGAGGAGGGACGGGGGATTTATCTTCCGCCCCATGGATCCTTCTTGAGGGTGGTGAGTTTCCCACGTGTCTGCTATTCGGCAACACTCAGTGAGTGTTGCTGGGGCTTTTCCCACTATATGAGTGGCGAGGGCAGGAGGGGCGTAGCACAGGAAATGCTCGAATTTAAACCGCTCGAGTACCTCGGCGGTGTTAGTGGCGCCTTCGGAATCGAGCCATTTTGTTAATGCCCACTCCGAATGGTACGCCCAATCGGACCAAGTCTGGCCTGCTTCTCTGGGCTGCTCTCTCCAACGTCTCCTCCACCGCTCGGGGGTAATCTCGTACGCCTTCGTGACTGCTTGGCGTACGGCTTCCCAGTTTCCCCGATCGTCTGCGGGAAGGGCGTGGTAGGCAACGAGGGCCTTTCCGCCCAGGAATTTAGTGAGAACAAGGGAGAGTTCCGCGGGGGAGAGATCGCAGCACTCCAGGACTCGTTCGGCCCTTTCAAGCCATACTTCAGGCTCGGACTCCGTCCATTTTGGCATGAACGAGTGAGCTTGGCTGAGGGCACTCATTCCCGCGGCAGGGGGCGGGGGGGTGGCGTGCTGTCGTTCTAGCACCTGGAGCTCATGGGCGCATTCTCTCTCTCTCTCCTCACGTTCTCTCTCCCTCTCTGCACGTTCTTTTTCCTCCCGTTGTTCTTGAGCGATTCGTTCTCTCTCTCTCTCCTCACGTTCTTTCTCCTCCCGTTGTTCTTGAGCAATTCGTTCCCTCTCCTCTCGTTGCTCTTGGGCAATTCTTGCTCTCTCTCTCTCTCCTCACGTTCTCTCTCTCTCTCTTCACGTTCTCTTGCTCTCTCCGCCTTGGCATCGTCCACTCGCTCTTGAACCCATGCTCTCAGATCTTGCCCCGATAGTCCCATGTCCTTCCCAGCGGACATGTAGAATTTGAAATCCTCATTTTGTTGGGCTCTGGTATTAGCCATCTTGGAATAATGGGTAAAGGATATGTCTGAAAAGACTCAGGTTGTCTGAAAAGACTCAATTGCAGGAAACTGAAACACTCAATTGTTCAGACTGCAGGAGAATGGATCTGTCTGAATAAGACAGGTGATTAGTAAGTCTGAGGAGACTTTTGTTAAAATTTGATATGTCTGGGAAAGACGTAGTTGTTCTTGGCGAACGAATTTTAATATGTGTCTCGGAAAGACGTAGTTGGATTTTGTCACGCTCGGACTTGGCCGGCTGTAGCGTGAAGTTAAGGAGTTGTTCTAACGAACTAAAATGATCAGTCCCGTAAGGGCTTAGATGTGTGTGAACTGCACTATATAATGTCTCAAAAGGACTTAATTTTGGGTTCCCGCAGGAATGAGAAATTCTCGCCACGTGCGACGTAGAATTTTTTTTTTTTTTTTTTGGGAGTCTCTGAGGACTGGAATTTGGAGAAATTCTCGCCACGTGCGACGTAGAATTTTAGGAGTCTCTGAGGACTGGAATTTGGAGAAATTCTCGCCACGTGTGACGTAGAATTTTAGGAGTCCCTGAGGACTGGAATTTGGAGAAATTCTCACCACGTGCGACGTAGAATTTTAGGAGTCTCTGAGGACTGGAGTTTGGAGGAATTCTCGCCACGTGCGACGTAGAATTTTAGGAGTCTCTGAGGACTGGAATTTGGAGAAATTCTCGCCACCTGCGACGTAGAATTTTAGGAGTCTCTGAGGACTGGAATTTGGAGAAATTCTCGCCACGTGCGACGTAGAATTTTAGGAGTCACTTAGGACTTGGAATTTGTGGAATTTGGAGGAATTCTCGCCACGTGCGACGTAGAATTTTAGGAGTCACTTAGGACTTGGAATTACGATTCGTCCCTTAGGACTTAGAAATTACTAATGGGAAACCCAAAGAAAAATGTTTGCTGGGAAATGAATGGCTACACACGCGGGCATGGGCGGGTTGGGGGGGGGGGGTGCAGGTCGTCTGGCCAACACCAGAGTTATTTTTAGATTCTGTGTGAATGAACCCGTATATGTATAGACCGTCTGGGATTCCGCGGAATTTCCCAGTCGTCTGAGAGGATAACAGTACAACGGCCTAGTAATTTTCCCTATAAGCGGAGTTTAAATTTCGCTTTCCTAACACCTAGCTCGAATTCTAACTACACTGAGAGAATTTTCAGCAATGCAAGCTGACTTCGTCGTGTCCCACGTGGGAATTTATTCGCGCCTAAATAACAGTTCGCTAATTCGAAATGTGAAGTAAAATTTATCACAGAGGAATTTATTTCGCACTATTCCTCGAAGCAAGGATACGGCAAAGATTTTAACACAGGAATTTTCGCACTATTCCTCGAAGCAAAAGATATGGCAAAGATTTTAACACAGAGGAATTTCGCACTATTCCTCGAAGCAAGGATGGTTAGCACTGGTTATTTCCTAACTACCTATCCTGAAAGGTATGCATTAACGAATCTAATACGGCGGTTCTTTTCTCTCAGTGATTACATGCGTCCCTACATCTAATTCCTAGGAACAGTCACGATTGTAAAAAGGTTTTGCTAAGATTAACACATTACTTACGTGGAATTTTCTGGATCTGTGTGCTGGTTTTACACAAAAGGTTCGTAATTGTCTCGTACCCAGCTTAGCTTTGCTAATAGCTGATCTGGCAAGTTGCAAATGCAATAAAGCAACACTAGGGGAACTGCAACTGCAAAACGAGATCTATGGCCAGGTCGCCATTTTTACGTTTTTCCATGGTTTTAGTTTGAAATATGCTCTGTGAGACAGGCAGCAACGATTTAAGGTAATTTAGCCTTGTGGTTCTGACGTCGTGGGTACAGGAAAACGTAAAAAAAAAAAGGAAAACAAAGGAGAATTTCATACGAGCATAGGGCTCTTGTTACTGAGGGAAATATTACGTAAAACACGTGGGCAAATTTAAAGTAGTGTATTTACATAAATGATATCAGTACGGGAAAGAGGAACTCAAGTAGATTACTATCCTGAAGGAGATTCCTACGGGATTGAATGAAACTGGGGGATTCCAGACACAGTCCGAGAAGCTTCCACGAAATAGGATCCCTCTGAAATGAGAGATATGCACATTATACGCCAGTAATGAAAACAGACAAAAGAATAATGAATTCGAAGCTGCACTGAGGGTGCCAAAGGAGTAATAAAGAATTAATACTGCCGATGCAAGAGGCGCACGGACATTAGACAAGGGAGATTTCTGGCTTTCTCTTTAAGCAAATATTACGAGACAAAAGCGTGACTGAAATGGGGCTCTTCCAGGGCACATTACCTTAGCAGATTTTCCGAGGGCGCGTAGAAGGCAGTCCGTGGATGACTTGCGATTTCCGAGGACGAGTTTCTTCCACGTGGTGAGATGCAAGGGCTTCCGTAAAGGGGCAAGGCGATGGGGACTCCTCGAAACTCCAAGCAATGGCGTGTGGGCTCGAGGAATACGGTCGAAGGGCACGAGGAAAAGTATACTTTGGAAAGGGCCACGTGGTTGGGATGCAAGGGCATCGATGGGGCCAGGTGTTGAAGACGTCTTCACTCCATATCCTCCAGCCCGCGTGTGTGTGTCGACCTCGTGGATTTCTGCTTTTTATCCCCTCCTATGGGGCAGGGGGGCGTCCAACACAGATGTTTTGACTCATTGCACCTGCTGCCCGCAGGGGAGGTTTTGGCCTGTAGGAGAAACACCCAAGCCAGATTACTTTTGCCTCGAAGGAAGATCTTTATCAAAAAGGGGAGCGGCTTTAATCTTTTAAACCCTTGTTTTTAAGTCGATAGACAGATGGTCTATCGATCAGCCGGCTGGCAGTAAATGAAACACAACAGAAAAACCAACAACAACAAAGGAGGGGGGGGGAGGCAATTTGCTAGCGAATTCTTGCTAATCATAATAATATATATATATATATATATATATATATATATATATATATATATATATATATATATATATATATATATATATATATAATGTATATACCCTTCTGATCGTTTCAATCCTTCTTCTAATCCTAATCTTCTTTCAAAATTATTCGCATCGGAGGATAAGTCATGCTTCATCCTTGAGAAATAACTGACGTTTAGCTTGAATAAAGTTTCAACTGAAATTTTACCAACTTTTTATTTATACTTGGTAGAAGAAGAGGTAATTAATACCTTCTGCCGACGGTTTAAACTTTGAAACTTTATTTGAATGGGATTCCTCAACCATGCCAAATCGATTGTTATTCCTTTTAATTAGCTGTTAGTATCAAATTACGGGATCTGTTATTCGTGAGCTTCATGATATACCACCATGGCTTCATTGCATCAGCATAAAAAAATTATATAGTTACCATAAATTAATAGAAAACGATGTGTTTTTAGAGCAACAGTAAATCTTCGATTGAGGAAAAGAAAGAAAATTATTTCTTATGCACGTTAATGGACTACTAATGCTAAGACTGAGCTTTTTCTGAAAGTTTATGAATGACGCAAGAGCATCCCTACGGGTTTTGCTTATATTTGGGCGAGCTGATAATACGTCCTCGCGGGGTTTGGGGAAAAGAATTTCCCCACTGACTTTTTTATTACATATTACGATTTAAAGGGTTTTGAGACTTTCATGCGTGCTAGTTGACTTTAACATTTATTTGAAGCACCTTATATTTTGTTTCTGACAGTTCTGATGAATTACAAAGAATTAGGGTACTTATAATGTGGTATTTTCACAGACTTTAATTAGCAATTATGGCTTTAAAAGGACGAAAAACCTCCGAAAATATGAATCGTTTTTTATGTAGTGTTTAGCCTTCTCTCTTTACACACACATACACACACATATATATGTATATATATGCATATAATATATATATATATATATATATATATATATATATATATATATATATATATATATATGTATATATACATATAAATATAGACATTATATATACAATATATATATATATATATATATATATATATATATATATATATATATATATATATATATATATATACACATATACAGTATATATACATATATATACAGTATTTATATGTATATATATATATATATATATATATATATATATATATATATATATATATATATATGTTATTATTATACCTTATATATATATATATATATATATATATATATATATATATATATATATATATATATATATATATATATATATATGCAGTATATACTGTATATGTATATATATATATATATATATATATATATATATATATATATATATATATCTATGTTATTATTATATCTCTTATCACTGACCTGGCATTTGCTTAGCGGGTCGATGGTAGGGAAAAGAGGGATTAAGGCCCCTTCCTAAAGAAGCTTGACATCCTTAAGCTACTTTACAACTTTCTCTTTCGGGGCAGAGTGAACTGTGTGGGATTCTTTGCAGGCACCCCGTCGGGAAGCGACCAGATGTTCAGCACACCTGGACAAATTGACTCATGGAAGATGACTACTGCATTGTCCAGGGACCGTCACCCCGTCCCTCGACCGATGCCTTAAATAGGGACAGACGAAGGAAACGAAGTCAGACACTTAAGGGACGTCATGAAGTCGTGAGACAGATTGCCATGAGACACGCACGGGACCGCTATACTGGAGGAGTGATTGACACCCAAGCTTCGTCACAGGAACACACATCCCAGTCATATTTTGCCTAGTGATCCACGGACCCCATCTTCGCCATTCTCCGCTGGAGACCCCTTCGTCTACACGGTAAAGTGCTTCTCAAGTCCCTATCAGTCACGAATTGCCCTTCAAGTGTTCCCTTTTAAGGGCAAGTAATTTCCCAGTTTCCTTTGCCTCGTGACACCATGGTTATTCAAATGTCTGTGTTTTAAGTGATTGCCTATCTTTGCTCATTCGAGGCCTTGTGGCACCCTCAGCGTGGCAACGAATTCCTGAGTATTTCTCCCCCATTTAATGGCTTGTAATACCTGAACCTCTCATTTCAGAGGGACCAATTTGCAGTGGTATATCCTTGGATTGTGTCTTGTGAAAACCCCATTAACGGGTTCCAAGTTCAAGTACATCAGTAAAAATATCCCCAGCCCCCCCCCCCCCCCCCCCCGCAAGCCTGAATGCCACATTCTTTCATCTTCTGATATTCTTTTTGTGTAAATATACGCAACTGTAATTTAACTCTAATGTGTTTACATACACATTCCTTGTGAATAGAGCCCTAAGCTCGTATGAAATTCCCCCTTACCTGAACCCACGAAGTTTAAATAACAAGGCTAACGTAACGGTAAGTGTTGATACCTAGCTCATAGTGACCATTTCCCCAGGTAAAATCATAAAAATGGCGACCTTTGGCCTTAGATCTCGTTATTAGTGTTTGCAACTTGCCGTATCAGCAATTAGCGAAGCTAGCTGGGTGCGAGATAACGACGAACCTTTGCGTAAAATCCAAGTGCACAAGCCAATGAATTCCACATGAGTATGATATGTTTATTTTACGATATGAAATAAAACCGTGACTGATCCTAGGAAATAGGGAATGTTAGGGAATGCATGAAACCAATTCGCCGTGAGGAGAGAATTAATAATCGAATCACGAGTCTTCATAGCCTTTGCATTTGGCGTGCATGATTTCGCGTTAGGCTAGTTAGGGAAGACTAAGCGTCGCAAAATTTTAAAAGAAAAGGAAATAGCGCACATATTTCCTCTTTGTATTAATCAAACAATTTCGTTGTCGTGAAACAGTTAGGCACGTGTTTCAATCCCCCACGTGGGGCTGATCAGTTTGCATCGCTGATACTTAAGAAACTTAACCCCTCTCTCTCTCTCTCTCCCGTGTTAGTTGAGAAAAAGGTAGGAACAAGTTGATAAGAAAGCGTAAAATTTGGTTACTTTCCATTTAGTAGGCGAATACTCAAACTCTGTGATATGATTTCCTGTACATCTAGTTATTAGCATTTTCCCACTATACGTTATTCGGTGTTACATAGGCCACACAAACCAAGTTGTTTACAAACCCAGACAATTTTAAACGCGGTCAGGGAACCCATAGTTTAGACACGGATTCTAAAAATAAATCGACCTTCAGACGCCTACATCCTCGCTCTTCACCCCCTCCCCCCACCCCGCGCACGTCCTATCCATTCCCATTAATTTTTTGTTTGTTACGGTACTTTGTTTATAATCGGGTTTGTCTTAGTTTTGTTCTCTTATTTATTGTATTTGGAGGCTCTCATATTAGCGTCCCAACTCCTATACTGGAGGAGTGATTGACACCCAATCTTCGTCACAGGAACACACATCCTAGTCACATTTTGCCTAGTGATTCACGGACCCCAACTTCGCCATTCTCCGCTAGAGACCCTTTCCTCTACACGGTAAAGTGCTTGTTAAAGAGTCCTTATCAGTCATGAATTGCCCGTCAAGTGTTCCCCTTTTAAGGGCCAGTAATTTCCCAGTTTCATTTGCCTCGTGAACCCATGGTTATTCAAATGTCTGTGTTTTAAGTGATTGCCTATCTTTGCTCATTCGAGGCCTTGTGGCACCCTCAGCGTGGCCCCGAATTCCTGAGTATTTCTCCCCCATTTAATGGCTTGTAATACCTGAACCTCTCATTTCAGAGGGACCAATTTGCAGTGGAATATCCTTGGATTGTGCCTTGTGAAAATCCCACTAACGGATTCCAAGGTCGAGTGCATCAGTAAAAATATCCCTCAGGTGACCCCTGCAAGCCTGAATGCCACATTCTTTCATCTTCTGACATTCTTTTTGTGTAAATATACGTAATTGTAATTTAACTCTAATGTGTTTACATACACATTCCTTGTGAGTAGAGCCCTAGGCTCATATGAAAATCCCCATTTTTCTTGTGTTTTATGATTACCTGGGCCGACGAAGTTTAGATAACAAGGCTAACATAAACGGTAAGTGTTGATACCTGGCTCATAGTGACCATTTCCCAAGGAAAAACATTATTATATATATATTATATATATATAATATATTTATGATTTTACCTTGGGAAATGGTCACTATGAGCCAGGTATCAACACTTACCGTTATGTTAGCCTTGTTATTTAAACTTCTTTATATATATATATATATATATATATATATATATATATATATATATATATATATATATATATATATAGATATATAAAGAAGAATCGCAGAGAAAACAGACCCGACAAACGTCTCAGGATGAAGACGTAAAGGGATGTGATGTCTTTCACATGTTGCAAGTTTATTTTGCCGAAGTTTCACATCTCATGATGTATCCTCTAGGAGAGAAAATGACACAGACTACAAATACATAAGTCACTAATATACCACAAAGTTTTTACATTTTTTTTGTAAGTAAAACATTATCATAGATACCATAGATAAAAAAACAAATGGAAAACTTGAAACTCGTCCCAAGTCAAGAGCTAATAAGTCAATTAAAGAGAAAAGGAAAAATTAAACATGAAAATAGCTGTAGCGAACTTGGAACATCAAGGACTGGGTATTCAGTGCAGGTACTTTTGTTTTCATCTAAAGAAACTCCAGCACCATCAACTCATCGTCCTTTTGGGCTGATCCAATAATTGAAAAATCATTTATGTCCAAGCGGGTACCACAAATTTACCAATGGTTACGAAAATTAGACAATTCAGGATTGGACAATCTGCAACCCGTTTTGAAGCTGACACCTTTATAAGAACAGAAGCGAACCTTGAGAAGCCTCCTAGTGCATCCAACGTAGGTTCCCAGACTACATACATCTGGGACACGTGTATTTTATAAATAATGTTGGATGCCAGGGAAGGGCTCAGTCTGTCCTTCACTCTAAAAAAAGAACGTATATTTGCAGGATTCCGTGGGATCAACATCAGATTCAATGCTGGCAATTCATTATTATTAATTAAATTCATACATTTCTTTTCAAAAGTATCATCATGTGGGAAAAGGAACTTAGCATAAATACATAACTTAAGACGGTCTATACGGTAATAGGCTATATGGTTTCATTTTTAAAGTTAGGGGTTACTAAGTACTCTAGAAATACCGGGATGGAAAACAATTGTCACTGAGAAAATTTGCCAAAAATTCTATTTCTTCGTGAAAGGCTGCCCACATGGAAGTTAAAGTTTAAGCCTTGTGGAGG
>JANJGK010000005.1:62252605-62255105 GCA_039081455.1 Macrobrachium rosenbergii
GACTGTAGCGAGAAGAATAATTTCTTGTAGTAATAAAGCTGAGTTAGCAGTGATATAAAAGAAAAATTCTTGCGTAGGTTCACAGCAGAATTTCAGTGTCTTATTTCTGAGTATAAACTTCAACCTGCTATTATTGGAAATAACGTCCCTTCCTCGACGTTATGGTCACAAAGACGGAACGGAACTTGAAGACATCAGGCTACACAAAATCCACCAATTTGGGGACTTTGCTTGAATGGGGATAGCGAGTGCCCTGCTAGGTTTAAGAACACGACAGTCAGGACCTTCATTAAAAGGGCCCTCTCCCACTGCTCCACCTGGCAGGACACCAACAACGAATTCGAACGTGCTGCACAAATGTTGGTGAACAATGGTTTCACCAACAAGCTCGTCAACAAAGAAATTCGAACTGGCCTGGAAAAATGGTACAAAGGTGAGAACACACAACCTGCCCCCCAAGATGACATAAAGATCTATTATAAGGCCCGGATGCATCCCCAGTACCGTGAGGACGAGAACTCCATGAAGAAAATCGTCATGTAAAACGTCACCCCGACCGAAGACAGTAAGAGAATAAATCTTGTAATTTATTATAAGAACCGCCGCACCCGTGATCTGGTGATGAAGAATAACCCCTCTCCGCCAGCAAGAGAACCCCTCAAGCAGAAGAACGTGGTCTACCAATTTGTATGTCCTGTCCGAGGATGCCCCGGCGCTTATATTGGAATGACCACGATGCGTCTGTCAAAAAGGATCTCCTGCCACGCCAGGAGGGTGCCATCATGAACCACGCCCGTGCTACTCACAATATTTCCATCTCCCGCGACAGTATTATACAAAATATCAGTATAATCGGGAGAGCCGCCGACCCTCGACGTCTGCGCCTGCTAGAGGCGCTCCTCATTGCCGAGAGAAAACCAACAATGAATACGACGCAGGAGGCATCGCTCCTACCCACGAATTTAAGAAGAATAATGCAGAAACACCACCAAATCCAACGAATACCTGAAAACGACAACCCTGAGAATGGAGATGCCCCTGATGAGCGAGGCGCCCTTCGAGACAATCCCCCGACTACGACAGAAAGAGTAGATAATGACATCATTCATCCGCAGCCCAATAGCAGCCAAACTACCGATGATGTCAGCCGGCATGACATCACGCAACGGCAGGCCAATGGGAACGCTGGAATGAATGACATTCCCAGGTTGCGAAGATCTGTCAGGATCGAGCTTCGCCGCAGAAATTTGGCTTGAAGTTCGCTGACTGCAACCAATCAGAATTCGCCATCCATGACCCCCCGCTGAAGCCCGTGTATAAATTTAGAAGGACCTATGCAATCTGCCAGTCCTCTTCTAGCTCCCGCTGGAGAATGACAGAAGAGTCTGTCGAAACGCGTCACGGCAACAATTGTATAGAACTAACTGTATAGAATATATAAAGAAGCAGAATCCAGATTTTGACTTTTCCCCCATGAAATGACAAATATAGGCGAGCTGTTAGCACGCACCTCCACTGAAGAGAAGTCCGCAATAAGGAAAATAGAAAAAGTCTTCTACAAAATAAATGCAGCTGAAGCAGCAATAATATTCAATAGAACCTATTATTATTATTATTATTATTATTATTATTATTATTATTATTATTATTATTATTATTATTATTTTCAATATAACAATATTAATAAACTAATGAAAACTGAAGCGATAAGGAATTCCAAAGAGAACAAAATGTCATATGTGACTAATAATTGTTCACAAAAAACAGTCTATAAAATCACATCTATTAAAAGCAAAGATCGAGCCCCATCATCTTTGAATCAGAAATCAGAATCATTCTATTATAAGACTACGCTGTTCTAATAATCGAAGCAATTATAAGAATACCGTCCTCCTCAAGTGCAAATTTGAGGAAGGAATTCCCTCAGGAGTACGAAGTGAGTCAGGGGGAAAGGGGACGGAGTCAAACGCCCCAATTTACGTTTTGTAAGAAGGATTGTAATCCCTCCATCGGCGTGTAATGGATACGAATCAAAGAGATGTTCCACACGAGGCACCGCCAGGAAGAGGCAACCAATTTCACACCCCCTGAAGGAGGTGGAAAATGACAAGGGAATTCAGAGGTATTATAGGATTATAGAATTTGGGCCAACGGCCAATCGCTGGGACCTATGAGGCATTCAGCGCTGAAAGGAAATTAACAGTAAGAAGGTTTGAAAGGTGTACCAGGAGGAAAACCTCGCAGTTGCAATGCGAAACAATTGTTAGAGAGGGTGGGAATGCAGATGGAAGAACGAATATGGAGGGAGGTACACAAGAAGGAATGAAAGCGGTTGCTGCAAGGGGCCGAAGAGACGCTGCAAAGAACCTCAAGCAGGGCCTACGGTGCACCACGTGAGGTGCACTGACGGCACTACACCCTACGGGGTAGAGGAAAAGGAGAAGAGAAGTGAAGATGAAAACAATATGGGTGGCATAAACGTGGATAATATAGCTTTGTA
>JANJGK010000005.1:62260105-62262605 GCA_039081455.1 Macrobrachium rosenbergii
TATCACCAGAAATAAATTCCTCTAATTCTTCATTAGCCGGCCGGAGAGTCGAACTCGGGTCTAGCGAGTGCTAGGCCACAACTCTACCGACTCGCCCAACAAAGAACTAAAAAGTCGAACGCTGGGCCAACAGCGTGCTAGGCGACAGCTCTACCCACCCTTCCAACGAAGAACTAGAGTCATTTATAGCTATTGCAGTAACTCAGAGGATGTAATCCATGGCAATCCCCAGCATCACTTTGTTGGAAGATGGGGCCTCAGCTACGATACTTGGACTTTGTTCTGGTCGTGATGTCATCCTTCACCTTCTGCTGGTGTTGTGGACGAAGAGGCGGAAGTGTATACCTCCTTTGAGGCTAGGTGCTTCCTCCTCTCTAGTAATACAGTTCGCGGGCGTGTGGCCTAGTATTCCACACTTCAGTTAACTCCTTTCTCGGAATGCAATATAGAGTTTAGGCCAAAGGCCAAGCAGTGGGACCTATGAGGTCATTCAGCGACTGGAAAGGAAATTGAGAGTAGGTAGGTTTGAAAGGCGTAACAGGAGGATAACCTCGCAGTTGCACTATGAAATAATTGCTAGGAGAGAGTTGATGGCAAGATGGAAGAAAGATAATATAAATGGAGGTATAGTGAAAGGAACGAGAAGGGTTGCAGCTAGGTGCACTGACAAGCACTAACCCCCCTGCGGGAACTCTTTTCTCGGGCCCCTGTAATATAAAACGAATTTGACCCTTCTGACCTTAGAAGAGACGGAATTGGCTTCCTGAGTGTCCTAAGAGCGGTCTTAGACCTAATTACTTCTCTGTTAACCTCCCGAGTAGTAACAGAGATTATACTCAACTGAAAATATGCGAACGTCATAATCTTTCATAATTATTTCAAATACGTCACTGGGAAAATCGTCCCAATTCACAATCACCTTACTTTGTCCAGTCTGCTGTAGTCTATATTCACCTTCCGTACCAACACCAATCTTTCCTAATACTCTAAACACATCATTCGTATTAGTGTCTCTTGCTGAAGTTACATAAAAACCTCCAATATTCACGGGGAAGGGACAAGGGTTAAGAGTAGTCCCCCTCTATAACTGGTAACCAATCTGTTACCATGGCAACGACAACCGGGCTGGGCAGGATTCCCCTGAAAACATTGTCAGTTGTCACCACCTTATAACGGGCAAAATTCACAAGAAAAAAAAAAAGTTTATTGAGAAAGTTACACGTTTTCAAAGACTAACTGGATTTTGCCCTACTCGTCCAAAAGAATCACAATGCGGAATTTGTTATGAACACAGTAAAAAATCGCAGGCTAAAGCAGAGCGCCTAAAAGTTTAACTAATATCACAGTTGCTAACCCTTGTTAGATGGTACTGATATACTGATACTGGTTCAAGCGAAGTCAGAACTAGCTTTAAAAGAATGCCTCAGTACTTTCCATGATGTCCTTGCGCAATACTGATATCATCTTATACTCTTGAATTATTTCCGGACATCAGGTTCCAGTGCTACAGTCTCTCTCTCTCATCTCTCTCTCTGCTCTCTCTCTCTCGTCTCTCTCTCTCTCTCTCTCTCTCTCTCTCTCTCTCTCTCTCATGCACACACACATACGCACACACACACACACAAGCGATCTTATTTCAAGTGAACAAAACACCTGCTCTAAACTAGACAGTCAATTGAAATACGTCAACTAATCTAGATACTTTAAAATTAGATTTCTATCCTTTTTTCCTGTAAATATAGAGACAAAAGAATTAACAAGCGTGAGCAGCGTGAGAATTTTATATTTCTTGATGTACCTACTTCATACTAGGACAGTAGGTATTATGGGGAAAATTCTCGCAAATAGTTATTTGAACGTCGCAGTAATCCAAACAGAAGGCTGTTTCATAAATTGGACGGAGAGATTTTCCGGATTTTGTTCACGGTTAATTTTTTGTCCCGCCACAAACTTTTCATGAGAGTCCTCCATGTCTCCAGGAGAAATGCACTTGGGCCAATAAAACTTTCCCAAATCTCTGCTTGAGAAGGTACAGAATGTAAATGGGAGACATTTGGATCATTCGGCATCAGCTGCCATTTATCTGAGGGATGTCACTTGCTCTTTAGGAAATGAGGATATATATATATATATATATATATATATATATATATATATATATATATATATATATATATATATATATATATATACGGAAATATAAATGTATTTTCAGTTATCTGTAAAAGAAAACTATTGTGCCGGCTTTGCCTGACCGTCCGCACTTCATTCTTTCCGTACCTTTTCTGTCCGCACTTTTTCTGTCCACCCTCAGATCTTAAAAACTACTGAGGCTAGCGGGATGGAAATTGGTATGTTGATCATCCATCCTCTAATCATCAAACCTACCAAATTGCAACTCTCTAGCCTCAATAGTTTTTTATTTCATTTAAGGTTAAATTAGCCATAATTGTACTTCTGGCAACGATATAGGATAGAGCACCACCGGGTCGTGGTTGAA
>JANJGK010000005.1:62272605-62282605 GCA_039081455.1 Macrobrachium rosenbergii
CTCTCTCTCTCTCTCTCTCTCTCTTCGAGCTCATGAAGAATGTAATTGAATGTCAACATCACGATCTGATACTTCCCCGACCTCAGAGAATTCTCATATATTGGAAGCTTTTTCACTGAGAGAGGAGAGACGAGGGTGGTGAGGAAAATCCTTTCATCCTAAGAAAAGGGAAAGAGTCGTGATTTTGGAGTTAATGAATATTAAATCAAATAGTATAAATTGAGCTGAATATATAATTTAAGCCGAAGGCCAAGCACTGGGACCTATGAGGTCATTCCCCGTTGAAACGGAAATTGACAGTAAAAGGTTTCAAAGGTGTAACGATAGGAAAACCTCGCAGTAGTACTGTGAACCAATTGTTAGGAGAGGGTTGAAAGTATGTTGGAAGGAAGAGAATATGAAAGGAGGTACAGTAAAAGGAACGAAAGGGGTCGAATGCACACCGCAAAGAACCTTGAGTAATGCCTACAATGAACCGCAAGAGGTGCACCGACGACAGCCCCCCCACCCCCCACCCCCCGCCACCGGGTCAAGTAGTATTAAGGAAACACCTCAACACTCAATGTTTTAAGATACAGTAACGTAATACAATGCTAGAAATTTTATAATGAAAGAATACAGTAAACAGGCGGGGGGCGGGGGGGGGGGCGCTCATCGCCATCCATCGGACGCGCTCTTCTTTCTCGCTGGGAAGGACAGCCTTCCACCAATCCCGTTTCTTTATCTGCCATTGCATTCTTTCTTCCTATTCTTCTTCTATCCATTCTTCTTTTCTCCTCTTTTAGTTTTTATATTTCCGTATGTTCCTTATTCCAAGCTTTTTCCTCTTAATCCAACTTACGGTACACTGCCTCTCTCTCTCTCTCTCTCTCTCTCTCTCTCTCTCTCTCTCTCTCTCTCTCTCATCTTTTATCTATCATTTTTTAAGCTCCTCCCTTCTTACTGTTCTCTTACATAATCACGATTGCCCTTCTTCTTGTCTTTTTTCCTCCTCATACAGTTATAATGTATAGTAAAGGTGCGAGAATGCTTGAGAAATGGGTTTTTTTTCTGCGAGGAATAACCCAGTGCCTCCCAGGGGTTGAAATTACTAGACTACCGTTCTATCAGAGTACCTGATGTATCAGGAATTACAGGTATGTTATAATGAACAATGGAAGCATTAGAATATGATAGAATATAGAATTTAGGCCAAAGGCCAAGCCCTGGCACCTATGAGGTCATTCAGCGCTGAAACAGAAATTGACAGTAAAAGGTTTGAAAGGTGTAACAGGAGGAAAACCTCATAGTTGTACTGTTAATCAATTGTTAGAGAGGGTGGAAAGTCAGAAGGAAGGAAAAGAATATGAACGGGGGTACAGTACGAAGAATGAGAGAAGTTGCAGCTACTGGCAGAAGGGACTCTGCAAAAACCCTTAAGTACTGCCTACAGTGTACCACGTGAGGTGCACTTACTGCCCTACCCCCCTTACGGGGGATGGTATCATGAGGTTAGCCTGTGTATATTTAGTAAAGCAATTAATGCCATAAGTCGATACTGATTTCTGACCTACAAGAAGTATGATCGAAGAAACGGACTCCGTTTCAGATTCAGTCTGGATTTCGTTTTTCGAAATTACTCGGTAAATAAGGCTTTACTATAACAAATTCAATTACTTTTTCCTGTGCAAAGATCGTCATATAAGCTAAAGCCTACTGTGCTCACGAATGTCATAAACTAACATAGCTTACCATAGTATCGTTTGGTTTCAGATTGTCTAAGTAAAGTTAATGAAGGTACTTATAATTATTTGAGCATATTAACTTTGAAAATGCAGAGCTTAGGCCACAGATATTAAAAGTTAGTATGATAATCTACCAAGTGAACAATCTTCAAAGCATCCGCTCATGGACAGAAGATAATTTTGCCCTTCAATACTCATATTACCAAGTAATGCCGCTCCATTGGAGTTCACTATATTTGGACTCATGATTGTATAACCATGAAAATTATTGACATTACTAGTTGAATTACGGCATCCAATCTATTTCTTCGTGTTAACGCCACTCTGTACAACAAATAATAATTGGCCATCAGTCGGGAATCCCGAAAAAAACAATACTATGGAACGCCTGCCTCTTTGTAGTCGCCTCGTGTTGAATAGTTAGAACAGCAAATTTTAGAAATTCAAGTGTTCGCTGGCCATCGTCTAAAAACCAGTTTGTTGACGCAATATATATGAAACCGAAAGCGAAAATGATGAAAAGTATTTGCCAGGGAAGCAAGACATTAGGTAGTGATGAAATGATAAATTTTGACTGAAGGATTTACAAGTTGCATCTTTATGCATAATGTAAAATGATTTCCCTTCGGATACATAATTTAATTATTAACTTATGAGTTCAAAGAATGTTCCCTTTTTGTCATATTTACTGCATTCTCGGAAAATCTAAAACTATATATTGCTCTGCGCTAGAGATAATGCCAATTTATTTTCAAATAATATATACGACGGAATTAATAAATGACAATACTTTCATTTCCCCAGGTACAAAAATATTAATTTCTATGATTTTCCCTTTTGATGTAAGCTTTCAAAATGGCATTCGTAATTCCTGATTTCCTACATATGCAAATATCTTTATTTTAATTATTCCAGCTGAAAATTTTGGTACGTCATCTTAACATGAGAGCATGAAGAAATTAAGTATACCTTAGTTTAACCAGACCACTGAGCTGATTAACAGCTCTCTTAGGGCTGGCCCGAAGGATTAGACTTATTTTACTTGGCTAACAACCAACTGGTTACCTAGCAACGGGACCTACAGCTTATTGTGGAATCCGAACCACATTATATCGAGAAATGAATTTCTACCATCAGAAATAAATTCCTCTATTCTTCATTGGCCGGCCGGAGAATCGAACGCGGGCCTAGGAGAGTGCTAGCCGAGTAAAATATCGACCCATCCAATGAGGAACTATGAGAGCCATGAGGAAACTGATAGGCGCAGTACTTAAGAATGCAGCATGAAGCATGCAAGAAAGTTTAAGTTGAATGTCATCAGCAGTACAATAACCAGTTGACTTTTTAATTGGTTGCCTATAAAAGAAAACTACTGAGATTGCTATTTGTCTATCCGTCCGCACTTTTTCTGTCCGCCCTCATATCTTGAAAACTACTGAGCTAGAAGGCTGCAAATTGGTAAGTTGAATTATCCACCCTCTAATCATCAAACACATAAAATTACAGACCTCTGGCCTCAGTGGTTTTTATTTTATTTAATGTTAAAGTTAGCCATGATCGTGCGTCTGGCACCGCTACAGGTGCCAAAAACACAGGCCACAACCGGGCCGTGGCTGAAAGCTTCATGGGCCGCAGCTGAGAGTTTCATACAGCGTTATACGCTATGCAGAAAACTCGATTCCTTCGGCGCACTTTTCACTTATATAATAGAAGGGGAATCAGTCAGTCTGGTTAAAAAAGAAGTATGTTAGTTTTGCATTTAACAAATGTTTTATATAATTTTTTTGTTTTGGAGGGGGGAGCGGCCTGGGGATTTCAATGGAATCTTCTTTATTTATATAATGAAGGATCTGTCCTGAGAGGTGAGACTCTAGTTGGGCAACTTCCTTACTTTGTTTTGATTCATAAATCTTCACCTAACGCCCTTCTCTTTTGAGTTAAAACTAGAATGACGATGAACAAATCATCTTAGCAAGCAAGGTTTAAAGGTTAAGTTTCCGCTCTTTTTATGTTTAGAACTGAAATCAACCCATCACCACCGTGATGCTTAGTAAATAATAATGATAATAATGCCAATAGATTCACAATTTCGTGAAAAACAATCTGAGTAATAAAAATCCACAATTATATAGTAAATATATTACTATGTAATATATTTACTATATAATTGTGGATTTTTATTACTCACAATGATAATAATAACACGTTTTGGCAAAAAAAAAGTTATATAATTCAAATTTATTTCAACATATACGAGAATGTTTAAATGTTATAGTCAGGGGAATACCAACCCACATGCATACAAAAGTAAGAGTCTATC
Organism: Macrobrachium rosenbergii; assembly: GCA_039081455.1. Taxonomy (NCBI): domain Eukaryota; kingdom Metazoa; phylum Arthropoda; class Malacostraca; order Decapoda; family Palaemonidae; genus Macrobrachium; species Macrobrachium rosenbergii. Next base: position 62,276,650 of record JANJGK010000005.1, read on the forward strand.
CTTAAACGACAAATACCCCATTTGAAATAGTTGGAAGGTACACTGGCCGAAAATGGGGCACCCTGTCTCTTCTAGGCGTCTACAGGACAGACATGGGGAACTAAAATAACAGAGATAACGTGGACAACGGAGGACCCTAGTCTCCTGCAATTAAGCCCACAAAGAGGCCCGCTGTATAAAATAGGATCTGTGGGCTTTTCTGGGAATCACTAGAGGGTCCCTCGGAACACCAGGGACCAAAGATTCACTACGGGTTCCTCTATTGAATATATGGAATTTAGGTCAAAGGCCAAGCACTAGGATCTATGAGGTCATTCAGCGCTGAAACGGAAATTGAGAGTAGAGAGGTTTGAAAGGAGTAGCAGGAGGAAAACCTCGCAGTTTCACTATGAATCAATTGTTAGGAGAGGGTGAAAAATAAAATGAAAGAGAATTTGAACGGAGGCACAGTAAAAGGAACGATAGGGGTTGCAGCTAGAGGCCGAAGACACACTGCAAAGGACCTTAAGTAATGCCCACCGTGCACCGCATGAGGTGCGCTGATGGCACTACCCCCCTACCGGGTGGATTCCTGTATTTATCAAATAGAATTTATTTCATTTTGGAAGAGATACACAACTTAGTTCCTGCTTTCTGAAGTTCCTTGCTAACTCGGAATCCATTTTTGGCTCCGGAGACTTATAGTTGGTCTAGGATGGATTCAGTGTGTTCAAGGAACATTAGAACGCCGGAACTTTGATGTGTCTTTTTCCAAAAGTAAATCAACTCAATTTGATTAATAGAGGCTATCCACCGGGGGTTTTGAGGCACACTTTAGTCCTCGGTGTTGCGTGAGACCCCCTGGTGCTTCCTAGAGGCGCCCAAAGGCCTGGTTTTACAAGATAGGGCGATTACGGAAGTAGCCACGCAAAGCCCATTTACAAATGCAGCTGCCATAAGGGATTCACTGAACTTGCGTGTTTCGGCTGGAACTGTTAGAAATAGGCTACACGCAGACGGTATCAACCATAGGACTCTGGCAGTGGAACAAAAGCTGGAGGATTGGCATAAAGCGACACGGTTGGCGTTTGCTCAACGTTATTTGGAAGAGAGGTTAGACTTCTGGGCAGAGTAATTTTCAGCGACGAAAAGACCTTCGCTTCTAACACGCATGGTCGCCTGCATTGCTGGAGGCGTGATAACACCATATACGACAGCCAGAATATTTATCAAGTGGCCAGAAGCGCCCATATCACCAGTAACGTTTGGGAGTGGATACACCTGCATGGCGTTGGTGAACTGGCCGAGATCAGTGGAAGGTTCAACGCTGAGCAGTGTTTCGAAATTTGGAGGTTGTGATGGTTCCTTCTGTTCTCGCTTATGCTCTTCCCTATCCTGAGCAGATAATTTTCATGCAGGTATGTGCATTTTTTTTTATTTCATGTATGAACGCCCTTTCTTGACAACTGATATGGTATCAGCTCATTGCTGATACTGGTCATGAAGTAGTTTCAAATTACTTAATACGACTTTCGTCTTGGATTTATTGGTTTTCTAACTGCAAAAGGGTCTTACATCAACATCATTGATATACATTCCCTGATGCATCTAAAACGGCCAAATAAAGCCATTGAAATTGTTATAACTTCTCTTTTGCCTCTAAATGAAGAGTAGTCCAAATATTCTTATAAACACACAACTCCCAAGTCTCCTCCTTCTTTACAATAGTATTGCGACTCCTGTTGCTGGACTAAACCGCATTACTTTGTCATCATTTATACTGAAAATATAAATTTCTCTCCTTCCACCTTGTTCTAACGATATGGTTAATCAATTATATGATTTCTGTTAGGATAACTGTTCCATCCATACTGCGAGGATTGTCCAAGCATGGTTTGCTGAAGAGCGTGACACTGTTCTCCTTCCCTGGGCGAGCAAAGCATGTGACTTGAACCCGATCGAAATTGACGTCTCGTCAATACAAAGCATACTGCAAGATGTTATTGACTGATTATGAAATGTAGGTCTTGAAGACCAAGCGCCAGAACCCATCAGGATTATTCAGCACTGTAATGAAGGTGAAATATATGATTGATAATGAATAGGTAAATGATGATTTACTAGTAAAATTCAGTGTTAAAATATGAACGTAAAAAATGAAGAATGATATTAGATAGAACCAACAAAAAATAAGTATATATTAACCTGTTATATTCAAAATATATACTTAGTATAAGAATAAATATGACTAAAATCTTTGTTAAAGATACTGAAATCATATCTCATTAAAAGAACCAGATTCTTTCAGATAACCCATAAGGTTATCTACCTCAACGTCATCATAAAAATGTCTAAAATAGTCTTCCCAGTTAGTAAGTAATTTGCCCTAAGGCGATTAAATTTAGGACAGTGCACCAGCATGTGCTCAACGGATAGCTGACCACCACAGTAAGCACAAACTGGGGCACTGGCTCCCTCTAAAGTATAGCTATGAGTGAAGTGGGTATGGCCAATCCTAAGCCGTGTTAGGATGATCTCAAATCTTCTGTTACGATTAAAACCCGAACTCCAATAATCGATACTTTTTCTAATGTTTCTTTACTTCCTATTTGTGGATAAAATTGGGGAAGTCCATCTCTGCTACCATTTTGTACGAATGTATCGTCTGATAACTGGACGCATATCTAAATGTGGCACCTTATTAGTTAAGAAATCACATCTTGCAGCATCCTTTGCTTTACTATCAGCCAGTTCAATCCCTTCTAGACCAGTGTGCCCAGGAATCCGACAAAACTTTACTGATTTGTGGCGAACAGAAAGATAAAAAAAAGTCATTCCTGAGCCTTTTGAATTAAGGGATGGGTAGGGTTAAACTTCTATGGGGCTTCTAAAACACCCCTTGAGTCACTATATATTACTGTGGATTTAAATTTCTTATCAGAGGCAAGATTTAAAGCATCAACTATGGCTGTTGCTTCAGAAGTGAATATGGATGAGGAGTCTGGTAACTTTTTTTATATATGATTGCCCCTCACACACCACTGCACATCCTACTCCATTTTCCGATTTTGATCCGTCATTATAGATTTTCCTGTCATTTATATGCCTTTCATCATGCTCCAAAAACTTGTTTCTGACTTCTTCTTCCGGTCGATTTTTCTTCTTTGTCTCTTTAATGCAGACATCTATTGCTGGAATAAACCATGGAGGTACAGCAGGATGTTTAACTTGTGGGATCTTCTGCGTTTTTATGCTTTCATCCTCCAGTTCACCCAACTGTCTGATTTGAAATGGTATTGAAGATCTAGATCCAAAAAGACTATAGCACACTGTTTTAAGATCTCAAAAGAAGGATTCTCCTTCGAGCTTTTCAGCCGCATGGTGTGTCTCAAACCTACTATAGCTCATGCCTCCTTAAGTCCAGTGTTGGCTGGTGGGAGTCTACATAAATACTTTCAATGGGTGAAGTTCTAAAAGCTCCAGTGCAGATCCTTAGCCCCATATTATGCACAACGTCCAATTCCTTAAGTTTAGTCTTTGAAGCAGATGAGTATACTTGGCAGCCACAATCTAACTTAGATAAACATACTGCATTATAAAGTCTTAACAACGATTTTTTATCAGCACCCCAACTAAAATTAGATATTACTTTTAAAATATTTAGTGATCTCTTCACTTTCACTTTTAACTGGTCAATATGGTTATTCCAAGTGAGCTTTTCATCAAAGCCCATTCCTAACAATTTTACTTCAATAGAGTAAGGTAAAATAATTCCATTTAAGGTAAGAGTTGGAATGGTTTCCTTAGTTCGGCGTCTGCTGAACCAAACAGTGACAGTTTTACATTCGGGAAATCGAAACCCTTGCTCATTAGCCCACTTGCTTACTTTATCGACGGCTCTTTGCATGAATCTGCTAGTAGATACTGCATCATATCCTGTGCAGTACAGAGCCAAATCATCTACAAATAAAGAGCCTTTTACTGGTGATGATATCTTTTCTAATATTCCATTAATGGCAATAGCAAAGAGGGTGACACCAAGGACACTACCCTGAGGAACTCCCTCTTCTTGTAAGAAAGGTCGTGATACATGATTCCCAACTCTTACCTTTATATATCTTTCTGATAAAAACGAATTTATAAATCTGATCATTTTTCCTTTAATGCCCATCTTATACAACTTTTTTATAATACCACAGCGCCATGTGGTGTCACATGTCTTTCCAAATCAAAGAAAACTCCTATTATTTGGTTCTGTTTAGCAAAACCTTGCTGTATTTGGTTTGAGAGCCTGAGTAAGGGGTCTAAAGTAGATCTAGTTTTCCTAAAGCCAAACTGGAATGGAGAAAGCAATTTATTTGTTCCTAAGTGCCATACAAGTCTGGTGTTAATCATCTTTTCAATCAGCTTACAAACACAACTGGTGAGAGCTATTGGTCTGTAGCTGCTAGGTAAAGAAGGATCCTTGTTTGCTTTCTTCATAGGGAGGATTAATGATAATTTCCAGCTCTTTGGAATAATACCAGTTTCCCAGATTTCATTTATTATATCTAAAAAAAATTTCTTTGACTTTTCTGGGAGATGTTTCGGCATTTCATAGAGCATTTTACCTTCCCCAGGGGCTGATGGTTTGGTATTCTGCAAGGCATCTTTGAGTTCCTGCAGTGTAAATTTTGCATTATATGGTTCAAAATTATTTTCATTTAAGTCAAGAGAAATCTGGGCATTCCTAATGTCTTGGAATAATGGTGGGTGGACAAAATATTAATGTTTCAAATACGATCTTGCTTTACTTTTCTTTTTTACAATTCAACATTGTATAAACAGAAATATAAAGATTTATTCCCATAGTGATTTCACTAAACCTTGGCCACAAATGTAAGGAATGTTGTGAGAATGAAAACTGGAAAAAATATAGCTTCAATCAATCTATATGGCCTGAGTAAATACAAAAGCTTAATACGAAGTTATGATTGTGATTAAACACTGAATATCACAAATGTGTAATACACAATTTTCAGATATTTGCTATAAATTCATCAATGAATCCAGCTGATTCTAATAAAGAAAATTCATACTTATATCATTATAAACGGCTTGGGTGTTTTATTTTTCACCAATGATTATGATCACAGACCAGCTCAACTCAGGGGAAAATTTAGTAATTTAAGTTAAATGTAAACAAAATAAATAAATAAATAAACCTGACGACTACTGAAAGCAATTCATTCCATCCCTTTATCTCTATGTACCTACCCATCTATGGTGTATCTATCGGCAAGGTCAGATTGCTAATTATTTTATCTATACAAATGTTCAGTATTAAAAGTGAAATATCTTACGAAGCACTTAATTACATTCCCTAGGGTAATTCCGTTGTCAAGCGGAACTACCATTGTCATGAACTCATTCCTTACTATTCTGCGAATTATCATCATGGAATTTACTTTCATAAAAAATGAAAATACGATTGATGATTTCTAATTGATATTTTGTTAGGCCACATGTGGAGGAGGGTAATTGAACGAGATCCATGAAACAGTTTGTTTGTCTGCAATAACTTGTTTCACAACCTCATTTTATTCTTATGTTCACGAAAACACAACCACAACAATATCGGACTTATTATATAATCACATGGTTATGCAACATTAATAAAATGAGTCCTTGTTGTCATTATCAAGGTGTTATAAAAGGTCTGTATAATATTGTTTAATAATACCAACGAAACTAACAGAAAATAAACCCAACCATAGTTCAGTCTCTCTCTCTCTCTCTCTCATGATATCTAAGTATTGAACTTGTCGGTGTGCAACCATATCTACCACTGATACACAGACCATCAGGGAGGTTAAGGTTGTCTACTGATTCTTCCCCAAAACTTCCGTATCATAACCTGTCAATGGCTATCATAATTGCCTTTATAAGATTATTGGACGGGTGGGTATCGTTCTCAACTAGCACTCTGCTGGTCCCG
>JANJGK010000005.1:62287605-62305105 GCA_039081455.1 Macrobrachium rosenbergii
GTGGCTTTATGAACGATATCAACACATCTTCAAAGGCATTTCATCTGCTTCAAAAGCGTTCAGTATATTTACATTTTCTTTTAATATTCCATGACATAAAGGCCTGGACTTCATCTGTACTTGAAAATTTCCCACAATTTCCTCTATGGCAACACTTACAAATTCCAATGAATTCTTTTAAGCACTTTTGTATCTGAAAGCTTTCCTCAACGTTACCTTTGAGAATATTTAAATGCTTCCTTCATTCCCATTCGTTAGTCTATGCTGCTGCTACACCAAGTTGAAATGGAGATAAATTAAATGCTTTCCAAAGCGTCATTCACAGTTTATACATTAAAACCTTCCATACCCCAGTCCTTCTCCTCATTCAAACTTTAGCTCCTTTCTTGTTCACCTAAATTGAAACGACCCCTTTTTATGGTTTTCTCTCCTCGGTTGCACCGGATATATGAAATAAAAGAAGCTTAGCGGGGATTTACATATATTAGACACATAATTACTAACCTGCCATCTTAAAAATCTCTAAATATATTATCAGAGAGATGTATTAAGAAGAATGATGAATTTCATCATTCTCTCTCTCTCTCTCTCTCTCTCTCTCTCTCTCTCTCTCTCTCTCTCTCTCTCTCTCTCGTGCGCTGTCCAAACCCTAATTTAGATGTGGAATACGAGTAGTGAGATGTATTAAGCAAGCATCGTCTTAAGCCTTAAACATTTGGTAATGAACTTTTCTGTAAGATGAGAGATTTGCAAACGACAGAATTCTAGTCGTTTTCTTCAAGAAACAAGAATTATTACAATGTGCAATGAGGAAGCAATTGAACGTTGTGGGATAGAAGATTCGTGTTGGAAATTATTATTATTATTTATTTTTACATAGAGGATTTACAGAAAAAACTGAGGCCACTAAAAGGGTAATTTTTTTTAGGCAGTATCCCCATAGGGAGATGGGAATGCTGCTTAAGTTGTTATTAGTTATTAGTAATTAACTCGACAGAAAGTTGATACTAAATGTTCAATATTTTGTCACATGGACTTTTTCGCAACCGATCATGTATAAGTACTGGGATAAAGTACATCATGTGTACAGTTATCTTGCACTATGAAATAAATTTAAACAACAGTACTCCATATGATCTTTATTTACGCAAGAATTAAGGTAAGCACGATCAAGTTCCTGGTTTTTCTTAGATGCAAGAGAAACGGGCAGCGGAACCCGATCTTCCTTCCAGTCTCAGACCGCAGAAAACAAGTATAAAGAGTATACCTTAGTTTAACCAGACCACTGAGCTGATTAACAGCTCTCCTAGGGCCGGCCCGAAGGATTAGATTTATTTTACGTGGCTAAGAACCAACTGGTTATCTAGCAACGGGACCTACAGCTTATTGTGGAATCCGAACAACATTATAGCGAGAAATGAATTTCTATCACCAGAAATAAATTCCTCTAATTCTTCATTAGCCGGCCGGAGACTCGAACTCGGGCCTAGCGAGTGCTAGCCGACAACTCTACCGACTCGCCCAACGAGGAACTTGAAAACAAGTATAAATGGAAGGAAAACGAATCGGGCTTAATTAACTACAAGGGAAACCGACAGACCATAATCTTGATGGATGGGAGAAAGGATCAGTTGAGAGAACGGAAACTATAAGTGATGTCGAATCTTGATATTAAGAGATACATACACAAACCGTGCATTGCAAGTATTATACGTGTCACAAAGAAATGTGGTGAAGCTAGCATGATAGACCGTACATTGCAAGTATTATAACTGTCACAAAGAAATGTGGTGAAGCTGGCATGATAAATAGGCTTTTGGAAAAAAGGGGTACCCTTCTTGAAATGGAGAAGCCCCCTATTGGCAGAAAAACAAGGATGAAGCATTCGGCTATTTTGGCGCTTAAGGGAAAAGAGGGAGCTGGAAGGTTGGACAGGAGATAAAAGAGATCAAGAAAATAGAGGAGATGAAGTACAAGGATCTGCAGGTGGAACTGGAAGAAAGCCACACACTTGCACTTCGAAATGATAGTTAGCGGGACTGGACAGCAGAATTGGAGGTAAAGTAAAAGGCTAAAAAGTGGATGCAGCTAGGGGCCTATGTGACGCTGCAGACACCCTTCAGTAATGCACAGTGCACACCCGAGAAGTGCACTGACGGCACTGCCCCTAGGGGCATACAACCAAGTTAACTGGAATGAAAAAAAAAAAAAAAAACCAAGACACCTGAGTGAAACAAAAATTTTTAGCAAACATATTTAGTAACCTGAACTATGTGATCTTATTGACTGGAATAAGGACCGGTGATTTGGATAAAGTGGTTTGGCCACCTAACTGGTGTAAAGAGACTCAGGTGTGAACTGTAATATGATCGCTCTAGTGCCATTGCCAACAGAACTGCAAATGACCATAGTCAGTTGTAGACCAAATTCCAATTTCCACGAATTCCAAACATCTGTCACAAAGCCAAGAAGAAGACGGATTATGCAAGGAGTGAGAAGAAGAGGAGAATAATGGATGAAAAGGAGTGGGGAAGAGGGAATAGAGTTGAGGGAGATGAGATGAGCCAAGATTGTTAATGACAAAAACAAGTGACAGAGTCCAAAAGAAAAAGTCAAGTTAAATAACAGTAAAATTCTTCAGCATTTCAATACTGAACTGAGCCCTCTGAAATCTCTGTAGCCTGACATCATTGCAAACACATACCTTTACTAAAGAGAGAGGAGAAGAAAGTGAACGTATTTAAAATTCACCCGAATCAAAAGATAAAAGCAAAAGTCAAAGACTTAATTATCTTTATAGTGCCTGTCTCTTCAGGCGTAGGTGAAAAGGAACATTCAGTTAGAAAATGAAATTAGTTCCGCATTCTTGTGTATTTTTGTCCTCTGAAAGACATTAATCCTCTAGCTACTTCTCTTACTCATGACACAGCTGTCTCATTATAGCCTCATTACTGCGGAATTTTCATAGGCTTTTAAAGTGAAAATGTTCTCAGGATCATGCCTCAGGGTGCCATCAGATTATGCGTGAAGAGGTCCTTGGAAATGAAAATGATTACGTACAAAGACCCGTGGGTGTTTTTTGCTGATGGAGGGATATTAAGCAAGTTACACTGTAATACCCTCATTGAGATTTAAGATCTGCGTAGAGCAAACAGTATTCATTATGTCATCATGGTGGCAGACAAAACTGTACAAGTAACAAGCCTTTTTATTTACTCAAGTATTTATAAAAACAATAACCATATCTTAATGAGACTCAGTTTTAAAAATTGGGTATATTTTGATAACTTTAGTCAGGTAAAACTGCATGGAATAATGCATTTTTTTTATTCAAATCAATTTTATTAACTTCAGTTCAAATGTTATCCGTAGGTTGATGTGGATATATGAAATATGCAGAAAACGTAGCGGGAGAATTGGTTTTTGAGTCTAATCCAAGTAAAAGAAGCGTCTCTAACTTTAAACGAACAGAGGTTGAAAGCAACTTTACTACTTATAAATTTTCCCACGAGTCAATGAGTTGTACTTGTATATTTATAAAGTTGGGAGACAAAGCAGGGGGCGTTATCTTATCTAGTCTGAAATCAATAACAAACATCGAGCCCCCGTTTTAATGGTATATTTATATTCGCCTTTTCTTAAAGAACAGTTGCGATTCAAACTACCCGCTGTGTTAAATTTTTCCTCTCCGTATGTTCTCACTCTCGATCAGGAAGGTACCCGCTCTCTCTCTCTCTCTCTCTCTCTCTCTCTCTCTCTCTCTCTCTCTCTCTCTCTCTCTCTCTCTCTCTGAAGGCTGTTAGTGAGAAAAAGCTAAAATTAGTGAAGGCGTTTTAAATAAGATAGCAACAAAACAGATAAGGACAAGGATATGTTTCCCGAGATTGGATCGGGAAACCTTTGCTGGAGTTGTGAAGACAAAATTGGCCCTAGGAAGAAAACAAGATTCTCCTCTGGCCTTTGCATTCCACCTTTTAGTTTCCTGTAAAAGAAAACTTTGTCTGTCCGTCCGCACTTTTTCTATTCGCCCTCAGATCTTGAAAACTACTGAGGCCAGAAGGCTGCAAATTGTTATGTTGATCATACACCCTCCATTCATCAAACATACCAAATTACAGCCCTCTAACCTCAGTAGTTTTTATTTTATTTACGGTTAAAGTTAGCCATAATAGTGCGTCTGACGATATAGGACAGGCCAACAACGGGCCTTGGTTAAAGTTTCAAGGGCCGCGGCTCATACAGCATTATACCGAGACCACCGAAAGATAGGTTTATTTTTGGTGGCCTAGATTGTATGCTGTACAGAAAACTCGATTGCGCCGAAGAAACTTCGGCGCATTTTTTACTTGCTTCTTTCAAGAGATTAAAAGGAATTTGAGAGAGAGAGAGAGAGAGAGAGAGAGAGAGAGAGAGAGAGAGAGAGAGAGAGAGAGAGAGAGAGAGAGAGAGAGAGAATCTAACGGATGGTAGAATGATACTGAAAGCTGAAGAAAATATCGGATTCTGTTGCTGTCAAAGGTAAAAATCATGCATCTATTTTTTAAAATGCATATACTTTATAGCAGCAAGGAGAAAGTCATATATATATATATATATATATATATATATATATATATATATATATATATATATATATATATATATATATATATTATATATATATATATATATATATATATATATATATATATATATATATACACACATATATACATATATATGTGCAAATATACACACACACACACACACACACACGCATATATATATATATATATATATATATATATATATATATATATATATATATATATATATATATATATTGTAAGTAAGCCTTAGGATTTTTTATAATATATTAGCTTACTTAGGTTAGTTTTTAAGTTCCTCTTTCATTTCTGAAGGCTGTAAAGTTCATTGTTAGTTCACCTTCATGTTAGTAGGGGTCTCCTCACTCCAGTGGTATTTTTGTTTAGTCTTGTTGACTAATCCTCCCTGTTTCTCCCCTCCATATTTTGGCTCTGCTGAATTGACTTGAGACCTGATTTCCGAGCTGCAGGCAGTTGGTATCTGCACCTTGACTAGAGAGCCTGCTTTCTTTCTCTGCTCATGGAATTACAGCAAGTCTGAGAATATATATATCTTCAGCTGGCAGTTTCTCTTGATCTTCGCCATTTCATCATTGCCTCTGGTGCAGTACTTGCCAGAGGGGCCTTGCTTGGCGACGGTAAGGCGTGTCATCCACTTATATTATGAAGTATTGATGAAGATTTCTTTTTGTTTTCTATTCCTCTCTGGGCCCCCTTTCCTCCTTCAGAGGTTGAATGTGTTGCCTGATCATTGGTGTATGTGTTGTGTGTAAATGATTTTTGTTTTAATGTTTATGAAGAGGCCTAGTAATAATTTCTTGTATTTTTGAATTATGATATATATTGGCTTTTTTTCATTGTTTTGCTATCCCCCTTGAGTTATTCTTGTGCTGCATTTAATTGGGTTTGCTCCCACCTTAGTGGTTGGCTACCTTTTGAACACCTTAATTTGTGGTATTTTTTATTATTTATGGTCCTGTAGACCTAGATTGTGTTGTGGTCCAACGAGGCCATGACAAGTGGCACCTTGCCAGGATTGATCGTATCCTGTGGTGTTCTTGTTGCAGTGCAAGGGTAATTCTTGGGGCTTGGTTAGTGTTAGGTGGCATGGTTACACCTCCTCAGTGTTTGATTGGTTGGCAATATTGCAAGTGAAATAATTTTGTTATAGGTAAAGTGTTGTGATTATTCGTAATCAAAATGGAGGATATGAATGTCGTAGAGTTGCTTGAAGGAGAGGGATGGCAGGATAGGTTGGCTGAATTAAACAAAGAGGAGTTAGAATCTGTGGCAGATTTTTTAGAAGTGGAGAGAACGGTATCAATGAGGAAGGGTATACTATTGCTAAAGGTTTATGAGTGTGTTAAGGAGACTAAGACAGGAGCCAAACCCAAGGTTAGGAAAGAAGAGGTCTTGTCAGTAGAAATTTTGGATAGACAGATTAGTCTAAAACAAATGGAAATAGACCAGCAAAAAATGGTGTTTGAAGAGAGAGAGAGAGAAAGGCAGCATGAGTTAGCTAAGTTGGCTTTGCAAACGCCAGGGTCACCAGGGTCTCCTTCTCGTGTTGAGGCTTCCTCCTCCTTCTCAAATTTAGCTCAGGCTTTGAAGTTTGTCCCGAACTTCCAGGAAGATAATGTGGCAGAGTTCTTTATGTCATTTGAAAGAATTGCTAATAAGTTAGAATGGCCTATTGGATTATGGACTACCCTTATCCAGAGTAAATTGATTGGGAAAGCCCAAAAGGTGTATGTAACTTTAGAAGAAAATCTCTCCTCGGATTATGAAAGTGTAAAGGCGATAGTGTTGAAGGCATATGAGCTCGCGCTGGAGGCCTATCGGCAAAGGTTCCGTAATGTAAGGAAAAATGAAAATCAGACTTTCGTAGAATTTGCAAGGAGTAAAGAGCAATTTGCTACTGATTGGTTGAAATCTAAAGAGGTGGACGATTTTGATAAGTTAAAGCAGTTGCTGTTGGTTGGAGAGTTCAAAAGGTGTACTCCTGATTGTTTGAAGGTTCATTTGGAGGAGCTGAAATTAGATTCCCTTCAGGAGGTTGCTGTGGCATCAGATGAGTACTTTTTGTCTCATAAAGATACTATGAAAGAGACGATACCTAAGGAAAAATCACGTTGGGGTTATTCTGGGAAATCTGGTAATTTTAATAACCGAAAGAATAATGTGTCTCAGAATGTACAATCAAATAAGGTTTCTCCAAATGGTCAATCAAAGGCGTGGTACTCGCAAAATAACAGACTTAGGGAGTTGGATGTTTATGATCCACAAAAGTTTAAGTATTTGACGTGCTTTTTCTGTAACAAGCGGGGTCATGTCAAAAGAATGTGTAATGCTTGGAAAAAGGTACGTAATAGTAAAGGTAATCCGATGATGGCAGTTGAGAAAAGTGCTAGTCAGGTTGGATCTCTGCCCTCTCAGACTCAATGACTAAGAAAGTCAGAGACTGGTAGTTCCTTTGGTGATTTTCTGGCCGTGGTGAAGTCTCGCGGGATGGTAAAGGTCAAGGGAGGAAAGTGAATATTTTACGTGATACCAGAGCTGTGCAATCATTAATTCTTAGAGATTCGGTCCCGAATGATTTTGTGTATGAGAATCGGGAGTTTGGTATTTTGAGTGGTTTCCTGGACACGGTAAAATCATATCCAATTGGTCTATTTCATCTTAGTTGTCCTTATTTTTCGGGGAATATCCGTTTGGCTATTGTTGATAAATTTCCGATTGAAAAGGTGGATGTGGTTCTTGGAAATGAGGTTGTGTATGAGAATAAGTCCGTGCCAATTGTGATTAATCCGGATGTGGAAGTAGCGGTAGTCACTCGTGCTAAAGCAAAGGCTGTTGACGCTGCAGAGTCAACAGTCGACGTTGATTTGAGTAGTTTAGGACGTAGTGATGTAGCTGTAGATAGTAGTAGTGTTAGATTAAAACCCAATTGGGCTGTTAAAGAATTTGTTTCGGCTCAGAAAAAGGAGTTTGGTAGTCTCCTTATTGATTCTGGTGAGATACCGAATGTGACTGTTCCTATGTTTAAGGTAATTAATAGAATATCATATAGAGTAAGTAGACCAATGCATGCCTCGGGGGAGGATCACGAAATTATTCGACAGATTGTGGTTTCTGAATGTTACCGTCATGAGTTGATGTCATTAGCTCACGAGAATGTGATGGCGGGACATTTTGGTATTCACAAAACAGTCGGTAGGTTATTGAATAATTTCTTTTGGCCTAAGTTGAAAGGTGATGTAAAAAAAATTGTTAACAGTTGTGAAGTTTGTCAGAGAATCGGCAAACCTAATCGACCTATTCCAAAGGTTCCATTAATACCTATCCCTGTTGTGTCTGAACCTTTTCGTGAAGTGTTAAATGATGTTGTTGGTCCTCTCCCAAAGTCAAAGAGTGGAAATGAGTATATTTTCACTATTATGGATCATATGTCTCGGTACCCCGAGGCAATCCCCTTGCGGTCCATAAGGAGTGAAAAGATTGTAGAGGCATTAATAGGTTTCTTTTCAAAATTTGGTCTTCCGAAGGTAATTCAGTCTGACTGCGGTAATAACTTCACGAGTCGTTATTTTAAGCAGAAAATGACTGAATTGGGGATTAAACACGTAACGTCTTCGCCTTATCATCCAGAGTCACAGGGTGCTTTGGAGCGTTTTCACCAAACTATGAAAAGTATGTTAAAGAAATATTGTATTGTGAATAGGGCTGAATGGGATAAAAACCTTCCCTTCCTCTTATTCGCATTCCGCTCTATTCCTGGTCAATCTCTCGGTCTCTCTCCTTTTAATTTGATTTTTGGACATTCTGTAAGGGGCCCGCTCGATATGGTGAGAGAGGCTTGGGAGGGAGATGCACCTGATTTGAATCTGTATGATTACCTTAATCATTTGAATGCTAAATTAACCAGGGCTTGGTCTTTTGCAGGTGAGAATTTGTTGAAAAGTCAGAAGAAAATGAAATTTTATTTTGACAGAAAGACTGTGACGCGGGACTTCGACATAGGACAAAAGGTACTGGTTCTGTTACCTATCCCAGGTAATTCTCTCAAAGCTACCTTCCAGGGACCATGGAAGGTATTAAAGAAGGTAAATAATGTTAATTTCTTGGTGGAAACGCCAGATAGGAGAAAGCCTCATCAATTGGTACATATAAATATGATGAAAACCTTCCATGAAAGAGAGAAGGTTAGGCCAATTGCGGCTCTTCAAGACTGTAGAAGTGACTTTGTTAGTAATAATGCTTCTTTTTCAGATAAGCCTAATAATGATTGCTTTTCAGAGGACAGGGACGTTTACTTGAAAGACAGTGAATGGCTGGCAGGTAATGTCGAGGGTTTAGAAAATTTACCTCAGATGTTGAGTCACTTGGGTAAAGATGAGCAACAATCCTTGAGAAATTTGGTTTTAAAATATAGGGACTTGTTTTCTAATGTGCCCGGCAAGACCACGATCTTGCAGCATGACGTGGACGTAAGGGACGCCACGCCCATGAAGCAGGCTCCTTATAGGTTGAACCCAAAAAAGAATGAAATTGTTGCTAGACAGGTTGAGTATATGCTCAAGCATAATTTAATTGAGCCGAGTTGTAGTCCTTGGTCATCTCCAGTTGTGTTGGTCAAGAAATCTGACGGAGACTATCGTCTTTGTTTTGATTACAGGAAGCTTAATGAGGTGACCAAGGCTGATAGTTTTCCATTGCCTCGAGTGGAGGATTGCATCGATCGAATGGGTCGTGCTAAATATATTACGAAGTTCGACTTACTAAAAGGGTATTGGCAGGTGCCTCTGTTGGAAAGGGCCAGAAATGTTTCGGCTTTTGTAACCCAACAGGGGTTATTTCAGTGTAAAGTGATGCCCTTTGGCATGAAAAATGCTGCTGCCACTTTTCAGCGACTTATGAATTCTTTGGTTGGTGGTCTAGAGGGATGTGTGGTGTATATCAATGACTTGGTTATTTTTAGCGACGACTGGCAGTCGCGCTTGAAGAGAACTGAGGCCTTATTCAAAGTACTTAGGAAAGCAGGCCTGGTTATTAATTTAAGAAAGTCTGATTTCGCAAAAGCCACGGTTGTTTATCTTGGACATGAAATAGGAGCAGGTATGGTAGCTCCTAAGGAGGCTAACATTGAAGCCATTCGTAAGGTAGAGGTTCCTAAATGTAAGAAAGATTTGCGAAGGGTATTAGGAATGGCAAGTTATTATCGTAGATTCATTCGCAATTTTTCAGACATTACGGAACCTCTTACAGCTTTGTTGAAGAAAAATGTTACCTTCGTTTGGAGTAAGGAGGCTCAGGAGGCATTAGAGAAGATAAAACTGATCCTCATTAGTCGGCCTTTGTTAGCAGCTCCTAATTTTGACTCTCCATTCCAGCTTACCACTGATGCGAGCGATGTGGGGGTTGGTGCGGTATTGAGTCAGGCTGACAGTAATGGTATCGTCCACCCGGTGGCATATTTTTCTATATAGCTCACTTCGCCTCAAAGAAGGTATTCCACAATCGAGAAGGAGACGTTGGCCTTGATCTTAGCATTAACTCATTTTAATGTCTATCTCTCCTCCTCAGGTGTGCCCATTAAAGTTTGCACAGACCATAATCCATTAACGTTCTTGATTCGATACAAGAATAAGAATCAGAGATTGATGTGCTGGAGTATTTTGGTCCAAGAATTCAATCTACAGCTTAAGCATATCCCAGGTAAAGAGAATATGGTGGCCGAGGCATTGTCCCGGCTGGCAGAGTAAGTGCAAACTAGGTAATTATAAAGGTTATTCTTTACCTGTTGGTAATTTCCCTGTTACTCGTGTTTTCTAGTTTGAGTACAAATCATTATTTTCAGATTGTTTCTTTTTATTTTTGTGTGATGATGGTCGAACAGGTTATGATGTAATGTAACACTACAATGTTGGATATGATGACGGGTGGTTATGTTATTTGATATGATAGATGGATGTTGACCATCTGTAAGATAATTATTCTGTTAGTTGGTGGATTCAACTGTTATTTTATAGGATGATTATATATTTATGCCTTTAATTCCTTTACGAGGTTGTGAAGTTTATAATGAATGGTGTTATTTCTGTGATTGAGTTGAGCTTAAAACTGAGGTATTAAAATTATCTGGTTATGAATTATTTTAGGTGTGGTGGTTTAGGTATTTATGGATAATCCTAGATTGGACTCCTTCTGTTTTAGGCAATGGTATTTATTACGTTAGTTGGGTATGTAAATTAGGTTAAGAATTTTGTGTGACAAACTGATTTCTGTTTATACACCCCTTTGTTAGGAGAGTGTGGACTCCAAATTTAGTGTTAATAGTGCTTAAAAAAAAAAAAAGTGCTGTGTTAGTGCTGTAACGTGTTATGTATTCAAGACACTTTGGTGTAAGGTTAATGTACCGGTGTTATGATGGTGAAAGGTTAATTAATGTACAGGTGCTATGATGGTGTAAGGTCAATGTACAGGTGTTACGAAGGTTGTGCAGTGGAAAAGTACAGGCTAAGGTGTATGATATTTTCAGGATATTTAATCCTTATACCTTCGCAGCTTTGAACAATTCACAAGGAAAGATGAACCTTTTCCCTTTACTTACCTTGTGTCAAAGTCTGTGGTGAACAGTAAATTGATGTGCTATTTATATTTGATGAAGGATGTGGTGTATATTTCAGGTACCCTATGGGGCATTAAGGATGTCACATGTTAGTATAAGTATTTACAAGTTACCCAAGTAATGAGGCCTTTATTTGGACATTATATTTTGTTGGATGGGTGTATGACAATTTGGTTTTATAGCATATATTAATTGTCTTTAGTGCCACTCCCTCTCCTCTTGCAACCTGGGTGATCCCACATGGTGATAATCAATTATTGATACAGGTTGGTCGTATGATTTTAGTCCTAGGTGAAGGACTTGGCACAATTATTTAGGGTATGGTGTTTGTGATACTTTTCATTTAACATTTGTAATTCCTTTGTTGGTTGTTTATGTATTTCAAGTGTTTATATTGGATTATTAATTACCTTAACTTTAACGTAAACCTTTGTATATTTGTCTTGAAAACTTTTGCATGTTTGTCTTGAAAAAAAAAAGATATTTTTTTTCTCTCTGGGTGAGGAGGTGTAAGTAAGCCTTAGGATTTTTTATAATATATTAGCTTACTGAGGTTAGTTTTTAAGTTCCTCTTTCATTTCTGAAGGCTGTAAAGTTCATTGTTAGTTCACCTTCATGTTAGTAGGGGGTCTCCTAACTCCAGTGGTATTTTTGTTTAGTCTTGTTGACTAATCCTCCCTGTTCCTCCCCTCCATATTTTGGCTCTGCTGAATTGACTTGAGACCTGATTTCCGAGCTGCAGGCAGTTGGTATCTGCACCTTGACTAGAGAGCCTGCTTTCTTTCTCTGCTCATGGAATTACAGCAAGTCTGAGAATATATATATCTTCAGCTGGCAGTTTCTCTTGATCTTCGCCATTTCATCATTGCCTCTGGTGCAGTACTTGCCTTGTGTTGTGTGTAAATGATTTTTGTTTTAATGTTTATGAAGAGGCCTAGTAATAATTTCTTGTATTTTTGAATTATAATATATATTGGCTTTTTTTTATTGTTTTGCTATCTCCCTTGAGTTATTCTTTTGCTGCATTTACTTGGGTTTGCTCCCACCTTAGTGGTTGGCTACCTTTTGAACACCTTAATTTGTGGCATTTTTTATTATTTATGGTCCTGTAGACCTAGATTGTGTTGTGGTCCAACGAGGCCATGACAATATATATATATATATATATATATATATATATATATATATATATATATATATATATATATATATATATATATATATATATATATATATATATATATATATATATATATATATATATAACAAAACATTACGGTACAAGTGTGTTTTGACATCCAATTCGCGCTACTTCGGGAATAACACTAAAGGGGAATTATAAGTGATGTGTGATTTGGTACATATGTGATTCAAACACCCAACAATACCTTTAATACCTATCAACGGCTTCCAATCGACGTTCTAGACAACTACAAAGTCCGGAACGTCGACTGGAAGCGTTGATGGGTACTGCCAGGCGTTCGAGTCACTAAGGTGCCAAATCACCTATCATTTACAATTCCTCTTCGGTGATATTCCCGAAGTAGCGTGAGTTGAATATTCAACAAAATTTGCAGCTTATTGTTTGTATATAAACTATCACGGTGATGTGAAAAAAAAAAATATATATATATATACACAGACACTCATATATATATATATATATATATATATATATATATATATATATATATATATATATATATATATATATATATATATATATATATATATATATATATGATTATTATCACATTTGTACGTGATTATCACACATTGCCACAGGTGAAAAATAAAGAGACGGGGTGTAGGTCCTGACTGGTTTCGACTTTATTTCCAAGCCATTATATATACATACATACATATATATATATATATATATATATATATATATATATATATATATATATATATATATATATATATATATATATATACTCGTATATACACTGGTAGCGTTTAGTAAATGAGCCAGGGTAAGAAGATGACAATTCCAGCAAGATATTTTCAACAAAATCTCCAAGAGACGTCCAACTATGAATTGATTACATGTCTGTCACCACACCTTTCACATAATTATATTTATTTTTTTACTTAAAACGACAAGAGGAATTTGGATCCAAATAAGATTACTTTTGAAATGGATGAGGAGGGGAGGAAAGGTCGAATAGGAATTCCCCTGCTCATAAGGTACGACATACTTCAGTGATATGACACCAGACTCTATTGTACACTAAAGAAAGCTAGGCTGTAGTACGAAAATGCTAAAATTAGTGAAGACCTTTCAATTAGGATAGCAACAAAACACACACACATATGTATTATCTCTCTCTCTCTCTCTCTCTCTCTCTCTCTCTCTCTCTCTCTCTCTCTCTCTCTATGTATGTATATATGTGTGTGCGTGTGTGTGTGTGTGTATAGAAAGCTAGGTGTCAGTTATCTGATTTTGCCTAAAATTAACTACATGGGCTCTTAAAGTGCTCCATTATTCGCTCGGCTTAAGCTTGAATGTTACTTGTTCCTTGCTTACCATACTCTTTGATAGCCCTACTGATAAGCTGATTCCCCATCTACGAGGTGCTACACATACTTAACATAAGCTGTCCCTTGGTGTTATAAAGGATATGTTCGTCCTTGCAACTATACTGACAAATGAAGCCCCACTAATTTTTTCAAGCTTTGCAAGACTGATGTATCCCAGAGCTACTCCCTTTCGATATTCCCCCGACCGAGTAAACCGATTATGGTCCTCTAAACAGCAACAACAACAACAATCACTGGTGGGAAATTAAAGGACCACATCATCACCGCTACCCAACAAACACTCGCTTCTTGTTTATGAATTGAACCGAATACAGAATTTAGGCCAAAGGCCAAGCACTGGGACCTATGAGGTCATACAGTGCTGAAACAGAAATTGAAAGTAAAAGGACTGAAAGGTGTAACAGGAGGAAAACCTCGCATTGCACTATGAATCATTTGTTAGGAAAGGGTGGAAAGTAAGATGGAAGAAAGAGAGTATGAAAGAAGGTACAGTAACAGGAACAAAAGGGGTTGAAGCAGCTAGGGGCCGAAGGCACGCTGCAAAGAGCCTAAATTAATGCCTACAGTGCACCGCATGAGGTGCACTGACGGCATTACCACCCTACGGGGGTTTCGAGTCACCACCATCTTTGAAAAAGTGTATTTTTATTTAGTTTTTCATTATATTTGCTTATTTAAATTTTTTGGAATAGAAAAAGCAAATACTCTCGACAAACTCTGTAACCTTGAGGAAGAACTTGCTATTGAATAAAAGGCAGCTCATTCTTTATCTTTATCCATCTGACAAAGACATTAACAGACAAGTGAAATAATAAGATCTGTCCAGAAGAGGGTCTATTTACTAAAAACTAAAAGGCAGCTTATTCTTCATCTTTACCCAAACGACAAAGGCATTATCAGGCAAGTGAAATAATATGTGTCTAGAAGAGGGTCTATTTCCTAAAAAAAAAATATATATTAAAAACTATAGTCAATAAAAAGGTAACAGAATCTTCATATCTTTCCTGTCCACAAAATTAAACGTGTCTAAAGAAATCTAGAAGTTAGGAGGTCATTGTGTTTAGATTAATTTATTTTCACTTTTTTTTTTTATTTATATTCTGGCTTTTTAATTTGCTTTTTCTTTATCATCCTTTCCTTGCCAAGACTGAATCTCACGTTTTGATTAAATTATTGATAATACAGAAGTGAATGGTGACATTCTTGTTATTGAATTCGAGTGACAATTTTTTTTAGCTGTTTCAGACATTTCATAATTAACATTTCCCTCATAAACGATCGAAAATCTTGAATTTCTTAAATAATTCCGTTTCATCCTCCTCCCTTTCTATTTGTCCCCATCCTCTCTCTCTCTCTCTCTCTCTCTCTCTCTCTCTCTCTCTCTCTCTCTCTCTCTCTCTCTCTCTCTCTCTCTCTTCTACTTTGAGAGGATTTACCGTAATGGTTAGGAACTATTATTGAATGCTCCGCTCAGAAAGAAACTATAAACAATTAAAAACGTAAAAAAACAAGGTATATAAAACGTAAATATAAATTCAATGGAAAAGCCGCAACACATTCCTTTAGGATATGTGGGTTCAAACAAACAAATGAGAAATAAACGATTTAGCTAAATTTCACAGCGAACGGTTCTTCGTTTATCTCTTTTTATAGAACTTTCCCCTTGATATTTATTGGTGGGGAAAATACAAAGAGAGAATGATACAATGCAAGGAGAATCATACATTGCTTTGCAATTCTCGCGTCGACTGTTATGATTGCATTTCCATTTATGGTCGGAGAGTCGGTCTGAAGATGAAGCATTTAATCTCGTGTAATTTAAGAAGATCCGATATGTTCAAGAATGAAACAAGGAAAACATGGACAGTGATAGAGCAGCTTTACATATTATGAAAAGTTGATTAAAAATTTGTGAAAAAACGAAATTAGGAAAGATTAAGACCAGTCAGTTAAACGACATGATGGATATATTTTCAATATTTGACACAAATTTTATTTAAGAGTTCGTACCATCTTATGATTATTTCTCAGTATTCATATAGATATATTTTCACAGTCAAGCCCTTGGTCGTCTAGCCTAAATAAAATGAATCACAGCCGATATATGGGATTTCATAAGCCATGTTGCTACTCAGTTGTGTGTACAATTTTTAAGTATGCTTTTGACCGTGTTGCTTTTTGGAAATACTTAAACATATACTGCATATTCTTAAACGTCTAAGCCAAAACTCCAAAGAACACTGGTCTGTAAACACTGTGGGTGGGACAGAATTATGCATGGGGCTTTTTATAAAAAACAAAGGAAAGAGAACCTAAGCATTCTGATTCAAAATACCAAAAAAGATTTCTGTTAATCTTTTTTTTATATTAGCTCAAAGAATGTACTGGATGGTAATATATGGTTTGTATAGTGTGTTCAAGAAAACTTGGTAACAGTTAAGTATAGCATGATCACCTATTTCACAATATTTTATGTTTCGTATAGTAGCTTAAACATAAACATAAAAAAAATAAACATAAAATATTGTGAAATAGGTGATCATGGTATACTTAACTGTTACGAAGTTTTATTGAACACACTATACAAACCATATATTGCCATCCAACACATTCTTTGAGCTAATATAAAAAAAAAGATTAATAACAGAACTGTTACCAAGTTTTCTTAAACCCACTACACAAACCATATATTGCCATCTAACACATTCTTTGAGCTAATATAAAAAAAGAGATTAATAACAGAACTGTTACCAAGTTTTCTTGAACACACTATACAAACCATATATTGCCATCCAACACATTCTTTGAGCTAATATAAAAACAAATTAATAACAGAACTGTTACCAAGTTTTCTTGAACACACTGTACAAACCACATATTGCCATCCAATACATTTTTTGAGCTAATATAAAAAAGAAAAACTAACAGAACTCTATTTTGTTATTTTGAATCAGAATGCTTCGTTTCTCTTTCCTTTGCTTTTTATAAGAAGCCCCTTGAATAATTCTGTCCCACCCACAGTGCTTACAGACCAGTGTTCTTTGGAGTTTTGGTTTATAAGTTTAAGAATATGCATTATATATGTAAGCATTTCCATAAAGCAGCACGGTCAAAAGCATACTTAAAAACAGTACACACAACTGAGTTGCAACATGGTTTATGAAATTCCATGTATGGGCTGCGATTCATTTTATTTAGGCTAGACGACCAAGGGCTTGGCTATGAAAATATATCCATATGAATGCTGAGAAATAATTATAAGGATGGCGCGACCTCTTAAATAAAATTTAAGCGCATGAAAAAAAAATTATTTTTTTTTTATTTTACCAAAATCACTCTAACAAGGTTTCTGCACTGGAAAGACTAGCCATCAAACAAAAAGATAAACTAGCGCAACAGAAAGTCTCTGGTCCGATGGAAGTTAAAGAGAAAAATACGACACGAATGAGACGGGACTCCAACAGAAAATGAACTCATAAGAGGACATTTTCCCAATGTCAAGAGAAACTCAGATGTCATGTAGAAACAGAAAAACAAACTAGGAACCATTATAAAAGGATGCCAACAGAAAAGACAAGAGTAAAAGAATCTTACACAAATAGAATTTCCAACAGGAAACTAGAGTAAAAAAATTGATACTCAAATAGAAATTCCACTGTCACATGAAGACATGACTGAAAACGGACACCCGGGTGAAATCCAAAATAAAGAACTATAATGGAAAACAGCCCCCGCCCTTCCC
>JANJGK010000005.1:62310105-62332605 GCA_039081455.1 Macrobrachium rosenbergii
AAGCAATTGCGAAAACGACCCCCCCCGGCGGTGTTGGTGCGCACAACGTTCGTCCTAAGGTAAAGTCGCTTTTTGTTCAAAACTTCGCCCATTCTTTTATCTTTTTCTGTATTTCGCATTTCTTTGTTTCCTCCTTCATCCCCCACTTACTGGTGTTTACGAAGTCTAGATTAAGCCTCATTATTATATTGATAGCTTCAACCCCGTTATTCCAGTAAAATACCTAGGATTTAGGGTAAGCAAAATCAGGTTAAATCTCGATGCTTTGTATACCTCGCGTCCGAATGTTTGGGAGAACCGTTGCGTTTAAAATCAAATTCATCTCAAATATTCTTTGTTAAGGTTAATAACCCTTAACTGGCGACCTTTGGCTAATTAACGACTGTCTTTGAGGTTAACTTTTGGCTTCAAGTGGCAGGTTACGTGTAATCTTGGTTTGCAGGGCCGTGAAAACTACGTAAATTGAATAATACATGATCAACCAAGACCCTCACACGTAACATTGGCGACCTTGCGTAGAATCTAAAGTACATTTTAGAGAAAGAATCTGGAGAAAAGGAAATTAAATTACATTAATTCCAAAAAAATAAAAGTCAGATATCGAACTCCATTTCATTCTTCCAAACAAGGAACGAGGCATAATAATAAGCAGTAAAGAGAATAGTTATAACAAGTGTAGCGAGAATTAGCGTATAGGAAAGGGTGCGTCGAGAGCAGAGAGTCATAATTTATAACGTTTAAGACAAGGACATTACCGTGTTCGGATCGTGAATCAAGTCGTTCAAGTAACGAATTCAAAGGCCGAAGCGCGGAGCTCGTTTCATGTACACAAAGTAATATACTAATCGCGTCGGCAATTCCGATCGTTAGTGTTTGCATATAGCGGGAATCATTCAAAACCGTGTCAGTGAAGTAGCAAACGAACTGAAATAGTAATTTTACAATAAAGGTACCGTTCAACAACGTAAATTTACGCAGGCAGACTAGCATTTCTCTTTTCATTCTTTTGTTTAATGTCCGGGTGAGAATACAATAACAAAAGACAAAGTTGTTTGGTAATTTCGTTTTCCATCCTTAACGTAAAACACTATGCATGATTGGTATATTTAAAGTAAAATCTGGATACCTGCATTTGTTGCGTTGTTTTTTTTAATTTGTTTGAAAAAGAAAATACCCGCCATCTTGGATTCCTCCGCCGTGTTCGCGCGATTGTTTTGAAATTGTTCGAACTGTTTGTGAGAGAACGGCCATTTTGGTGTTCCTTCGCCGCTCGAGGTTGTTTTTCAAATTTAGGCCTAACGGGACCTTGGCCGCCATCTCAAAGACCTTGTTATTGTGACCAGAATCTGCCCGAGCCACTCTTGGGGTCATTTTTTTTTTTTTTTGCTTTTCGTAGCGAACCCACCTCCTAATATCTTAGCTAGGAAAAAACCAAAAGATAATTTAGGCAGGGAAAGATAGGCCTTAGTTAGGAGTAATAACAAGTTCCTACGAATACCTGCTATAAAAATCATATAAAGAGAATTTAAAATTTTACGATAAACTTTTGTGACATCGGCTCCCAGGAAAATTAAGATAATAAAGTAATCCCTAAGGAAGCCAAGACGACGCATCTATATCATTTTATTAAGATCCATGCCATTGTGCATGTATAAAATCTTTGTTTACATGTTCTCAAGCAGCAAGAAATTCGCTGATTGAAAATCTCTCTCTCTCTCTCTCTCTCTCTCTCTCTCTCTCTCTCTCTCTCTCTCTCTCTCTCTCTCTCTCTCTCGTCATTCAAGTAAACATTCCTAACCTAAGTGTACGTGACCCTCTTCAAAGAAAGAACGGCCGACACTAGGCTAATTAATTCGAATACAATAAGCCAAATAAAAGAAACACCTCTGTCCCACAATAGATGAGGACAAGTTAAGAGTACTTACGATACAGTGATAAACTGTCGGTCACGAGTGAGGCCTGCTATCCAGACCGAAGCAAACAGTAGTTTTCACCCTCTGAAAAAAGAAGGGGCCAGCACTGGGGCCGGTACTGGGACCAGCCACTCACGAGGATCTTTAAAGAAAAAAAAAAAAACCAAATTCACTTTACTCCACAGTGCCAATAATTTGCAGCACTGTCATCACTTGAATAGCTTACTTTTCTCTCTCTCTCTCTCTCTCTCTCTCTCTCTCTCTCTCTCTCTCTCTCTCTCTCTCTCTCTCTCTCTTTTACCTTCCCTTTCTCTCTCATTCGATTGTTGCACTCTGCAGGGGGTGTAGAGTGCCTTTCCTCCCATATAGCCTAGTTGGACTCCAGTAGAGGGTCCCGAGGAACACATTGGCACCATAAGTGCCACTAAAGAAAACAAAAGGGAACACAGAAGAGAAATTTCTTCTGAGACCTAACCTGCACCAGTGCCTTGGAATACTGAGTGCCACCAGTGTGACCTGTACACGGCACACCCAAACTACAGTGCCACCTTTTGAAAGGGTGCCACGTCATTTGAAGAGACACTTCCTCGCTGCCCAAGTACGCCCAGTCGACCCGGTTAGACGCCCTTCCCCACCAGAACCATGGCAGCAGAGCATTATAAAACTTTCCTGGGGCTGGGGACAGCGGCAGGTCTCACCGGCTCGGAACTTGCCACCTGGGTTAAGGAGCAAGTGGACGACTTGGCCAAGCGGGAGAAGGAAGAAAGACTCGAGCAGAGGAAGTATGAAGCCGAGCAAAGGCAATATGAAGAGGAAAGAGAAGAAAGAAGGAGACAGCATGAGTTAGCCTGCAAGGAAACTGAGTTAGCCCTAAAGGAGAAGGAGCTCGAGCTTGAGAGAGCGAAAATGGAGAATGCCGAAGCTATGGCTAGCCATCAAGCCTCCAGTCCTACACCTGCTGCATCAAACGCTCCAATTTCGAGCATCAATTCCCTAGTCCCCAAGTGGACTGAGGACGAGCCAGAAGCATGGCTGGAGGAGATCGAGGCTCTTTTCGATAACTACAGCACCACGGAGACGGAGAGAGCCTTAATACTAGCCAAGCATATGGAGGGAAAAGCCAAGGCAGCGCTTCGCTCACTGGAGAAGAGCCAGAGAGGTAACATGGCAGAAGTTCGTAGAGTCATTACAAAGGCCTACGAGATAACCCCAGAAAAATGGAGACAACGGTTCCGAGGTCTTGCCAAGGAAGTCGGCTGGTCTTGGACAGAATGGGCATGTCACATAACCCAGTCCGGTACGCGCTGGTTCGACTCCTTGGCCTGCACGACGTTTGAGGATCTCTTCAATCGGACCATGCTAGAAGACCTCTTCCAATGTGTGCCAGGGCCCCTTGCGGTATATCTTAACGATAAACAGCCCTCCACACTTATGGAAGCTTGTCGCATGGCTGATTCGTGGGAAACCTTCAATCAGTCGCATAGCACCTCTCAGAAGCGAATCATCCCTCCGGCCTACCTCTCGAACTACACTCGCCCGAAGAATGGACTGCCTAGCAAGACCCTGTGCAACTATTGCAAGAAGGGGGGCCACGCTGAAGCTGAGTGCCGATACAAACTCGGCACTAATAAGCAGCCTAACCCTACCAGCCAGAACTCCGCTCCCGATTCATCCGCTCAGCCCTCTCCTCCAACAGTTACTGCAGGCCACCAAGCCCATACAAAAGGCCCGTGCAAATCCTGTGGGGCTGCTAGCCACTACAATGCTGGATCTCCGGCCTGTCCACATCATGTCCCCACCACCAAATTTGTCAACCTAATCAGCACTTCATTTTCTGCTGCTGGTCCGCACCGGATCTTTTACCCCGAGAGACTGGAAACCCAGTTCATCTCGGTGGCCCCTCTTCAGAGCACTAGCCTGCCCGTGACCCTTCCGGTCACGGTAGACACTGCGGCAGATATTAGCCTGATCGCCAGGGCCCAAGTGCCAGCCGGTGCTGTGGTTGACGAAGAAACCCGGTGGGAAATGAAGTGGATAGAGGGCCACACCATCACCGTTCCCACGGTCCAACTCCAGGTTACGACGCCTTGGGGTACGCTACCCCACCGCCTTGGCGTGGTAGGTGGAATTCGGCCCGGAGTGGTCTTCTTGTTGGGTCGGGATCTTCTCTGCGGAAGCCCGTTACCAACGCCACTTCGCAGCCGCGTTACCTCCTCCACAGAGGCCACATGTAAAACTCTCAACCATGACAAACCTCCACCTTCCGCCCACCAAAGTGGTCCGCGGAAGGGGCACAACCCAAACTATTCCAGGCCTAGCCCTCTCCAATTGCGAAGGGCTGGCCCACCAAGAGGTCTTCCCCCTCCGCGAAGAGAGATTCAGGAGGAGCAGTACCGCTGCAGGACGTGCAAGCGGGCAGACCACTCCACAAATTGGGAGGGCTGCCCAACCAAGCAACGCCCAGCGGACGCCCCCGAACAAACCTCACCGAGAGGCTACGATCTCCTGCTGGGGCAGGAATCTCTGCCGCAGCCAAACCCAAGTCGTCCGAGAGGTATTGCACCTCCGGACCCCTTGTCGGGCATGCCTGACCCTCAACTGCTGCCAGTGCCACTTGCGAGCACTGAGCAGTGCCAGACTCCGTCCGCCACGGACGTTGAGCTACCAGTGGAAAAGGCCCCTATGCCGGGTCTAAATCATGAGGCGAATCTTCCTCCGGGAGATTTAGGATTCCCCATGCAGTTGATCATCACGACTGGAGAGCCTCCAGCACCCGAAGCTTCTTCTTTGCAAAATTTGACTCCAGGGGATGAACCCCTGGAGGATCGAAGTGGTACCCCTTCCTTGGAAGACCAGGAACTGGCATCCTCGGACGCAGAAGTCGAGATCGCTCTCGCTCCGGTTGTCGCAGCAGCTGGAGTAGGGAGTCCTCCCGCAGCTTTTGCAGTTGCCCCTGACTTCGCGCCCGCTAGCCCTTCTGGCCTGTCCCCGGAGTCAGTGCTCTCATCACCTGCTAGGCCAGCTACTGATAGGCCTTGGAGGAACCCGAAGAAGAAGAAGAAGGGGCGGAAGAGAGCCCAGTAGTTGCCGAGCTATAGGCTCATCCTGGCACTAGTGCCCTCTCGGCACAGTGCCCTAACAGCTAAGAGTGATCCTGGCCCCTTGCCCAGAGAAGGTAGCCAGTGTGATCTCTTCCTTTTATTTGTACCTAGCCTAGGCCGCCTTAAAGTACGGTACATCAATTTAGTAGCCTTGTTCCTTCCACTTACCACCGAGCCGCAGTAATCATGTAAGTAGCCTAACTAATTCCAGTAATCTTAACTATTGTGAAACGAGCCACGATGCTCGTGACACGCATGGCCTAAGACCTCGGTGAGGCACCCATTTATCATATGAGGTAACCCTCATGAATTAACTTGTAAATTTTAATTGTATTAAACATAAACCATGTTGTAATTTAGTTAGAATATTAACTCTTATGTTGGTGCTACGGTCGGGTTAGGATAGGTTAGGCTAGGGAATATCATAGAATGTACCACTAGGCTAGGTCTAAAACACATCATGATTGTAGGAGGTAGCCTATAATAACCGTAAGCACCTTCTAGTACTGCTAGAATTAGGTAAAGTAGTGATTATAGCTCATATCCTATCTAGGGTTAGGTAGTTCTGTAGCTAGGTAGGCTAACCAGGACTAATCTGCTCAGGGGAAGGAGAGTAAACTACGAGAGGCGAACAGCTTGCTTAGTATAGACCTTCACGCCCGAAAAGGGAGTGAAGGCCCTCTTAAAGGGGGGAGCTTTTATAAATATTTACGCTGTTCGCCCTCGAACATTTAGGGATAGCAGTATCAGCCTGATCAAGACAGGGAAATTGCTTTGTCCCACGCTAGAAGTGTCTTCAGTTCAAACCTTAACGTCCGTTGGAGAACGGGATAGGTAAGTTAGGCCTTCCACCCTATAGGAAAATTTCCCATATCAGCCTTAAAAATAGGTGGTCCTAAGGTCCTTTTTTCCTTTTTACCTGTCTCTCGTGGCGAATGTTTTTAACAGAGCGCAGACGCCTAAGGCATGACTGTTGGCCTGTTTTGACCTAGGCCGGTCAGGGAATTCAGAGAGACTGGAGCATTCGGAGAGACCACATGTCCGACGGGGCCTCTTCTCCCTTTCTTTGTCTATTATCCTATTAGTGAAGTGAGAAGCAATTGCGAAAACGACCCCCCCCGGCGGTGTTGGTGTGCACAACGTTCGTCCTAAGGTAAAGTCGCTTTTTGTTCAAAACTTCGCCCATTCTTTTATCTTTTTCTGTATTTTGCATTTCTTTGTTTCCTCCTTCATCCCCCACTTACTGTATATGTGTTTACGAAGTCTAGATTAAGCCTCATTATTATATTGTTAGCTTCAACCCCGTTATTCCAGTAAAATACCTAGGATTTAGGGTAAGCAAAATCAGGTTAAATCTCGATGCTTTGTATGCCTCGCGTCCGAATGTTTGGGAGAACCGTTGCGTTTAAAATCAAATTCATCTCAAATATTCTTTGTTAAGGTTAATAACCCTTAACTGGCGACCTTTGGCTAATTAACGACTGTCTTTCAGGTTAACTTTTGGCTTCAAGTGGCAGGTTACGTGTAATCTTGGTTTGCAGGGCCATGAAAACTACGTAAATTGAATAATACATGATCAACCAAGACCCTCACACGTAACAATATATATATATATATATATATATATATATATATATATATATATATATATATATATATATATATATATATATATATATATATATATACTTACTGTCAATAAAAACCTTAACATGCTGATACTTCGTGAACAATAGTTCGACAAAAAAAAAACTTCTGAGAAAAGGAATTGGTAAATGTTGATTTCAACACTCCTGAGAAAAAAATGAGCTGAGAAATTTCTTTCGACAATTTTCCCCAATAGGCGGTGAAATTAACAAACGGGGAAGAAAATAAAATGAGTATACTATAATTATTTACATCCGATGCCTCTATCAGTGATGTAGCTTATTCTCCAACATGTGTACGGGAATACATTCCAGGTAATGATGTTTCATAATTGATGTCATAAGCACTTTAATCGTTATCTTGAACTGAGGCTGATAAATATCGAATTCTACACCACCGTACTATTAATCCCAGTGACGTTGCCATATTAAATGCCACGTACAAAATTATACCTCCTTTTATTTCTCATCAGCACTGACCGATACCTAAGTATCGGTAGTCACGAATTCACAGAAAATTGTGAAAGCGCTTCCAAAAATCTCATATTTGATTGCACCTGATATGTTTTTCTCATGGATCGTGACCTCTCTAAATTCTATTGAACCAACGGGGAAGCGAGAGACTGACAGCAGAACTGACATAAGAGTTATAACTGATGTTAACGAAATCGCAACTGCGGCGCGGAGAATTGCTTTGCTTTCCACTGCCTAGAAGTCTCAATAAAATAGTTATAGCGTGGGTTTCACCTCCCAGTTGCGTGTAATCGAAACAAACTATTCCCGGTAAATCAATCGGCCAAATGAAGCAAGGAAATTATAAACTTATCTTATATACCCATATTTAGCAAATAACAGAGTTTATTAGTTAAAGAATAATCGGGATTTCACCTTTGTCATCAGAAATTCCCTGCGTTTTCTCCGGTAATACTTCGACCTCAACATTCCCAGTCTACAATAATCCAATCCCGTCACTGAATCTTTTCGAGATTTCCCCTTGGCGAAATCTGTTCATTTTAGAGTCCTTTGCGCAGTCCATCTTGCTAAGCCGAATTTCCCCACTGCTTTCTTGCCATGTATCCCTGGTTCTAAACTTCTCTAATATTATTTCGTGCGTTCCTGTTTCTTCCAAACAAGCCTTGATTTTGATTGAAAACCGGTAAATTCAAATTTTTTTTCTTTCGTTTCTTACTTCCTTCTCTTGTGATTCTCCTTATGACCTATTAGTTGACCACCTCCTCTACCAAATTAAATATATTTTATATCTAACAACAAACACAAAGCACGTTGTAATTTGAACTAATGAATTTTTTTTCTTAAAAAAGACATAGATATTCCATTCGCTTGCAGTTGATGGGATTCTGTAGGTCTGTCTGTCTGTCTCTCACAAACACATACAGTAGATCAGCACACAGACACACACACACACACGAACACATCGGACCAACAGCCCATTCATCAGCGCTTTTCCGAAAGCAAAATATGTTAAGGCAAAATCCACCAACGGTATAACAATGCAAAAACTGTTCCTTTATATACAGTACTGTTTACCATCACAAATTTAAGACAACGAATTTCCCGTGGTTGTTGTAGCTTCCGTGATCTTATTTCATTTCGACAATCATGATATCAAGCAGAACTAAATATACACATATGTAAGTATACACACACACACACACTATATATATATATATATATATATATATATATATATATATATATATATATATATATATATATATATATATATATACATATACAAATAAAACTATTCATGGCATACACTCACATACATACAAAAGTAATGCCTTTATGAGCAATAATAAAATATCTGTTTACGCAAGCTGAGCACAGCTTTGATCTCAACTTCCAACTTTATGCAAAAGAAGAGTCTGAGATAAAAATCGACTTTTACTTTTCTTCCTGGAAAGACCATGAAGTAGCCCGAGGCAGGAATTCCCATCCATTCTTGTGTCC
Source organism: Macrobrachium rosenbergii (assembly GCA_039081455.1). Lineage (NCBI taxonomy): Eukaryota > Metazoa > Arthropoda > Malacostraca > Decapoda > Palaemonidae > Macrobrachium > Macrobrachium rosenbergii. The sequence continues at coordinate 62,318,740 of JANJGK010000005.1, forward strand.
TCTCGAGAATTTTACTTAATTCTTGAGTCAAGTGAAGAGGTCATGTGTCCTAAAAGCATGTGAGTTACTCTCGTTTCCCTCAACTCCTTCCTCATGAGATGGTGGATAGTTTTGCAAAAGGTAAAGTTTCATACAAAGATACAAAGAGATTATATAAGTACATATATATATATATATATATATATATATATATATATATATATATATATATATATATATATATAATATATATATATATATATAATATATATATATATATATATATATATATATATATATATATATATATATATATATATATATATATATATATATTTTATTACAAACGTCCTTTTGACCGTTTGTTTTTTGCTTTTCTCGTCTTGATAGTTCGATATAACATAGCGTGAAGTAAAAAGAATACTAGATGTTTGTGTGAAGTTTATTTGACCCTTTCCCACGCCATGCCCTTTCCACTAATGACGGCCCATGTGTCAAATGAGCAGGTAAATTCACGACCATACCAATTTAATGAACAGCAACTGGCCCAACTTAGTAATCCTCAATCTAGGGGAAAGTTAGTAGCCCTTTTGTGCATTAAAGAGAACCCTTTGAGACTTCACACCCCCCAATATTGTTAAAACATTCCCCAGTTAATTTGCCATGAGAGCTATCTGAGGAAATCCCCCCCCCTCCCCCCCCGCCCCCATCAGCTACCTGCCATGCTACTGCGGGTCATTTCCTTGACCTGTCCCCACCCTGCGTCTCCTCCAACTTAACCCTGCCTCTCAAATCTAATTATCTCATTATTATCACCTCTTTCCCTCAAACTTTTTACTGGCGGACTCTCAACGATCTTTCCAGGTACCTGCTGGGATTATCCACGTGCCCCGAGAATTAAGCTGGGACTGTCAAAACATGACCACCGTCGTCGCCGAGTGCAGTTTAAATACTCTAATAGGACATCCTTTGCTATAACTACCTGTTGAGAATCCTGTGATGCTGTCACTCTGAAGGTGGTCCTTAACTAACCGCCTTGACCCTTGAGCGCTGATGACTCTGTAGCCCAGCAGCGCCCTTCTGCTCTCATCTGATTCCTCGATGGTGGGGAACTGTACACGACACAGCTTCCATTGATGCTCCTGCTATGGGAAACTGGCTCTGACCTACATTATAAAGTCTTGTCCATGGACTATGGTACAGTGATTGGAAGTTGTTTGACCGGCCTCGCCATTTTTTAACTTTTACTTGAATTTTCCACCTGTTATCCTGTTTTCATATTCATTCCCTTATGAATTCTCCCTCAGAGATTCTCGAGATTTTGACTGCAGTGTTTGTTTTATAAATATTGGAATACCAGTGTTAGTCTTACTTATGCTTTGATTGTAGTGTTAACGTTCAGTGATTTATTATTACTAGTGTCAAAGATTAGTGTTTTGTTATTTGCTTATGTATTCCAATTGAATTTTCACTCGAAATTCCTTCGTATATTACAACATCCCCTGCATTGCAGATCCATGTTGCTAGTACCTGTTGTGTGAAATTATCTGTAGGTCAATGGTGCCATCTTCCTGCAAACTGTAGGTGCCATATCTGCTCAAGGTATCCGGAGCCCCGGTGTGAACCTTGCTTTGCTCGCAGTACCCCATCTTGTACTATCTAAGGATTCTATTCCATGTTCATGAAGTGTATTAGCCTGAGAAGGCATAGTTATTTAGCTTGCATCAGTGTGGCATGCTTGCTTGTTGACTGTCATTTTAGTACAATAATTTTGATACTGCCACAGAGCTCTGTTGATAGCTCCTGTATATATTTCATCTTCTGATATTTTAGTGAATTATATGTTTTAAGTAGACAACCTAAGTTTACCTTAAATCCTTACTTTCTGATATTTTGGGTTAAATTCACTAACTAACCTTTTCTAATCATTGGAGCGTGGCCCCCTTTAGTCAGTTGCTGTTTCCTGAGGCATAGTTGGAGCCATTCCCCCACACCCCACAGCTGCACCCGTGGAAATATATAAATATATATACATATATATGTGTATATATATATGTGAATATATATATATATATATATATATATATATATATATATATATATATATATATATATAATATATACATATATATATATATATATATATATATATATATATATATGTATATATATATATATATATATATATATATATATATATATATATATATATATATATATATATATATATATATACTGTATATATGTATATATATATATATATATATGTATATATATAAATTTATATATGTATATAATTATACAATATACTCTTTCTCGCTCTCCCTGTCTCTCATATATATATATATATATATATATATATATATATATATATATATATATATATATATATATATATATATATATATATATATATATATATAGGCATAATCATGTAAGTGCATTAATGTACAACAGCCATGACGGAGCTCTTGTAAAAGGACTTGAAATTTCCAGCTTAAACGCATATCGTCTATCAGTAATCTGGAGTTCTCTTGAAATACTGCAACAGCCAAATATTTCGTCCTACTACACGTTGCGATGTCACTGTTTTAAACCGAAACAAGTACTTTAAGATACTTAACATAAGAACAACAATACTAAAAGCGCTTGAATACAATGTGTATTTTAGAAGAAATGAAATTGCCTGTTTTATGATACATATTTCGAAAGTCGTGTTCGGCACTTTGGGTAAAAATGCACCGACATGAAATACGCATGCAAACAATCAAGGGCTGCAGTATTAAAGACGTAACAGAAAAGAAAGAACGTTATTTGGGAGAAGTGCAAAGAGTGCAGAATGGAGGTTTGGATTTGCCCTTTACCAACGTTCGCTGAAAAAAATAATGATACAGCAATTAAGCAAGATTGAAAATTCATTAAATTTTTAATTGAGATGAATATGTGTACGTGCAATAAACAAATCAAGTAATTAATACATAACGCTTGCTTTACTTCACTCGTTACTGGATTTCGGTTGTCTTTAGCATCCGGGAGTTTGATAGAAATTACAAGAAAATTCTGTACCACAAGCAGTAGGCCTCCAAGCGACATATAATTTTATTATATGCTAGTTAATGTTATTTAGTTATTAACCTTGATATATTTCAAGCGAATACATATGATATATTTTGTTGTGAAAATATTTTGATTTATTCTTTTCTAGTTTATCGTCGCCTACACCAGCCAACTGGATTTCGATGTACGTTTGTAAACTCTGTATTTGATGGTTGTAAATACTGTAATAAGCGTTGATATGGTTGGCACACAAACTGACATACAATTATGTATTGCAATAACCAAGTCATTTGCTTTTTGGCATCTACTGAAATCTTTCGTTGTGGCTAATCAAGAGCCAAAGGAAATTAAAGATCCTGGTTTTATAACTCACAAGAGATCATTTTTAGAACTTTCCCTTTAAATCTGAATAATTTCGTAACATTCATCCCAAAACCGTAATTACAGAAGAAAAGACGAAAATGAAGTTCGGACAACAAACGGTTCAAGTTAAATATGAATAATGATCTGATAAATACAAGTTAAAAGTTACATTCTAAAAACTCGATTAAATATACATTTGCATAAAAGACTCATATATGCATTGCAATATACCGATGACTAAGAACACAGCCAATGAAAAAGCGAATGTTCACTCAGAAAATGTGACAATGAGAAAGGATACTTCTGTCTTTGGGGTGGGACGTTAATGGTGCAAAGACGTGCCAATTTCTATTCCCTTATTATGTGCATTCTTCAGACGGCTCGCCTAAGCTCTTAGCGACTGAAATCTAGAAATTAAAGAACATACGAAATAGTTACAGTAGGTGTAACAAAGTTGATAAAATCGAGCGCACTGTAAATACTGGCAAGGTTTTAATGGTGGCGGTATGATAACAGTAGGGCCAAAGTAGTCCTATAAATGGAAGGGATTGAGTTTTATAGGTAATCAGAAATCAAGTACCCCACTCGTTAGAAGAATAACATTAGCACTAAGGGAAAACGAGGAAATCAAGAAAAAGATTGGAAATATCCGAGGGGACAAATTTTTCTATATAAAGGACCGATACTGCTAAATTCTGTACACAGGCAAGTGGTGATGTGCGTTATACATGAAAGAAAAGACTATTAAGCCTCATTTACATTCCTACAAAAGTGAACCAGTTCCCAGTCTTCTCGGTAGAGGGATTACACCGGGAGTACAGGATTAATTTTAGTTTTCTGTAAAAGAAAACTATTGTAACGGCTTTGTCTGTCCTTCCGCACTTTTTCTGTCGGCACTCAGATCTTTAAAACTGCTGAGGCTAGAGGACTGCATATTGGCATGTCAATCATCCACCCTCCAATCATCAAGCATACCAAACTGCACCCCTCTAGCCTAAGCAGTTTTTATTTTATTTATGTTAAATTTGGCCATATTCATGCTTCTGGCAACTATATAGGACAGGCCACCACCGGGCCGTGGTTAAAGTTTCGTGAGACACGGCTCATACAGCATTATACGCTGTGCAGAAAACTCGATTGCGTCGAAGAAACTTCGGCGCATTTTTGCTTGTTCAAGATTGCGGTCGAGAGAAGTTATATTCTTTATTACACCAATATTCTGGGTTCAAAAGCATTAATACTCTCGTTAGCTGATATCTGTAGTGTGCAGATACATCTTACATCTGTATACTTTTACTGTATCAAAAACACACACATTCTTTGCCATTCCATCTCTTATTCCGAAACCAAGGACTGAATCTGTAATAAGAAAACTGCTTTCCAAGCTTCTTGAAATACTGACAAGGACACTCGTCAGTGGCGCATCTAACCCGTATACTTGTATGTACTCATGAATTCCTGTTCATAAAATTCTTCCTTTTCCGTTAACCTTTGCAACTTCGTCAGCCTAACCAATTCCTTTCGTTCCAGTCCCCGTCCCCCCACCCCCCCAAAAAAATGAATCCGCTACATACTTATGTTCTATCAAGCTATTGCTTACAACTTTCTTTACATGACTGAACCCTCTCCAGACACCGTTACCTGTGTCAGTAATTTTTAAATACTTCTGAGACACCTTTCTTTAATCTACATTCTCAAATGACACATGGCAGTCCTTCTCTCATGTATAACGCATATCAACTCTGTCCTGGTATCCCTGTACACAGAAGACCTGGCAGTACCAGCACTTCATGCACTAATTTTGTCCCCTTACATATCTCTAATTGGGTTTTTCCTGTTTTCCTTTTTTTCCCAGTGTTAATGCCAGTCTGCTTTCGAGTGTAATACTTTATTTCTAAATACCTACACAAACCTCTTCCATTTTTAAGACGACTTTGGTTTTAGTATAATCATCCCACCACCGCTATTTAAACCATGCTGATATCCATACTGCTACAGCGTCTCCAGACGCACGATCATGGCTAACTTCAATCTTAAATAAATTAAAAACTACTGAGACTGGAGGGCTGCAATTTGGTACGTTTGATGATTGGAGCCCTCTAGTCTCAGTAGTTTTTAAGATCTGAGGGCGGACAGAAAGAGTGCGGACTAAAAAAGAGCGCACTAAAAAAAGTTCGGACGGACAGACAAAGCCGTCACAACGGGTTTCTTTTATAGAAAACTAAAAAGGGTGTGTGTCAAAAGAAAGGTGGACTAGGGTATGTTGGTCTGGACAGTTGAGAGAGAGAAAAAATATAAAATAGTTAAACGGCTGCAAAATAAGGATGTTTAAACAGGAACGAGACTTTAATACCCAGAGGTGCTACCAATATGATGTGTAATGGGGCATGGAGGCAAAAGATTTTTCCTGGGACGGGACCCTGAACTTGATTCTGATGAATACGGATGCACAAAGACGGATGCACAGGGTTTTAAATCTCCTAATTTTGAATTAATGCTTTTTATTTTAGTTGAAGTTTTGAATTAATGCTTTTCATTTTAGTTGAACATGCATTTTGGTGAATGAAAACGTTATCATATACTGCATGTGCTATAGACATATATCTCCCAAGTCTAGCACAGAAGAAAGTAAGCTTCAGGACTAAGGAGAGTTCTTTCATTTCTGTTGGACAAGTTTCGTTGCAGAAGCCTACTACCGAATATAGGATTTAAGCCTGAGGCCAAGCAATGGAACCTATGAGGTCATTCAGCGCTGAAACGGAAATTGGCTGTTCATTATCTCCATCATATTCACTCTGAAGGGGTGATTCGAATGCAATGGTACCAATTGATTGGCTGCTGAGTCGGGAAGTTGGGTGAAATTCACTGGCATGTTAAAGGAATATAGAAGTTAGGCCAAAGGCCTAACGCTGGGACCTATGAGGTCATACAGCACTGAAATGGAAAAAGAGTAGAAAGGTTTGAAAGGTGCAATAGGGGGAAAACCTCGCAAGCTGCATTATGAATCAATTGTCAGGAGAGGGTGAAAAGTACGATGGAAGAATGAGAATATGAAAGAAGGTACAGTAAAAGAAATGAAGGGGGTTGCAACTAGGGGCCGAAGGCATGATGCAAAGAACCTTCAGTAATGCCTACAGTGCACCGCATGAGGTGCACTGACGGCAGTACCCCCTACAGGAATAAGTCTACCACCGTCGGAGCGAAGAATCAAGTAGATTTCAAGTAGATTCTCTGTCGCGAAAAGTGAAAGGCTAAAGCATTTTACAAACTGGATTTTAGGATTTGCAGGGGACTGATCCAACTGCACTTGCTAAGCCCGGCTTTCTGGAAGACTGATTATTCTGATTCCTTAATCACCAGATGAATTAACAATAAGATAATTATGGTACTCTCCTCAATTTTTCTTTTTCTTTTATTTACACAAGATAACTACGATCGTAATAATTGATTACAACTGGTATAACAAGTATGATTCTAATGATATTATGGCAGATCATTCAATGAAGTTACTGAAAATAACGCACTAACATAAGCACTGATATCATCAATATTATTAATATTAACATGACTTTATATAAATCTTATTAACCACTTTTACATCCCTGGTCTTACAGTATAGTTTTATAGTCAACACTGCCTTCAAATCAGTAGTGACGGGACGTAACACATGATTTCCTCCGGTAAAGTTCTGGGCAACTAACTATTTTGATAAAAAAAAAAAATAAATTGACTTTCCGTACATCGCCTTAAGGAATCTAACACAGCAATATGTAAGAAAGTTCATGCAGTGAGGGGCCACTGGAACTATGACTACACACTATATATATACATATACACACACACACACACACATATATATATATATATATATATATATATATATATATATATATATATATATATATATATATATATATATATATATATATATTATTATGATTAGCAAGAATTCGCTAGCAAATTACCTCCCCCCCCCCTCCTTTGTTGTTGTTGGTTGTTCATTTACTGCCAGCCGGCCGATCGATAGACCATCTGTCTATCGACTTGAAAACAAGGGTTAAAAGATTAAAGGCGCTCCCATTTTTGATAAAGATCTTTCCTTCGAGGCAAAAGTAATCTGGCTTGGGTGTTTCTCCTACAGGCCAAAACCTCCCCTGCGGGCAGCAGGTGCAATGAGTCAAAGCATCTGTGTTGGGCGCACCCCTGCCCCATAGGAGGGGATAAAAGGCAAAAGCCCACGAGGTCTCGACACACACGCGGGCTGGAAGATATGGAGTGAACTTGTGAAGACGTCCTCAACACCTGGCCCCACCGATGCCCTTGCATCCTAACCACGTGGCCCTTCCCAAAGTATACTTCTCCTCGTGCCCTTCAACCGTATTCCTCGAGCCCACACGCCATTGCTTGGAGTTCGAGGAGTCCCCATCGCCTTGCCCCTTTTCGGAAGCCCTTGCATCTCACCACGTGGAAGAAACACGCCCTCGGCAATCGCAAGTCATCCACGGACTGCCTTCTACGCGCCCTCGGAAAATCTGCTAAGGTAAAGTGCCCTGGAAGAGCCCCATTTCAGTCACGCTTTTGTCTCGTAATATTTTCTTAAAGAGAAAGCCAGAAATCTCCCTTGTCTAATGTCCGTGCGCCTCTTGCATCGGCAGTATTAATTCTTTATTACTCCTTTGGCACCCTCAGTGCAGCTTCGAATTCATTATTCTTTTGTCTATTTTCATTACTGGCGTATAATGTGCATATCTCTCATTTCAGAGGGATCCTATCGTGGAAACTTCTCGGGCTGTGGCTGGAATTCCCCAGTTTCATTCAATCTACTGAGTTCCTCTTTCCCGTACTAATGTCATTTATGTAAATACACTACTTTAAATGTGCCCACGTGTTTTACGTAATATTTCCCTCAGTAACCAGAGCCCTATGCTCATATGAAATTCTCCTTTGTTTTCCTCTTTTTTTTACGTTTTCCCGTACCCACGCAGTCAGAATCACAAGGCTAAATTTCCTTAAATTGTTGCTACCTGTCTCACAGAGCATATTTCAAACTAAAACCACGGAAAAACGTAAAAATGGCGACCTGGCCATAGATCTCGTTTCGCAGTTGCAGTTCCCCTAGTGTTGCGTTATTGCATTTGCAACTTGCCAGATCAGCTATTAGCAAAGCTAAGCTGGGTATGAGACAATTACGAACCTTTTGTGTAAAACCAGCACACAGATCCAGAAAATTCCACGTAAGTAATGTGTTAATCTTAGCAAAACCTTTTTACAATCGTGACTGTTCCTAGGAATTAGAAATAGGGACGCATGTAATCACTGAGAGAAAAGAACCGCCGTATTAGATTCGTTAATGCATGCCTTTCAGGATAGGTAGTTAGGAAATAACCAGTTTTAACCATCCTTTGCTTTGAGGAATAGTGCGAAATTCCCCTGTGTTAAAATCTTTGCCATATCTTTTGCTTCGAGGAATAGTGCGAAAATTCCTGTGTTAAAATCCTTGCCATATTCTTGCTTCGAGGAATAGTGCGAAAGAAATTCCTCTGTGATAACTTTTACTTCGCATTTCGAATTAGCGAACTGTTATTTAGGCGCGAATAAAATTCCCACGTGGGACACGACGAAGTCAGCTTGCATTGCTGAAAATTCTCTCAGTGTAGTTAGAATTCGAGTTAGGTGTTAGGAAAGCGAAATTTAAACTCCGCTTATAGGGAAAATTACTAGGCCGTTGTACTGTTATCCTCTCAGACGACTGGGAAATTCCCCGGAATCCCAGACGGTGTATAAATATACGGGTTCATTCATCCCGAATCTAAAAATAACTCCGGTGATGGTCAGGCGTCCTTCACCACCCCCCCCGGCCCATGCCCGCGTGTGTAGCATTTTTTTCCCCCATTCATTTCCCAGCATACATTTTTCTTTGGGTTTCCCGTTAGTAATTTCTAAGTCCTAAGGGACGAATCGTAATTCCATGTCCTAAGTGACTCCTAAAATTCTACGTCGCACGTGGCGAGAATTCCTCCAAATTCCACAAATTCCAAGTCCTAAGTGACTCCTAAAATTCTACGTCACACGTGGCGAGAATTTCTCCAAATTCCAGTCCTCAGAGACTCCTAAAATTCTACGTCGCACGTGGCGAGAATTTCTCCAAATTCCAGTCCTCAGAGACTCCTAAAATTCTACGTCGTACGTGGCGAGAATTTCTCCAAATTCCAGTCCTTAGAGACTCCTAAAATTCTACGTCGCACGTGGCGAGAATTTCTCCAAATTCCAGTCCTCAGAGACTCCTAAAATTCTACGTCGCACGTGGCGAGAATTTCTCCAAATTCCAGTTCTCAGAGACTCATACAAAAATTCTACGTCGCACGTGGCGAGAATTTCTCATTCCTGCGGGAACCCAGAATTAAGTCCTTTTGAGACATTATATAGTGTAGTTCACACACATCTAAGCCCTTACGGGACTGATCATTCTAGTTTGTTAGAACAACTCCTTAACTTCACGCTACAGCCGGCCAAGTCCGAGCGTGACAAAATCCAACTACGTCTTCCGAGACGCATATTAGAATTCGTTCGCCAAGAACAACCACGTCTTTCCAAGACACATCCAATTCTAACAAAAAGTCTCCTCAGACTTACTAATCAACTGTCTTATTCGGACAGATCCATTCTCCTGCAGTCTAAACAATTGAGCGTTTCAGATTCCTGCAATTGAGTCTTTTCAGACAACCTGAGTCTTCTCAGACATATCATATCCCCATTATTTCACGATGGCTAATACCAGAGCCCAACAAAACGAGGATTTCAAATTCTACATGTCCGCTGGGAAGGACATGGGACTATCGGGGCAAGATCTGAGAGCATGGGTTCAAGAGCGAGTGGACGATGCCAAGGCGGAGAGAGCAAGAGAACGTGAGGAGAGAGAAAGAGAACGTGAGGAGAGAGAGAGGGCAAGAATTGCCCAAGAGCAGGAGAAGGATAAAGAACGTGCCGAGAGAGAGAGGGAACGAATTGCCCAAGAACAACGAGAGGAGAGAGAACGAATCGCTCAAGAACAATGGGAGGAAAAAGAACGTGCAGAGAAGGATAAAGAACGTGCAGAGAGAGAGAGGGAACGAATTGCCCAAGAACAACGAGAGGAGAGAGAACGAATCGCTCAAGAACAACGGGAGGAAAAAGAACGTGCAGAGAGGGAGAGAGAACGTGAGGAGAGAGAGAGAGAACGCGCCCATGAGCTCCAGGTGCTAGAACGACAGCACGCCACCCCCCCGCCCCCTGCCGCGGGAATGAGTGCCCTCAGCCAAGCTCACTCGTTCATGCCAAAATGGACGGAGTCCGAGCCTGAAGTATGGCTTGAAAGGGCCGAACGAGTCCTGGAGTGCTGCGATCTCTCCCCCGCGGAACTCTCCCTTGTTCTCACTAAATTCCTGGGCGGAAAGGCCCTCGTTGCCTACCACACCCTTCCCGCAGACGATCGGGGAAACTGGGAAGCCGTACGCCAAGCAGTTACGAAGGCGTACGAGATTACCCCCGAGCGGTGGAGGAGACGTTGGAGAGAGCAGCCCAGAGAAGCAGGCCAGACTTGGTCCGATTGGGCGTACCATTCGGAGTGGGCGTTGACAAAATGGCTCGATTCCGAAGGAGCCACTAACACCGCCGAGGTACTCGAGCGGTTTAAATTCGAGCATTTCCTGCGCTACGCCCCTCCTGCCCTCGCCACTCACATAGTGGAAAAAGCACCAGCAACACTCACGGAGTGTTGCCGAATAGCAGATATGTGGGAAACCCACCACCCTCAAGAAGGATCCATGGGGCGGAAAATAAATCCCCCGCCCCTCCTCGGAGGAACAAATTCCCCTAAGGCTGGAAACTCGGGCAAGCCCCTAACTTGCCATTATTGCAAGAAAACGGGGCATTCCTCCGAACAGTGCCGGAACAAGAAACCGGCTCCTCTCTCTCCCAGAAAACCGACAAATAACTCGCCTGCGCCCTCCACAGGGGCAGCGCGGAAAGACTTTAGCCAGACCTTTTGCATGGCGTGCAAGGTTTATGGCCATTCTCCCGCATGGGCAAAATGCCCACGCAATAATAAATCAACTACTCCCACCGTCGCCTTGGCCGTCACAGATCCCCAGTCATTAGGCCCTCCCGCCGAAGGGCCTGTATACGTGGCCCCTCCACGAGGTAGCGAGCCCGCGCGCCGAGTCACTGCTTTCGAGGACTCGGGCGCACAAATCTCCCTCATCCGGAGGGACAGAGTTCCCTACGGAGCTATCGTCAATAGACGAAAACTCGTCACGATCGAGGGAATAAATCAATTTAAAATGATACTCCCTACGGTCCAATTGAGAGTCTCACGACCTCACCAATCCAAAATGTGCAATCTTGCAGTAGCAAGCCATCTCCCCGGAGGCTATGACGTCATCCTGGGACAGGACTTCCAGTCCCTGCCGAAATCACGACAATCTAGGGGTCCACATTCCCCGAATCATTCCGCGGGCGCGAGTAATCCTCCCCCGCTTCTCCCTCAGCCAAGACTGGCGCCCCCTGGGTACCAGAAGGACGTGCAGTCCCCACCAGTGCCACCTGAGTACGATGTACAGTGGCCCCCTCGATCGGTTCCCGATCCACTTCCAGTGCCCGGCCCTGCCTCAGTGCCAGTGCCAGGGCCCCAATCAGATCTCCCTTCAGGAGATGCCAAATTCCTGCCGGTGCCACTTGCATGCCCCGAGCCGGGCCAAGCTTCGTCCGTCCTGACCGACGAGCCCAAGAAACCTCTGATAGCGCCTGACTCTGCCCTAGTGCCAGCGCCAGAGCGCTACGCCGATCTCCATTCACGGGATCCAACTCAGGACCCCCTCTCTTCCCCCGGCCTGGCACCTCTACCAGCGTCGGTCAGAGAGACGGTTCCTCCCGACCACCGCGGAAGCTCACCTGCAGGTGCGGCCTCGCAACCCGTGCCTGAGCTGGTCATCGTTACCTGCGAGCCGCTCACGCCACCCCCGACCGCCTCCTCTCTGCCTCAGCCCGTCGCCGACGCAATTGCAAGTCAGGATTCTGCCATATCTCACTTGGCCGATGAACTACAAGAGCCGCGACGGATCATGGTAGAACCCGCACGGAACACTCCTGCGTCAGCTGTCGCATCGGCAGGCCCAGGTGGTACTCCGTGCCGCCCTCCGGTCGCGGGCCCTCCGCTTCCCCGGCCGAGGACGACTGTCCCATTAAGAAAGACTCGAGGCGAAATTACCACGGGCGTGGGACATTCCAGGTAATTTACAAAGAGCTCTAGAGCTCCCATGGCACCTGTGCCGCCATTTCATTTTTCGAAGGTCTTGGCACCCCTAATCCAGAAGGGGACGTCAGACCCTCCTCTATCTTCCTCCGTTCCTCAGGAACTTCTATCTCTTATCACCTTCTATTAATCTTCCCTTAAATTATCCCCACAAGAGGCAATTAAAATACGGGATACCATTCCCCACACAATGTATAAATCATTAAGAATAACAGAGTGAGAAGTGGCACGCCCTTGCGCCCATACCTTGGCACCGGGCGCGCGTGTCAGCCCCTCCTGAAGGAGTCGCGCCCTTCGGGTGCGCTTTTCCCGCCCTGGGACTGAAAGGATAGTCCGGGCCGTAATTTATAGGCGTAGGACGATAAATTCCCGCCTAACACAATAAAACCCTCACTCTTTTCCCTTAGCTCTTCTGCCAATATCATTTACTTTCTTTTAGTCATTTAGTTATCTTTATTTTAATGAATCGCGAGTCATAAACTCTTGCCCTTGTGATTTAAATGCCCCTTTCGTAAGCTCTGAGGGACGTGTCCCGCCTTTCATATGCGGTCAAGTTTCATTCGTAACGTCTTGGTAATTTTCCTTTTGTTATTATTATCCCTTTTCCCCCTTCCATTTCCTTCCAAGATCTCTGTTTGTCCTACCCCACATCTTTTGTCTGCTCGCCCCGTCATAACATTGAGTAGGCAGTGGACGCATAAAATTAGCGTAGTTTAAGGTTAGCGAATTAAAACCTCGCGAATACTCTCGCCCGCATACGGCTGTCAAAATCCGTGTGGGGCCGGCTAAGCAAAGTACGTTAAAACGAAGATAAATTATCAATGCGAATATGTATAGTCATTACAGTATCGCGTAAAAGGGGATGTCATTTACAAAAGTAAACGCTGTTTTTCATTTACACAGCCTCTTCAAGGCAGATTGTACTAACCGCATGCATTTTATCTAAAATTAAGTAACCGTGTATTTTAATTCTTGAACAATAACCATTTCTTTTCATTTGTTGGCCATAGCCTCATATACGTGGTCCTATAATCTTAATTAATTCACAATTATTCGAGTCACTTTATAAAGTTACAGTGGGTAACCAAATCTAAAGTAATTATTCTTTTGCAAGTGTTTAAATCACTTTGCGTTCTGTTAACGAAAATTGTCCCAATGTGTTATTAAAAGTAATGTCT
>JANJGK010000005.1:62335105-62340105 GCA_039081455.1 Macrobrachium rosenbergii
TTCCCTCAATAATAATTCTTCATATTCATCTAGCTTCCTCTACCCAAGCCCACAATTATTCAAAACCTTATCTCTCTCTCTCCCTCTCCCTCTCCCTCTCCCTCTCCCTCTCTCTCTCTTTCTCTCTCTCTCTCTCTCTACGCTGCGATAACAGATTTCATCTACGAAGGTACGTATGTATGCATGTATTCAAGCACGTATTGAATATTACATAAATATTTACCCATGCACAGATTACACATGCAAGTTTCATCAACATCCCCTTTAGTAAGCAGGATATTCCTGCTGATGAAATCCTACAAATATAAACGAATTTTGTCTAAAGTACTAGAGCATTAGTACGTTCAAGTATGCCAAAGAAACCTTTGTTGAAAAATATTACAAAAACAAGTCTAATTCTGCAAGAGTAGCCACTGACTCGCATTAGTAAGAACTCATTGGCTTCGTTAAGATTCTGATCTTCCATTTGCTGACATGACAATAAAATGTGCACAATATAATAATGTTCAGCATTTCTCTAAGGCAGTAGAATTTATTTCTTCTATAAGGGGATGGAATACGAAAGCTGACCAAAACCAAAAAACCATTATCAAAACCCAAGAATTATATAATCTCCATGACTATGAAACCAATGTAGAAGCCAAGATCTATTCAAAGATTTTGAGAAAAGTTTACAGCCACTGGAGACGGAGATAGTTCAGAGATTGTAGAACCAATGCCCGAACCAATAATCTGTCTCAAATCAGTAACTCCTCACTCTGCACCAAAGGAATAATGCAGCAAAGACATTTTTACACCTGGGATTTTATCGCAAGAAATGGAATATCGGGTGTAGCAATAACTACAAAGACCATGGCTCTACTCCAAGCACTTAAAAGATTAAAAAGTATTCAATCAACAGGCTGGCAATACAAAAAAAAAAAAGGTTTAGAGACAAACCATCAATAAAACATAATGTAACACTTACCACACTCTGCACAGCGAAGAATTCGATGGCGAAGCGTTATCTGGGAAACGGTTCCAAGACAACAAAAACGTACTAAGAAGCACTAATACAACGCGCACCTGCAATAAAAATATGAGAATAATTACTAGAAAAATCGATCTTTCACACCTTTTGACTGTTATGGGAGTATTATAAAACCCATGAAATAAATTATATTAATAAATGATATTAGTATTAATTACTATCCCTTCTTGCCCCAAGGGTAGATTTATTCTGTAAGTCTATGAATAACTTTGGACTAGATAGGAGTCACTGGCTATAGATGAAGTGATGTTTGTAGGCTCAAGATATATTTTACATAGCACGCTAAATAACTACCAACAATAAACGTCTAACATCACAACTGTTTATATTATGCCCGTAAGTTTGCCTAACCGTAAAAAAAACAATATTCACATTTGCAAAACCAACAACTAGAACTGCTAATGGTTCCGAACGAAGAGCAAAGTTATCGGTACATATCGGATAAATATCGGATAAATAAGTTCTTTATTTACTCACAATGCCACTGGACGCAGGAAAAACAGATTGAGATTTCGTTTTATTCAGCACCAGGTTTCCAACAGAGATTATTTATACTACAGACGTTCTTCTAAAACCTGCCAGTTGCATTTGAGTCACGAAATCCGAGTATATCGAAAAACCATCCGTGAACGTCAAAACAGCAAGCATTTACACAAAATTAAAAAGCTGCTAAAATCGCAACAACAATAACATATGAAAACAACAATACTACCACTTCTATTAAAAATAATGATAATTAACGCCATTATTACTGCTATTAAAATGATAATAATAAATGCCATTGCTACAGTAACAACAAATTCTGGAAAATCTTATACCGTGACACAAGAAATACACGAAACTGAAAATAAGACAGTCAAATAAAACGTTTCTTAAATTAAAATTTCAGGCACCTCTTGCTTGAAACACTTTATCTAATCATTCCATCAAGGAGGCCTGAACCTTCCAGACTGTTTACTCGGGAAACATGTCGTTCAAAATACGCATTTCCTGATAGGTGCTGCCTTTGCTGATAAATACGTCGCCAATGACAGAATAAACGCACAAACCAACGTTGGAAATATCGTGTGTGGGAAAACAAAGATAACGAAGATCATATTTAGATGTACCCAGATATTTCGTGTTCCATTTGTTCCGCTGGTATAGTGGTTAGTGTCGTGGCATGCCACTCGGACATCGCGGGTTCGCGTCTCCCTCCGGGCTTTGAAAAATCACCGGCTCTGTATCATGATCACTTACTGCTGCAGTGTGGGGTCTGCGGTGGGAGGTTGAATCCAGCATTCTTTGGAAGCTTGCATTTCAAGTCAATGGCCCCTGTGTGCTTATTCCATGTGAATAGGTTTCAACTTTTGAAATAATAATAATAATAATAATAATAATAATAATAATAATAATAATAATAATAATAATAATATGTACACTTTTTATGATGCAATATCCCATATCAACCTGGATCAAAAAGGGATTATCCAGAGTTAAACATCAACTTGAAAACACCTAAAAGTATAATA
The DNA here is from genome assembly GCA_039081455.1 of Macrobrachium rosenbergii. Lineage (NCBI taxonomy): Eukaryota > Metazoa > Arthropoda > Malacostraca > Decapoda > Palaemonidae > Macrobrachium > Macrobrachium rosenbergii. Next base: position 62,337,647 of record JANJGK010000005.1, read on the forward strand.
AACCAATGGGATTAAATTTCAAGTAACAGACTGTGAGTATTTTATTCAAGGATCCCTGTCAGTGCAAGTTCTTCAAAATGTAAAATGAACTTGATATTAAAGGGCTGTTGTGATTTAATACCCGAGTCCATTTGTAAATGTGTGTATATATATATATATATATATATATATATATATATATATATATATATATATATATATATATAGCTATGAAGGGACACCCTTCCCAAGCCAACTCGTCCTATACGCTTTAAAGGGGGAAGTAAAGTAAAATATAACTTTGATGCTTTTAAGTGAAAAGTATCATAAAACGTAAAATTGTTTCATTCTTGTCAAAGAAGAACCATAGTTTTTCATCATACTGCTGACAGGCAGGAAGGCTATGGAAAACAACGCCCCTTCTTAACTCTCCTAATTATGGTCCCCCAGACATTCTGTTAATCTCTTTTTCTTTGGACCCGTGACTGATCCGAATACCTCTGTTCCAGAAACGAAGCCACTTTTAGGCAAATTTCTGCCATAGGCTAAGACAAGCTGGTAAAGAGGATTAACTCAAGGAGAGAGTTTCAGAGGCCCATAGCAACCTACCACGTGGCCCTTGCCTTGCCATGCAATTGACCGGGTCAAAGACGGCGCCCAAAGGTCCACGGGTGTGACCACAGAAAATGGAGTGTCAATAGAGCATGGGAAGTCATTCCACCAAAGGTCATATAAGGGGCCAAGCGACCTGAATAGTGGGAGAGGCATTTTGACTGCAGAAACCAAAGCATCTCTCCCCTTTGACTTCCCGCTCCTTCTGAGCTGTACCCCTGACCACGTAGCTATCTTGCTTACACCAAGTATTTTTCCAATGAAAGCCCCCTTAACTTCCTCCTCCATCCTTATCTACGGCGAAGACAATGCTCCCACAAAGGTAACATACCCAGTTCAGAGGTGTTTCTTTATCAGTCACGAACTTATTCCTTCACTGATTTTCCTTTTCATTTTCAAAGTGCAAATTTCCATGTTAAACCTAACTTCATTATTGCAGTGCACTATTTTAACTCGTAAGTATCTTTCCAATGTCCCAAATCAAGATACCTTGGTACCTGCTGTGCACTTGTCAATTTTTCTTTTGATTATGCTGTTTCTTCCGTCAATTGCAGACAGGGAAGCTTGCTGTGGAATCTTCCTTTTGATTGTGCCCTGGTTGCCGTGGTCCCAACCACTGCTACTTTACATCTACAGTGCCACTGAAGTGGATTTCTTCGGCATCCTTCAGTTATTTGTTAGCGTAATATCATATTCCGCAGGACTCTGTTTACCTGTCTGTTTTCTTTCCCATTCTTATGATGTTTGTTCAATGTAAATATAATGTGATTTAAAGTGAACCTAAGTGTTTATCTACAACATTTCCCTGTTGAGTAGAGCCCTCAGGTCATCTCTTTTTCTTTTATGTTTGCCTGAACCCAAAATAGTAGTCAGATACGACGATTTCTCATGGTAAGTGATCAATTTCTTAGTAAAACCATAAAGGTAATTTCCCTGCTCAGAATTCAAAGCTCCTTCCAAGATAAAAACACAAGAACATACATATATATGTATGTATATACATGTAAAAATATATGCAAATACTTTAACACTTAGAATACTGGAACATTACACAAAAACGAGCAAAACTTGAATAAATGGAACGAGTAATCAAATAAACCGACAGAAACGATGCAAGGGGGAAGCAGTAACCTGGTTGCAACAAAGAATTTCAAACGTACGAAAGTAAACAAAGAATTCCCGTTAAATGCAAAATACAACAGAGGAACTTATTGGACAGCGACTGCACGGTGATGAGGTGATGATAGTTAATGATAAGGAATATTCTTTACGGTGACATGTAGCATTCATTCTCTCTCTCTCTCTCTCTCTCTCTCTCTCTCTCTCTCTCTCTCTCATGATGCAACGGCCAATTACAGAGTAAGGGGGAGCGACCAATTCACGATCCAACGACTAATCTCTATCTACGAGTTCCACCAACTTTTAATGGACTTCATGCACAGGTGGAAATAAACGCACTCACAGAAACAGAGAGAGAGAGAGAGAGAGAGAGAGAGAGAGAGAGAGAGAGAGCGGGTGGGGGGGGAGAATGATTAAAAAAATAAAACATGGTCTATGGACTTCATGCACAGGTGGAAATTAACGCGCTCACAGAAACAAACAGAATGAGAGAGAGAGAGAGAGAGAGAGAGAGAGAGAGAGAGAGAGAGAGAGAGAGAGAGAGAGAGAGAGAGAGAGAGAGGCGGGGGGGGGGGATAATGAATGATAAAAAAAACATGGTCTAAGCAGCTTTGTCCCCAATTTTAAACTGATATCAATTAACTGTTAACTGCAGAAGTTAAAGCCTTTATACATAACAAAGTGCTTCAAACCTAAATCATGGTCCTATAAGTTTTCGCTGTCAGTAAATAAATGAGGATATAACAAAT
>JANJGK010000005.1:62345105-62348330 GCA_039081455.1 Macrobrachium rosenbergii
CGCTTGCCGGACGGTATATGAACTTTTATTTTTTCGTCCTCCGGTCATGCATAAGTTAGGGGCTGTGACCTGAGTAGTCGAGTGACAAGTTAGGGTTAGGGGCTGTGACCTGGGTACTTCTGTGAGAGGTTAGGTTAGGTTGTGTGGGTTTCACTTATAAGGAAATATGTTATTCTGATTGATTTTGATGTGTTAAGCACGAATTTCACCTTGAATTTCGTCGGAAATTGATGATTTTTGGTCCACTTATGTACAAGGACTTAGCTCCAAAACCGTTAATTTCCGACGAAATTGAAAGTGAAATTCTTACTAAACACATCAAAATCAGTCAGAAAAACATATTTCTTTGTCATTATGACGTGTTGCCTCTTACTGCAATAATACCGGAGAAAATCGTACCTCTAATACTTCAGCGTTAGTGAACATCATTTCATGGCGGTTTAAAAAATCTGTGTTCTCGCTTCACTTCATATCAACATTTTACATTTCATGGTTTTTTGCTTCTTTAACCCTTTGATTTCGGTTGTAACGTATACGACGCATTTAATAAACTGGCCCGGAACACTGTTGTGTCGTATACGAGCACCGGTAATTTCCTTTTATGTGAAGGGACTGATGATTGAAATACTGGCCTCTTTTTCTTGATATGGTAACAGTCTGTCAGTTGCCATACAGTGAATTCATATAAATTCACGTGTTTTCCCTAAAATTCATTAGTCTTCATCAAGATGTCACAGGAGGACGGGTCAAGGGTACGACATCCTCGAGTTGACCGCCGGCAGATCGAGAGAAGAGCTCTCGACGAGGATAACTATTTTATAGACCTTCTCGACTCATTTTCTGGATATGAAAATGAATCGCATTTGGAAGGAAATGAAATGGATAATTATGGTCCTGGTACAAGAGACAGTGATGAAATATCAACCGACAGTGAAAATGACGAAAATCTGCCACCTACAAATGAAAGCCAAGGTGTCAAAAGAAGGCGGAGACAGCGAAGTGACCCAGGTGATGAGTGGGAGTGGGGCTGCCAGCAATTTCCAGCCCAGAGATTTCATATTTGACAGCAGTGGCAGTGGCATTACGTCGAAATGTAATGTGAATGAAAATTCAAAGGAAGTAGACTATTTTTTTGATTTTTTCGACAACGAATTTATGGGGCTGATTGCTGAAGAGACAAACCGTTATCAGAGATTCCTTGTTGATACGCTAGGAGATGCAGTGCCAAAGTATTTGCGAAAATTTGCTCAGGTTACTGTGGAGGAAATGATATGGTTCCTTTGTGTGATTATGATCATGTCGCATATAAGTAAACATCGCATCGTAGATTACTGGACTACGCTTGAGACATTCGAGACAAAAAGGAGTGAGAAGGCTGATGGCAAGGGACAGATTTCAAATTCTACGGGTTCTACATTTCGTTGATAATTCACAAGGAAACAAGCCCAGATAAAAAACTAAAAAAAATTAAACCCGTGCTCGACAGTGTGCGTAGAAAATTCCGGGAAAAAATTTCAACCTTTCCAGGATTTATGCATAGATGAAAGTTTAATGTTATGGAAGGGAAGGCTAAGTTTCAAGCAGTACATTCCAGATAAAAGAAGTCGATTTGGAGTGAAAATATTTGAACTTTGTGATGCCAAAACGGATTATATTGTCGATTTTATAATCTATACTGGAAAAGATACAGAGATATTGGTAGATGAGGATCTAGGGGTATCTGGTTCTGTGGTAAAAACATTTATGGCCTCGCATCTCGGAAAACATCACATCCTGTATTTCGATAATTGGTATTGCAGCCCAAAACTGCTCAAGTATTTGGGCGACAACGAAACAGGAGCATGTGGAACAGTCCGGAAAAATAGGAAATTTATGCCTAAATTTCCTGATGTGAACAAATCTGAGATTTCGTCTCAAAACTGCAATGGAATATTAGGTTTAAAATGGCAGGATAACAGGACAGTGTATATGTTATCTTCAGTACATGAAAATACAATGGTAGACTGTGAAAAAAGGTGTCGACCAGGGGAATTTGTGCAAAAACCTGCATGCGTTGTTGACTATAATAAGAAAATGCGGATTGTGGACAAGAACGACATGCTTATTAGTTCTGTGAAGTGTATCCGTAAAACCACGAGATGGTACATAAAACTATTTTTCCGTCTGCTTGATATGATACTAGTAAACTGTCATCACTTGCATGGATTTGTTACTGGCAAGAAAGGGTCATATTTACAGTTTTCTAAGTCAGTCGTTCTGCAGTTGATTGAAAGGTACCCTCCAGCACCTAACAAGATAATTACCCGCACCGTAATAACGCAGCCAAGGCGGCTAACAGAAAGACACTTTCCTGATCCAGTTCCCTCAACAGAAAAACAACTGCGACCTAGACTAAGATGTCGTGTGTGCTCGCATACATCCCGTAGGCCCAAGAAAGGCCAGCAGACATATTTCATGTGTAAAGACTGCAATGTAGGACTATGTGTCGCTCCTTGTTTCAGAGAATACCACACACTTCTGAATTACTAGAATTCTGTCGTAAAAGTTTTGTCAAGATTATTATGTTCAGCTTATTAAATATTCAGATTCATAACCATTTGTTATTCACATTGTTTGATTTCATTCAACTTATGTCATAAAAGCTTCTTCCAATCATATTGAGTCTTATGTGTTTATACATTTTCTGATTTTGTTTTTTTATCTACAGCAAAAAGATTTTTGTAAAAATAAATGTTGAAATTCATCCGTATTATAATTTTCTTCATTAAATTATGGCTTTAGTCTTTAGTGAGAGAGAGAGAGAGAGAGAGAGAGAGAGAGAGAGAGAGAGAGAGAGAGAGAGAGAGAGAGTAAATTACTATTTTGCGTTTAATGTTCCTTTTCTGTCCTTTGAAGACTGGATATCATAAAATATAAAATGAGTCGGATGTAATGTAAATCTGATAATCATGGTATTGATGATTTATGATATATGAGAATAATAATAACAATATAATAACCGTTACCATGAGATTAATGAATATAGACAATGTTGTTATTATTATTATTATTATTATTATTATTATTATTATTATTATTATTATTATTATTATTATTATTATTCAGAAGATGAACCCTATCCATATGAAACAAGCCCACAGGGGTAACTAACTTGAAATTCAAGCATCCTAAGAAAATGGTGTTCATTCGAGTGAAATAACAGAAGGTAGTAGGAAATACAGAAAG